>JBBDGP010002256.1:815000-927500 GCA_037952835.1 Lithobates septentrionalis
AAATGCCAAACATGGGCTTAAGCAATACAATACATACATATGTTAGAGACATCTGGGGAGGGAGGGGTAAGAAAAAGGAAAAGAAAAAAAAAAATCACAAATTTATTTCATCACATGGATGGAAGGAGAGGCAAGGTGCAAATACATTCCAAAACCATCTGTATGCGTCAGGTGGCAAATATTTTGTGACAACTTATCGAGAGGCCGAAGCCCTCATGAACAGAAAGCCTCTAATAGGAGGCAGCAGTTACATAGAGGCCTCAATTATCCTCTACTCCTCCCCTCCCCCCCTCCTGCCCACGCCCCATCCACCTGGGCCAAACCAATTCGCCCGAGGCCAGGAAGCTTCCAGATAAGACAGAGGATCTAGTATGGGATAAGAAGGAGGGGCCGTCGAGGAGAGAAGAGGGAGGAAAGAAGGGGCGGGGGACGTGATACAGGGAAGAAAGGGCAATAAAAAGTTCTGGTTGATTCAGGATGGCCCTGGTTTCTGTGTTCACTGAAAGATTGTCCTCATCAAGCGGTTCTAAGGGAGGTACCTTCCGAAGAGAAAATAAATTGGTGCCAAAGTGCCCATGTCTTATTATATTTTTCCTGTTGGTGTCTCGCAGAGAGCACCAGGTCTTCCATTTTACTAATGTCCTCTACTCTCCGGATCCAAGACGCCACCGACGGTGGGGCTTGGCTTTTCCATTGGAGTGGGATACAGGATCTAGCAGCATTTACCAAGTGGCGTATAGTAGACTTTTTGTATCTTTTAGTCGACATTGTGTTTACCTGTAGAAGGAAGAAGGCTGGGTCATCTGGGATATTGTATTCTGTAAACTTCTGGATAATTGTCCTGACCGTAGACCAGTAATAGGATAGCTTCGAACAAGACCAGTATATATGCAACAGTGTGCCCCTTTCCGTCTGACATCTCCAGCAGAGAGGTGAGGCATTCGGGTAATAAGTATGCAAGATTTGAGGAGTTAAATACCACCTTGTTAGGAGCTTGTAATTGGTTTCTTGTACTTTCGTACAGATAGAAGATTTTAGAGCAAACGTTAGAATACGTTGAATCTGGTTCGAAGTAAATGTACAATTCAAATCCCTCTCCCAATAGTAGATACTTTGACTCTGTGGAGTAGGGGACATAGTAGGAACTTCAACTGCATAGAGTGGGGGATATAATAGTAGGTACTTTGACTGCATGGAGTGAGGGACATGGTTGGAACTTCAACTCTTTGGAGTGGGGGAGATAGTAGGAACTTCAACTGCAAAGAGTGAGGGACATAGTAGGTACTTTGCATGGAGTGAGGGACATGGTCGGAACTTCAACTCTGTGGAGTAGGGGACATAGTAGGAACTTCAACTGCATAGAGTGGGGAATATAGTAGTAGGTGAAAGCATATTTAGCTTAACCACCTCCATCTTATAATTTAGTTTCCATTTTGTGTTTTTCCCTGTACTCTATTTTCACATATTACTAGGAGTGTAATGTAATCTAGTTTCGTTTCTCACATCCCTGTTATCTTTTGTGTTTTGTTTCCTGTAAAGCACGTGATATCTTAAAAATAATTAGTTTAACTTTTGTCATAAATTGTTTCTGTATTTTATTGGATAATTTGTATGACGCGGTCAACGGGCGGTAGTTTCTGAAAGCCCCCTTTAAATATTCACACCAAAGAATAAAGATTAGATTTGCTCGGCGAGACTTTTGGAGTTTTTTATCATTGTCTCAATGGGCTAATCTCACAGGCCTGTGGGGATTGTAAAGTACATCTTATGCAGACTTATCGAGGGTCTAAAAATATCCCTAGACAATCTACATTTCCCAACAGTAGGTACTTTGACTGCATGGAGTGAGGGACATGGTTGGAACTTCAACTCTTTGGAGTGGGGGAGATAGTAGGAACTTCAACTGCAAAGAGTGAGGGACATAGTAGGTACTTTGCATGGAGTGAGGGACATACTAGGTACTTTGACTGTGTGGAGGGCAGAGTAGGTTCTTCAACACTGAACCACCAACTGTGTGAAGGGAAGGATATAGTAGGTACTTCAACTCCATGGAATAGAAGACATAGTAGATACTGCATGGAGTGAGGGACATAGTAGATAATTTATTTATTACTAAATCAAACTCGCACTAGATGGTGACTCGGTTAAATTGATGATAGGCAACTCCTATCCTCATATTGATTAGTGGTTCCAAATTAATAACTACTGCAGTAGGGAACAGACACAAAAGATACGCTCAGCATCTTTCCAAATAACTGTTCTGCTTTATTATGACGCAATTGAAGGTTTTTATGCACATGATTACGTAGGTATCACATTAATATTACAATTGTACGTTTATGGTAACAAGGGGCGTTACATAGGCAGGCTAATTCTAATCAGGACTCAAAAGAATGTAAACATTTACTGAAAACATTATTAGTGCTGTGTGCACAGTGAGGGCAGTGTGCAATACATACAAAATACAATACAATTATATACAGAACGTACAAATTTCCATTACAGTCTCCTCCTCTTTTGATCAATATTTTGATCACTAACCATACCTGCTATCACCTTTAAACTGGAACCTTCACGAGCTTAGGTGGAGGTAGTCCTGGCCAAAGAGGCAAAAAACTCCATTGTGGAGAAAAAAATAGCTGAGCAACTTTTTCATTACCAAATGACTTTTCATTGTGAAAAACAAATGATTGATAAGACATATTTACAGAGTACTGGCTGTACACTCCTGTGGCCAGAATGGCCTTCTAGCTGAATTGTTGGCATGCTGACTTATTAGCATATGTAAACACAGACAATTCTACATAAAATGGAAGACGTACAAAAGACAAATATGACTTCAACATGGCTGAACTACTTTTCAAATATATATATATATCCCTTACAATTAAAGTAATTGAATCAAAAAGTACCCTAGACTGTGATCACAAGAGGGAAACAAATCAAACTCAGAGATTTCTTTAATTTAGTCATTTTTGCAGTGTCTGGTGTGAATCCAGGTAACTTTTCCTTCAAGTTTTGCAAAAACTGTACATGAAATAGATGCTGTATTGAGTCTCCAAACATTTCCTTATATATAAATGTCTCTTAACAATCCAAAAGTCACCTGGCTTTAGTTTTAGATCCTTCCAAACTTTTAGGATCTGGAATTGGGGAGAAAACACATAAATGAGTTTGTCAAAAAACCTTAAAAGATCAGCAACATTCTCTGTGAGATCCGAATGGAGGACTTCAGCTGCTGAGACAAAATATAAGCAAGCGAGTAACACACTCCCAAACCAAATCCCATAGGGAGAGAGTCCAACATCCCCCTCAGGGGCTTCATAAAATATAAGAAAACATTTAGGCAAAAGTTTTCTAGTTTCTTACTCTACTTTGTCCGCTACATTGTAGACAGTAAGGGGTGTAAAAATAAAACCTCAAAACTTCTATTAACCACTTCAATACCCGCCTATAGTAAAATGACGTCCTCCTCTTTGTGGGGTGATATCTGAATGATGCTTGCAGCTAGATGCATCATTCAGATATCATTCTTTTCAGCTGCCGATTCTGTGCACGATAAGAACGATCATAGCGGCAGTTCCGCCGCTTGATCGTTCTTATAGGCGACGGGAGGGGACGTCCCCCCCCTCCCGCCGCCATCCGGTGCTTCTCCGGGCTCTCCCGTGCCATCGGGGACCCGGAGAATGAATCGGCCGGCGCCGGATGTTGACGATAGAGATGACTGGTGACCAGATGGTCACCAGTCATCTCTATGACCGTGGGAGGCCCGGGCGCGTCGTTATGACGTCACGCCCGGGTACCCGGAACTAACCGAAGCCGCGATCGCGGCTGTCAGCATGAGATCGGTAAATTTTTTTTTTCCGATCTCATGCTTTCCAGCCTAGAGGAGAGATGTGGGGTCTTATTGACCCCACATCTCTCCATAAAGAGGACCTGTCACATAGATTCCTATTACAAGGGATGTTTACATTCCTTGTAATAGGAATAAAAGTAATTAAAAAAAAAAGTGTTAAAAAAAGTGTAAAAATAAAAAAAATGAAGTAAAAAAAAAAAATTAAATAATAAAATTTTTTTTTTAAAACGCCCCTGTCCCCGATAGCTCGCGATCAGAAGCGAACGCACACGTAAGTCCCGCCCACATATGTAAACGCCGCTCAAACCACACATGTGAGGTATCGCCGCGTGCGTTAGGGCGTGTGCAACAATTCTAGCACTAGACCTCCTCTGTAACTCTAAACTGGTAACCTGTAAAAAATTTTAAAGCGTCGCCTATGGAGATTTTTAAGTAATGAAGTTTGGCGCCATTCCGTGATTGTGCGCAATTTTAAAGCGTGACATGTTAGGTATCCATTTACTCGGCGTAACATCGTCTTTCACATTATACAAAAAAATTGGGCAAACTTTACTGTTTTGTTATTTTTTAATTCATGAAACCGTTTTTTTTCCAAAAAAAAGGCGTTTGAAAAATTTTTGCGCAAATACCGTGTGAGATAAAAAGTTGCAATGACCGCCATTTTATTCCCTAGGGTGTCTGCTAAAAAAACATATATAATGTTTGGGGGTTCTGAGTAATTTTCTAGCAAAAAAATAATGATTTTTACATGAAGTAGAGAAATGCCAGAATAGGCCCGGTATTGAAGCGGTGGACTCTCCTATAAAAAATGATTTCCTCTGTTACTCTCTGTACTTTCTGGCACTCTGTACTTACAAACTACTTCTGATAACACTTTTTACTGTGACCTTTGCAGTAGCATTTGCCTCTGGACATCCAAAAAACATGTCCATACAGACAAAATGCATACTTGTAAGATCCTGACTTGGGCATCTGGATATATGTTTTTGTAATATCTGGAAGGGATGTTCAGCTTTTGGTAACACCTTTGGTAACAGGTAAAACAAGAAGTGGTATGTTATAAAAACAACTGTGGAGAAGCCTGGCTCTTTCCCACGCTCATTTACTAAGGCAGCCATAACTGCTTGTGACTGATGACACGGTCCATGTGTCAAGCTGAAGGGAAAAGAGTGGCTGGCAGACATAAATGATCACCTTTTCCAAAGTCCTGTTTCATAAGAAGTTGCCCCCTGTGGACCACTTGTTCTTCTCGTTCTGGGGTCCTTAAAGTTGTATTATTAATCCCAGCTATACTGGGCCAGAACTAGGGTGGAATCTGTGAGTTGCACAGACCCATCAAGTGTCCGGGGCTGTAAATGCAGCATCCTTAGTCACCTGGTCTGCTTCCATGTGTGAAAGTTAATATGGCTACCTCAGCAAGAACCTGGAAGGCTGAAAACAGCCGAATAGTAAACAAATAATAGATGATAAACGGCAGCAGCTATTACAAAGGTGCTAGAACCTTAAAAAATATATTTGATATAATTGTGCTTGTAAATGATTGACCGTGACAATATTAACAAGTTCTATATATATATATATATATATAATGAATAAACTGCTAAGTGCTCCGAAAGCAAAATCAAGTGCTTCGTGGTTCAGTAAGGGATTTTTCAAGTGCCACACTTCCCTCCCCGATCACCAGAGTTAATAGGCCCTCAGCTTTGCAGTCAGCGGTCAATAGGGTTGTGATCTAAAAGCTCTGATGTGTATAAACTGGACTCTCAGAAAAGCTTCCATACAGATATTCATGTGGGTGGACCGAGGTAGATCATTCATATGGGAAATAGAGATAAAAAAGCAGATAGTACTGCTAATACTATATCAAATGCCCAATCAAACAAACACCACTCACGAGACGGCTCTATAAAACAGGCTTCAGTAAGTTCCAGGTTCGCGGCTGTACGGTGTGCGTTCCACGGATAGCGGAAGTTGCGTCACTGGTTGGTGAAACCGGAAATTTGTCAACGCGTTTCGCCCTTCCTCCAGGGCGTCATCATGGACATCGTTTCCGGTTTCGGATGGTATAATTTATATACAAAGGAGCAGTCACCTCCTCTCCAATTAGCCAATAGTGGACAACAAAGACCATCTGGTGTAATCAAACACCAACTTCCTTTTGATAACATCACTTCCTGTTATTGCCAAGTGATAACAAAAAAACATTATTGCCAAATACAAATACTTTAAAAACAATGTACAGAAATTCATTATTTTAAAATTCATGAAAAAAGGAAAACAACATTATATGGTTCATTAATTCTATATGCGTTCATTGTTTACATAAAATAGGTAAATAATAAAAAGAAAAAAAAAATATTTCATTTTATTTTTACTTTTATTTTTTTAATATTTTTTTTATTTTTTTCATTTTAATTTTATTTTTAATTTAAATTTTTATTTATTTGTATTTATTTATTTATTACCTTCTTTATGTAAACAATGAACTCTTCTAGAATTAATGAACCATATAATGTTGTTTTTTGGGGTATCAATTTACTCGTCGTAACATTATGTTTCACAATATAGAAAAAAATTGGGCTAACTTTTTACTATGGTCTTATTTTTTTATTCCAAAAAAGTGTTTTTTTTTCCAAAAAAATTGCGCTTGTAAGACTGCTGCGCAAATACGGTGTGACTTAAAGCGGTTGTATACTCTAATTTAATACTTTTTATCCTGTCATGGCTCCCAACATCCCCAAGCTATTGTAAATTTCTGTTTTTTGCCTACCTGCTTCCTTCCTCTGTTTTTGCAATTTTTTCGTAGAATGACGTCACAAGCGCATGCGCCGTAACATCGCTAAAATCCGGCAACTCGAGACCCGGCCGGACAGATGGATGTGTATGTCGGGGCTGCGTCATTTCCTGTTGTAGACGTCAGCCCCGACCTCCCGCGATGTTTCCTCATCATTTTCGTCCCCAAGAGGATCTTGGGTACCATGTGACTCCTACGTCACAGGGTTCATGGAGACAGACGGCAAAAGAAGAGGCTTGGCTAATTTGTTACTGCGCATGCGCGGGATTAAGACGTCGAATAGGTACTGTGGGCGGAAGCGCTTATCACAGCAGACGCGGAAGACCCACAGTACAGATGGCGCCGGCGAGGACACCAAATAAACGGCGATAGAACAAGAAAGTTATACAGTAAGAGAAACGTTTTAGAACACAAAATAGTGATCAATCGTTTATCTGTGATGATGCCTTTGAGAATATATGTAAATTTAAATGATTTTTTGAGGGTTTACTACCGCTTTAATGTATTGAAACGACTGCCATTTTATCCTCTAGGATGTCTGAACAAAAAAAAAAAAAAATTATATATACACTACCGTTCAAAAGTTTGGGGTCACCCAAACAATTTTGTGTTTTCCATGAAAAGTCACACTTATTCACCACCATACGTTGTGAAATGAATAGAAAATAGAGTCAAGACATTGACAAGGTTAGAAATAATGATTTGTATTTGAAATAACATTGTTTTTACATCAAACTTTGCTTTCATCAAAGAATCCTCCTTTTGCAGCAATTACAGCATTGCACACCTTTGGCATTCTAGCTGTTAATTTATTGAGGTAAGCTGGAGAAATTGCACCCCACGCTTCTAGAAGCAGCTCCCACAAGTTGGATTGGTTGGATGGGCACTTCTGGCGTACCATACGGTCAAGCTGCTCCCACAACAGCTCAATGGGGTTCAGATCTGGTGACTGTGCTGGCCACTCCATTACCGATAGAATACCAGCTGCCTGCTTCTGCTGTAAATAGTTCTTGCACAATTTGGAGGTGTGTTTAGGGTCATTGTCCTGTTGTAGGATGAAATTGGCTCCAATCAAGCGCTGTCCACTGGGTATGGCATGGCGTTGCAAAATGGAGTGATAGCCTTCCTTATTCAGAATCCCTTTTACCCTGTACAAAGCTCCCACCTTACCAGCACCAAAGCAACCCCAGACCATCACATTACCTCCACCATGCTTAACAGATGGCGTCAGGCATTCTTCCAGCATCTTTTCATTTGTTCTGCGTCTCACAAACGTTCTTCTTTGTGATCCAAACACCTCAAACTTGGATTCATCCGTCCACAACACTTTTTTCCAGTCTTCCTCTGTCCAATGTCTGTGTTCTTTTGCCCATCTTAATCTTTTTCTTTTATTGGCCAGTCTCAGATATGGCTTTTTCTTTGCCACTCTGCCCTGAAGCCCAAAATCCCGCAGCCGCCTCTTCACTGTAGATGTTGACACTGGTGTTTTGCGGGTACTATTTAATGAAGATGCCAGTTGGGGACCTGTGAGGCGTCTGTTTCTCAAACTAGAGACTCTAATGTGCTTATCTTCTTGCTTAGTTGTGCAACGCGGCCTCCCACTTCTTTTTCTACTCTGGTTAGAGCCTGTTTGTGCTGTCCTCTGAAGGGAGTAGTACACACCATTGTAGGAAATCTTCAATTTCTTTGCAATTTCTCGCATGGAATAGCCTTCATTTCTAAGAACAAGAATAGACTGTCGAGTTTCAGATGAAAATTCTCTTTTCCTGGCCATTTTGAGCGTTTAATTGACCCCACAAATGTGATGCTCCAGAAACTCAATCTGCTCACAGGAAGGTCAGTTTTGTAGCTTCTGGAAGGAGCTAGACTGTTTTTAGATGTGTGAACATGATTGCACAAGGGTTTGCTAATCATCAATTAGCCTTCTGAGCCAATGAGCAAACACATTGTACCATTAGAACACTGGAGTGATAGTTGCTGGAAATGGGCCTCTATACACCTATGTAGATATTGCACCAAAAACTAGACATTTGCAGTTAGAATAGTCATTTACCACATTAGCAATGTATAGAGTATATTTGTTTAAAGTTAGGTCTAGTTTAAAGTTAGCTTCATTTAAAAGTACAGTGCTTTTCCTTCAAAAATAAGGACATTTCAATGTGACCCCAAACTTTTGAACGGTAGTGTATATATATATATATATATATATATATATATAATGTTTGGGGGTTCTAAGTAATTTTCTAGCAAAAAAACAAAAAACCTGATTTTAACTTGTAAACAACAAATCTCAAAAGAAAAAAAAAAAAAGAAGCTTGGTCCTTAAGTGGTTAAAGCATGACGTTAAGTATCTATTTACTCAGCGCAACATCAGCATTTATATCTTACCAAAAAATAGGTTCTCTATTGTGTTTGTGTGCACTAAAAGTCATTAAAGTGTATTTTGTTTAAAAAAAATGTGCATTTAAAAAACAACTGTGAAAATACTGTATAACATTAAAAAAATTGCAGCACTCACCATTTTATTTTCTAGGGCCTCTGCTTAAAAAAAACCCATATATACTGTTTTGTGGTTTAAGTCATTTTCTAGCAAAACAATTATGCGCTTTACATGTAGGAGAGAAGTGTCAGAATAGGCCTTGGAAGCAGGTGTTTAAAACTCAATCTTTTTTAAAAACCAAAATAAATACTCACCTGAAACCATGCACTTTAAACTGTGCACATGGAAATATGGCTTGTATGCATACTGCCCTTTTAAGAAACACCAGAAAACCAGCATCACCTTCTAACCTTCCATTTCAGCATCACTTCCTGGCTCAGCGTGATAATATGACTGACTCCGCCCCTGACATGTTTCGTCACTAATCATGCGGTTTCCTCGTCTCCTTGAGGCAATTGGGCAATTATCTGACTATTGTCCACATATTGTAATGACTTCCTTGATAACAGTCCACGTATTGCAATAATTGCTTGATTATTGTCCACGTATTGTAAAGATTGCCTGATGATTGCCCACACGTTATAATGATTTCCTGTTTGCATATTGTAGCAATTGCCGGTTTCTTGCTCGTAATAAGGAAGTATTATCTATCTATGGTATTTATCATGTCATCTATGTCATTTGTCAATTTCATCTATGAGACTAAGTTCTTTTATTATTTGGAAATAATCTTTTTCGGAACAATGACGTGTTTTTCTTAATAAGCGTGTCTATGTTTAACCACCAAAAGCTTTTAAATGGATATGCTCTAGGTCACATCTTTACATCCTGTACTCTCCCCCCAGCCGTCGCTCCTCTGATGCTTTTACCAGCAAATACTTGCTGTCAAAATGACAGCTGGGAATTGCTTTGCAATTGCCCGGGTTTCCAAATACAGCCATTCCTGTATAAAAAAATGACACCCACAGTCTGACTGCAAGTGTAATTGAGTAAACACAATGTATCGTTTCATTGTGATCACTATTTCATCCATATGTTGATCAAAGGGTCTGATCTTTGATCTGTTAGTTATGTGATAAGATGAGGGACTGAGTACTGCCTAGTTCTTGGTTGCAAAGTGGCTGCAATATCTAATATCCATATTCAGACTGGAGGAAGCGGTATATGACGAAAGCACTCGAGCGGAGTGTGGGGCGTTCTTTTACCCTGAGATCTTGAGGAGTGTAGAATTTAGCTTTACTTGCATTGGAGAACAGCAAACGTGTGTGAGAACAGCATTACATAAGAGAGCTTTACATAAAAAAAACAAAAAACAAAAAAAAACCAAACAAACAAAAAAACCTTCTCTGTGCAGAATATACAAGCATATATAAAAACACAGACACTAGTATATCGCTACAGTGCCATCTACAGTTCGGAGTGCATAGTACATGCTGTTGCATTTCCAGCATGATCTCCATATGACATAAGTAAAAAATAAATCAAATTTAAATAAAGTGTATTCTTTTTAAGACCTCCTATTAAAGCGATTGTAAAGGCAGAAGGTATTTTATCTTTTTTTTTTTTTTTTTATATATATATTGTTTTTATTGAGTATTAAAAAATAGGTACAGACAGTATAGCGCTTATACAGCATAACATGTGACATATACATGTCTGTAGGAACATCAACCTCCAATACAGGAAGAAGGAAACAATTGGGTAAGACAATAATTAATCTTTGTTCTGGTTAGGGTGCGTCAAAGCTGTATACAGGAATACAGTGAATAATACAATATAAGTTTTTATTAATCTTAATGCAGTTTATGCATTAGGATAAAAAAAAAAAATTCTGTGTGCAGCAGCTCCCCTAATACTTACCTGAGCCCCATCTCCATCCAGCGATGTTGCAGGAGAGACTCGGCTGCCCAGGACTCTCCCTCCTGATTGGCTGAGACAACAATGAAGCGCCTTTGGCTCCCGCTGCTGTCAATCAAAGTCAGTGAGCCAATGAGGAGGGGGGGTGGGGCTTAGCCACGGCTTCGTGTCTGAATGGACACAGGAAGCTGTGGCTCGGGTGCCCCCATAGCAAGCTGCACTCGTCAGGAGGGAGGGGCCAGGAGAGCCGAAGAGGGACCCAAGAAGAGGAGGATCTGGGCTGCTCTGTGCAAAACCAACTGGACAGAGCAGGTAAGTGTAACATTTTTGTTATTTTTAAGAAAAAAAAAACGAGACCTTAGTATCACTTTAACTGTAATCCGCCCTAATTAACTCCTTCTTCTCCATCTCCCCTTGGCCCACTGGCTATTTTTCTGATGATTTTTTTTTTATTTACATTTTTTAACTTTTATATATATATATTTTTTTTTTCTACTTCATTCTTTTTGTTTATTTACTTCAGTGTCACGTAAAAACATGTGCAAAATTATTTTTTAAAAAATGCATTTTTTTTTTAAATTTGCAAATAACTTTACCAGGTTCATACCAGAAACACCACGTTAGCGACATTTTAAATGGGACAAATTCTAGACTAAAATGCCATTAAGAGGAATCAGCACAAAAAAAGTCAGACGGTTATCCGATCGGCAGATACCAGAAGTGGTGTTTTTCTAAGAATTTTGAAGGAGTCATTTGCTTTTTTGAAATATCAGATTTTAAAATGTATACTTTCTATTTACAAAAAAAATCACTTTAAAAAAAAAAAAAAAAAATAGTCAAAATAGAAAAAAAAAAAAGTTCTTTTTTTTTTTTTTTTTTTTTGACTTTTAATAGGGTAACATAGGGAAGTAAACAATTTTTGCTGCAAAAAGAAATCTTAGTTTGTCCCCCCTAAAAAAAAAAAAAAAACAATGTATGTATTACTTTATTTTGAGTAATGATAAAGTTATCGCCAAATTATGGAAGAGCCCCAGGGCTCTTCCATACCAAATAAACAGGTTCATAGTGGAAATATGAAAATTGTGTGCTCGGTCACTCCTGTAGGTGTGAGCCAAGCCTAAGATATTATTTTTGGAGTAGATATATTTGGTTCTTTAGGGGTGCCACCTGCTTCATTGAATACTTCTGTAAGCATATGTAAGCATACAGAGGACTTCATTATAGCAGGTGGCATTGTCACCAAGTGCTAATTGGTTGCCCACGTATTGTCACAATTGCCCACTTTTTGCACATGTATTTGTTCTTTTGGTGCCCATATATTGTCATGATTGCCCACATAATGTAATAATTTCACATTCTTTGCCTTATTTTTCTACAGTTGCCCATTTCTTGCCCACCTATTGTAACAATTTCCCCTTTGCTGCCCATGTAATGTAGCAATTGACCGCTTTTTCCCCTGGTATTAAACCAATGGCTTTTTTTGCCTGCAAATTTTTCTGTATTGGAAAAGTTTTTTTTTCTATTATTAATATATTAGTTACAGTGCCTTGAAAAAGTATTCATACCCCTTGACATTTTCCACATTTTATCAGGTTACAACCAAAAATGTAAATGTATTTCATTGGGGTTTTATGTGATAGGCCATATTTGTGAAGTGGAAGGAAAATGATAAATGGTTTTCAATTTTTTTTTTACAAATAAATATGTGAAAAGTGTGGGGGGGGGGGGCATTTGTATTCAGCCCCCTTTACTCTGATACCCCTAACTAAAATCTAGTGGAACCAATTGCCTTCAGATGTCACTTAATTAGTAAATAGAGTCCACCTGTGTGTAATTTAATCTCAGTATAAATACAGCTGTTCTGTGAAGCCCTCAGAGGTTTGTTAGAGAACCTTAGTGAACAAACAGCATTATTAAGGCCAAGGAACACACCAGACAGGTCAGGGATAAAGATGTGAAGTATAAAGCAGGGTTAGGTTATAAAAAAAATATTCCAAGCTTTGAACATCTCACGGAGCTCTGTTCAATCCATCACCTGAAAATAGAAAGAGTATGGCACAACTGCAAACCTACCAAGCTGGGCTGGTACAAGGCAGGGGCGGAGGGGGCGGATGCCCTGGGCGGTACAATATGCTGGAGGGAGGGGGGCGCAGGTGAAGTGTGGCAGTGTGCTTCACAACTGTGTATGTGTGACTGTACACACCAGCCCCGGCGCCGCTAATAGCTTTAATCATGGCTGATCCCAGGCAGGGGCCGTGAGCAAGGGCAGAGGGGGGGGGGCCCGAAGCCCAGTTGCCGCGGAAACTCTTCTTGTCGGCAAATGATAGGGGCGGCGGGCGGGTGTGAGAAGGAGAAACTGTGCTGCCCCCCTCCTCGAGCCGCCGCTGTCAGGAGAGGGCTCTGTTTCCGGCCCATTCCCCCTCCCTCTTTCGGTCAGCACTCAGTAGCGGGGAGAGCGGCTGTGTCTCTGTGTAGAGAGGGCAGCCGCAAGATCTTCTTTCCCCTCCTTCTCCTGCTGCTGTACTCGGGAGTGGGGAGCGGCGCCCTCTCCTTCCTACTGGGCAGAAGAAAAAAAAAATCGAAAAAGGTGCACAAAGGAGGATCATGGGATATGTAGTGCTGAGGACTAGCCCAATTCATTCCTAAGAAGGAAACTGCAGCCCCCAGCATGCTGAACTGAAGGGGAGAGAGAGAGAGCCAGGCTATGGATGGCAAGTGACATGTTGCATCTGGCAGGAGGTGACGGTGGTGGTAAGTGACACGTGGCATCTGGCAGGAGATGGTGGTAAGTGACACGTGGCATATGGCAGGGGGTGACCGTGGTAAGTGACACGTGGCATCTGGCAGGAGATGGTGGTGACACGTGGCATTTGGCAGGAGATGGTGGTAAGTGACACGTTGCATCTGGCAGGAGGTGACAGTGGTAAGTGACACGTGGCAACCATGCAGGAGGTGACGGTGGTAAGTGACACGTGGCATCTGGCAGGAGGTGACAGTGGTAAGTGACATGTGGCATCTGGCAGGACGTGATGGTGTTGACATCTGGCAGGAGGTGACAGTGGTAAGTGACACGTGGCATCTGGCAGGAGGTGACAGTGGTAAGTGACACGTGGCATCTGGCAGGAGGTGATAGTGGTAAGTAACACATGGCATCTGGCAGGAGGTGACAGTGGTAAGTGACACGTGGCATCTGGCAGGAGGTCACAGTGGTAAGTGACGCGCTGCATCTGGCAGCAGGTGACGATGGCAAGTGACATCTGGCAGGAGGTGACAGTGGTAAGTGACACGTGACATCTGGCAGGAGGTGACGGTGGCAAATGACACATGGCATCTGGCAGCAGGTGACGATGGTAAGTGACATGTTGCATCTGGCAGCAGGTGACGGTGGCGAACTACACGTGGCATCTAGCAGCAGGTGACGGTGGTAAGTGACATGTTGCATCTGGCAGCAGGTGATGGTGGCGAATTACACGTGGCATCTAGCAGCAGGTGACGGTGGCAAGTGGCATCTGGCAGCAGGTGACGGTGGTAAGTGACATGTTGCTTTTTTTCTTACACCCGGGGGGGGGCGCAGTTTGCCATCTTTGCCCTGGGCACCGAAATGACCTTGTCCCAGCACTGCTACCAAGACATGGCCGTCCACCTAAACTGACCGGCTGAACAAGGAGAACATTTATCAGAGAAGCAGCCAAGAGGCCCATGGTAACTCTGGAGGAGCTGCAGAGATCCACAGCTCAGGTGGGAGAATCTGTCCACAGGACAACTATTAGTCGTGTTCTCCACAAATCTGACCTTTATGGAAGAGTGGTAAGAAAAAAGCCATTGTTGAAAGAAAGTCATAAGAAGTCCTGTTTGAAGTTTGCGAGAAGCCATGTGGAGGACACAGCAAACACGTGGAAGAAGGTGCTCTGGTCAGATGAAAATTGAACTTTTTGGCCTAAAAGCAGAACGATATGTGTGGCGGAAAACTAACACTGCACATCACCCTGAACACCATCCCCACTGTGAAACATAGTGGTGGCAGCACCATGTGGTGGGGATGCTTTTCTTCAGCAGGGACAGGGAAGCTGGTCAGAGTTGATGGGAAGATGGATGGAGCCAAATACAGGACAATCTTAGAAGAAAACCTATTAGAGTCTGCAAAAGACTTGAGACTGGGGAGGAGATTCATCTTCCATCAGGACAACCACCCTAAACATACAGTGTGGCAGGCGCAGCACTATGAAGTGCCTTATGCGCTGTGGCATTTGAGGAATTTTAATCTCTGACCTTTTAGTCCAAAACAAGACTATCTCTTACTTTATAATTCCTCTAGCGCCGTTCTATGGAAGCAGTAGGTTTAAAGAGCACACCAAACCTCTAAGATATCTTCTTTATTAACTTCAGCTTTTCTTCATATATAACACTTGCAATTTAGCAGCAGGCAGTGCATGTACAAAACAGGTGTTGAATAAAGTATAACAAAATGGCGATTCAACTGTTCAATCTTGTCATTTTACATAAAATGGTAGATGTATTTCTTTCTTCAGTATCTGTACTTTCACTTTAAAATACCTTAGACACTTTATGATCACTCTGAGAGGTATATCTGAGGCTTAAGAAATAGTTTTACCAGTTTGATATTGCAGTTTGCACGCTTGTTTGAACGTTTGTTTGGTGGAACTATAAGTGAACACATAACTAGTTCAGTATACAGTTCTAATCACATTATTTAAAAATAGTAACATATATAACTGTATTAAAGTGGAGTTCCACCCACTTTTAAAACTCTTCAGCATCCTTCACTAAACTGTG
The DNA here is from genome assembly GCA_037952835.1 of Lithobates septentrionalis. NCBI lineage: Eukaryota > Metazoa > Chordata > Amphibia > Anura > Ranidae > Lithobates > Lithobates septentrionalis. The sequence continues at coordinate 830,742 of JBBDGP010002256.1, forward strand.
CACTGTAAACAAATTTTTTCTCAGCACCTACTGTATATCTGCTGTGTTAATTTTTCACTTCCTCCTCCCTGCCCGCAGCCCATCGCATCATTTCCTGTTTGCAATGCCTTCTGGGAAGGGGCGGCAACTTCCTCTGAAACTTCCATTGCTATGGAAACCTGACCTGAAACCTATTACACTGCTTGTGCTGCACTGAGCATGTGCGAGATCTTCAAGGATGAGATCCAGCAAGAAATACAGTCTGGCTTCAGATGCCCACACTTAAGATGGCCACGGCCTGCTGTAAGTTTATAAAATAACAAAACTACTGCTATAAACTAACAAAACAGACCTTAGTTTACAGACTAACTTTACTAGAATACATTAAGCTTGTGTATTATAGGGGTATTTTTATTTAAAAAGTATAATTTCGGCCGGAACACCACTTTAAATACCTATTTTGGCCACTTGCTTCCATAAAACTGAACTCTGGCTGGATCTGCAATCTGTTCAGGTCCACTCTCTCTGATATAGTGAGATCTAGCAATGTGCTGGGTAATTTCCAGACAAAATAATAGGTGTAAGGCTAGCTGTGATTGGCCAAGTCTCTTGCTCAGTGTGAGATTGGCTGTGATTGGCCAAAACTCCTGAGAGTCACAAAGGCTTAACTCTATGCTTTCTGGTTTTCAATTCTGCTGTGTCTTTGAGCTTACCTTTACTGTCATATAATGAATCTTAAAAGGCCCATTTTTTCTAGTTTGCTTCTGTGAACACAATGTTATATGACATCCGTATATGAAGTCACAGTAAATATCTCTGCTTTGTATCTCTCAAATGTGAGCATATAAACTGTATTAAGGTTATTAGCAGGTCTAGCTGTATATGCATGTAAGTCACATTAGCAACCTAGGACAGGTCTTAGCTGGCCAGCTACATACAGTCAGAGCTACAATGGAATGGTTTAGATCAAAGCATATTCATGTGTTGGAATGGCTTAGTCACAGTCCAGACCTAAATCCAATTGAGAATCTGTGGCAAGACTTGAAAATTGCTGTTCACAGACGCTCTCCATCCAATCTGACAGAGCTTGAGCTATTTTGCACAGAAGAATGGGCAATAATGTCCCTCTCTAGATGTGCAAAGCTGGTAGAGAGACATCCCCAAAAAGACTTGCGGCTGTAATTGCAGTGAAAGCTGATTCTACAAAGTATTGACTCAGGGGGGCTGAATACAAATGTACCCCACACTTTTCACATATTTATCTGTAAAACTATTGGAAAACCATTTATCATTTTCCTTCCACTTCACAATTATGTGCCACTTTGTGTTGGTCTATCAGATAAAATCCCAATAAAATACATTTACGTTTTTGGTTGTAACATGCCAATATGTGGAAAATGTCAAGGGGTATGAATACTTTTTCAAGGCACTGTATATACCACATGATGTACAAGACCAACAGATTTATATGGCGCTCTTCAGATAGGGCTATGATGTTTAAAAAATATATTAATAAAGAATAATAGTGACTGTGTCACAGGATGGAGCAGTCCTTATCAGTCCATAGTAAAAAGTCCATGTAAGGATGACTAGTAGGCTATCCTTAGTGGCTGCCAGCTGGAAAAGGAGCTAGTGACTCTGGAATATACAGAAAGACAGGAAGCAGCGCCATCTAAGTGTAGGTAAATGGGATCATCCGCTCTGTCCTGGGAGAAGTCTTCACCGCCGAGTCTCCTGGAAGCGCTGGGAGCCACCAACGCGGGTGGATCAGAAGCAGCTCTTGCAGCTGAAGACACACCAGCACTTCTCCCGGGACAGAGCGGATGATCACATTTACCACTTCCTGTTTTAATCGCCCTTTTGTGAGTGCAATTATTATGCTTTTATTATTAAAATTGTCTAATGGTACACTTAGATGGCGCTGCTTCCTGTCTTCCTGTATACACCACATGATGGCAGCAGAGAGATGTGTTTCTACCCAGCAATTCTGATACACTTCTCATACATTGCCCATTTCTTCTCAGGAATTTGTCACAATTGCTCATATGTTGCCCTCATATTGTCACGATTGCCCACTCGTTGCCCATATATTGTCACAATTGTTAGTTTTTTTGCACACATAGGGGAAGATTTACTAAAACTGGAGCACTCAGATTCGGTGCAGCTGTGCATGGTAGCCAATCAGCTTCTAATTACAGCTTGTTCAATTAAGCTTTGAAAATAAAACCTGGAGGCTGATTGGTTTCTATGCAGAGGTGCACCAGATTTTGAATGCTCCAGTTTTAGGAAATCTTCCCCTTATTGTCACAATTGCCCATCTCTTTCTTTCATAATGTAGCAATTTCCTCTCTTGGCTGCACTCTTCCACCTGTTTCTTGCCCACATATTGTAATAAATGCCCATTTGTTCCTTGTGTAATGTAACGATTGCCCGTTTTTGTCCCGGTATTATCACAGTTTTTTCTTTCGTGTCCACATATTTTAATGATTGCCATTTTGTTGCCTGTGCATTCTCACGATTCTCCATTTGTTGCTTGTGTATTGGCAGTTTTATGCCAATGTAAGTCAGTGCGGTTTCTTTAGAGACTCAAATTACTATAGTTTCCCCTTTGAAAGCTTTTGGACTTGAGATGATTTTGAGAATATCTATTTTGAGGAGATAATTCAAAGCTTTACTTTGTTCTGTATTGGAGATGTTTTTAGCATTGTTATATTAGTCATGTACCACATGATGGCAGCAGGGAGATGTTCCTCTACCCAGCAATCCTGATACACTTCTGGTGTATTACCACATGATGGCAGCAGGGAGATATATTTCTATCCAGCGATTCTGATACAGTTCTCATACATTGCCCATTTCTTTCCCTAATTATTGTCAAAATTGCTGGTATGTTGCCCAGATATTGTCACTATTGTTAGTTCATTCCTCATGTATTTTAAAGATTGTCCAGCTCTTGCCCACATATCGTAACAATTTCACATTTTTTGGATGCACTTTTCCACAATTGCCCGTTTCTTGCCCACTTATTGTAATAGTTGCCCATTTCTTGGCTGTGTAATGCAATTATATCCCACTTTTGCCCCTGTATTATAACAATTGCTTATTTTTTTTTGCTCACATGTTGTAATTAATATCCTTTTCTTGCCCCTGTATTCTCACGATTGCCCGTTTGTTTCCTGTTTATTGTAATAATTACCAATGTAAGCCAGTCCTATTTGTTTAGAGCAGTGGTCTCCAAAACAGCGGCCCCGGGGGTCGGATGTGGCCCTTTGCTTGCTTTTATATTGCCTTTGGGCCATTATTCTTCCCACTGTCAGCAACAGTGGGGTACGATTCCTCTTAATGACACCAAAGACTGGATATTATTCCTCCCACTGACACCAGTGATGGGATACTATTCCTCCCACTGATACCAAAGACGGGGCATTATTCCTTCCATTGACACGAACAATGAGGCAATTTTCCTTGTCCCCTGAAGAAGTCACGTGATGACGTAACGCGTAGGGATTGGCTGGAGAGACAGAGCATTACCAGGAAGTGAAGTGAGAGCGGCGTTCAGACGCCTTATCTGCTGTATATGCTTATTTCCTTGTTTTACATTGTAAGAGTCCATCTTAGCGTTCTTTATTAAAGCTATTGTTATTCTAATCATACTACACCATTGGGATTTTTTCTCTCTCTCCCCTTCTCTCTCACCTCTGTCTGCTGCTGCCCCCCCCCCCCACTGTTTTACGGAGGTTACGAGGGATATGAAGAGGCTTGGAAGTGCAGCACTGACTGGGAGATTTTGTGAATGAAGGAGAGGACCCCCTAGTGGTGAAAACTACTATCAAGGAAAGACATCTTTATACTTATGATTAATTGCTGACATTTTGGATTGAGTTTTTACTGCATCGTTGTCCACACAGAACACCCCCTAGTGGTGGATAATTTATTAACTTTTATTACGGATTTATTATTAATTGGTGACATTTTGGATTGAGTTTTTACTGCATCGTTGTCCACACAGAACACCCCCTAGTGGTGGATAATTTATTAACTTTTATTACGGATTTAGATCACTTATCTTTTTACCCTTTGGATATATTTACTCTTTGGACATTTTATAAAGGTGAGAGCTCTGTGTCTACCTCTTGCTTAGCATTAGTTTTTAGATGTTTTTAGGACACAACTCCAGTTTATTATCCTTCCTGCTGAAGTTATTTCAGAGACTACACTTTTACACTATCCCAGTCTTATCCAATATTTGATAGATTATTTATTCCTCTTGTGAGGTCATTATGCCTTATTGATTGGATGCACTTTGTGATCCCCATTTATTTATATCTATATTCATATATTTTTATCTGTATTCACTGTAGCGCGGAATCACTTATTTTAATTTTAATTTTCCTTCCACTGACACCAACGATGGGGCACTATTCCTCCACTGACACAAACGGTGGGCACTATTCCTCCACTGACACCAATTATGGGGCACTATTCCTCCACTGACACAAACGGTGGGCACTATTCCTCCCACTGACACCAATGATGGGGCATTATACCTCCACTGATACCAATGATGGGGCACTATTCTTCCCACTGACACCAATGATGGGCACTATTCCTCCCACTGACACCAATGATGGGGCACTATTCCTCCCCCTGCCAAAGTCTAAAGGGACAGCAAACTGTCCCTTTGTTTAGAACGTTTGGAGACCCCTGGTTTAGAGGACCAGATTAATATAATTTACTCCCCTTCAAGATTTTGGATGTGTGATGATGTAAATATTGTCTGTTTTGAGGCAATAAATCATAACTTTACATTGGCCTATTTTGGAAAAGGTTTTAGCATTGTTATATTAGTCATGTACCACATGATGGCAGCAGAGAGATGTGTTACTACCCAGCTATTCTAATACACTGCAGATTCCCTGTATATACTGCACTCTCAGTAGAAGGGTCATTGGCCTGAAATCCTCTGCCCAGAGACTATGAGAACTAGAAAGACTATATTATAGTTATTGTGGTCCTGGGACTTCTTCTACATAAATCAGTCTATGGTGGATAGAAATACAGCAAATGCAAGTTTCAGATCTGTCATCCTTTTCCCTGATTTACTACCTAATGATGTCCATCCAACACCTAAAGCGGTCTATTTTAAAAGTCACCCACATTTGAACAGGCTGGATTAATTGTCTTGGCATTTTCTGTAACAGGTCCATTCCTATGAACACCAGCTCCATCTAGTGGCCAAAACCCAGTGTATTTTCTGATAGAGGTATTTCAGAAAAATATTTTGGCCACTAGATGGAGCTGATGATCATAGAAATGAATCAATTACAGAAAATACGCAGATACTTCGTCCAGCCACGCACACACTTCAATGCAACACAGTCTATGGAGAGAAAATGTATGTCAATGCTTAAAGAAAAATGCATGCCCGGGTGTGAGTTCCCAAAAGGTTGGGACGCTGTGTGAAATCTACATAAAAACAGAATGCAATGATTTGCAATCTCGTAAACCTATATTTTATTCACAATAGAATATAGAAACATATCAAATGTTTAAATATAATATTTCATGCAGGACAACTGCATATTGCATCTATGACAATAGCATGGCTTTGTAGTAGAAGAGTTCGGGTGCTGATCTGGCCTGCCTGCAGTCCAGACCTTTCACCAATTGAAAATATTTGATGCATGTTGAAATGAAAAAATATGACAAAGAAGACCCAGAACTGTCGAGCAGTTGGAATCCTATACCAGGCAAGAATGGAACGACATTCCTCTCCCAGAACTTCAGCCATTGGTCTCTTCAGTTCCCAGACGTTTACAGAGTGTTGATAAAAGAAGAGAGGGTGCTACACCATGGTAACACATGAATCGGGCTAGTACTTTGCCAGCTTTTTGTTGCCCTCTCTCAACTTTTTTGAGACATGTTGCTGCCATGAATTTCAAAATTACCTTATTTTTTTCTTAACCACTTGTCACCAGGTGACTAACCCGTACGTTGCGGGACTTTAAGTGGTTACAGCTACTTGCATCATCCCGGGAATTGTTTTTTTTTAGCCGGCCTTGCACTTTCATGTAAAAGCAATCCTAGCAGCTAAATAGCCACTGGATTGCTTTTACAAGCGGTGAGAGGGGGTCCCCCCCCTTGTCGCCTTTGCAGGCTCCCCCCTCCTACCGGAGAACCTGAGACTGAAGCCAGCAGTTCCGCTGGCTGACCATAGAGCTGATCAGGGACAGGAACTCCCCTGACCATCTCTATGATCTAAGAATCCAGAATCGATGAGTATTTAATCACTTCTGCTTTTGCCAGTTGTAAACAAGCCTTGGTATGATCCGAAGCATTTAACACCTGCTGTAGGTCAGGTGGGTGCTTTACAATTTTGACTGGATGTCTGATGACGTCCTTCACATCGCCCCGCTCGTGTGCGCCCCTGGGGGCGCACGGTGGCAAATGGTGGTGAGCTGTGTCCCTCAGATACAGAGCATCATTGATCAGGGTAAAGAGACAATGATGTAGGCTCTTTACCATGTGATCAGCTGTGTTCAATCACAGCTGATCACATGTAAACAAACGCTGGTTATTGGCAATGGAAGATTTTTGGGCAAAATGAAGAATCTTCTCTCTTTTTTTAGCAGTGAATTGGGTGCCCAGGTAATGTTCCTATTTTGAGACAAAGGGTGGAATATAGCCAGTTTCCAGATGAATCAGGGAGGCATATATATATATATATATATAGAGAGAGAGGGAGAGAGAGAGAGAGAGGAAAGGCTGTGACGGATCGGTTCCCCCCATGGCACAAACTTCCAAATTCAGAGAGGGGGCGTGCGATGCTTGGGGATTTAGTGGCCTTACGGAGAAAACGATGTAGCTTAAGGCCACTCCAGAAATTCAAAGGAGGGTTGGCTAGTCTGGTGAGGTCAGTGGAAGGGAGCTTACCATCGGATCCCAGAAAATCTGTCAAGTGGGAATGGCCACTAGATTTAAGGCGTTGAAACTGGGGATTTTGAAGTCCAAGCTCAAACTCCAGGTTAACAAGAATAGGAACCATAGGGAAGGGAAGTGGGGAAACTGAAGAGCAGCAGAAGGTTTCACAGGAAATCAGTAAGGTACTGCCTAGAGTGGGGTGTATACAAAATTATTTAGGAAGTGGTGAAGTGGTACAGGGCAAACTCATCTCCGTGTCTCGAGTCCATTGCAAACCAAAGTTCCTTGGCTGCAATCCAGTGCCAATCAACCTGCCTAGTAAGATGTATTGCCCTGTAGTAGGCCCGGATGTCAGGGAGGCCTACACCTCCATGGATCTTGGGTAGAGACAGGTGCTGAAGCTTGAGGCGAGGTTTCCGATGGGACCATACAAACTCATAGGGAAGGGAGTCTAATGGGGAGAGCTTGTAGTAGATAGAGCACCTGAGAGAGCAGGGTTATTTTTAGTGCATTGCACTGACCAAACCAGGTAAGTGTAAGCGAGTGAAAGTGTAGCAACCTTTGACAATATCGTGGCGCCGGGAACCGACATTCAGTAGAGGTCAAGTGATGGGATCAGATGCATTGGCAGGCTGTGGGTTTTTTTTGCATTCAGTGGCCATCAGGTATTGTGGTTGACGTGGTTCTGCATTGTTGGAGGACATGATTGATTAACGGGCTTGTCAAAAAGTGTATGTGTTTATTTACTATTGCCTTTTTTTTAGAATGTGTAGAGATACAGTACACCTTACTCATTGAAAGGGAGGGGCAGTATCTTGAGGCTCCCTTATTTTTAAAGGGGACTTCCAGATTCTGATAAGCCTCTCTGCCATAGGGCCAGGGTTGAGGGGAGGAGGCCCTTGTCCTCACCCACATGGGGACAAGGTTCTTTGACAAGGATCCCCCCAGCAAGGTATTTCACCCCCACCATGTTAAGGGCATATGGCCTGATATGCTTCAGGGAGGTGGGGGCCACACGCTCATCCCCCTATTTCCTGGCCACCCAGGCTGTGTGCTCAGATAAGGGTGTGGTATGGATTTTGGGGGGGGGGGCGCCATGTTTTTTTTTTCCTCATTATTTTTTTGCATGGGGTTCCCCCTTAATATCCATACCAGAATCAAAGGGTCTGATATGGAATTTGGGGGAGACCCCACACCATTTTTCTTCTTTTGTGTTGTCCTTTTTTAAAATACATACCAGACCTAAAAGGCCTGATATTCATTTTAGAGGAGAACCCATGCCTTTTTTTTTTTTTTTACAGTAACCCCCCTCCGCCCCATATGCTTACGTTCACCTGTTTGTCAGGGATCACTTGTTGGCAGCTGAATGTTCTGGGCAAGGATGAGTCACTGGTTGTTAGGACGCTGGTGGGTACCGGCTCCCCGACAACCAGGAGGAAGCTATGACAGCAGCATGTATTTATTAATGTATTAATGGATACAAAGTATTTACAGTATGTGTGTCTTTTGTATCTGCCTGGGATTCAGCTCTAATATTTTTCCACTATTGAGACTTTACTTTTTTATTGGTGAATTTGTACGCATCATTGAATTATTCTTATTACCATTGTAATAGCAGATGATGTATTCGTCTGTTATCACGTTGGCTGAACACTACCTGCTTATTATAGAAGGTCTTTATCAATAAATATTTGTTGAGGTAGATACATGCAGTAAATATGACCTTTTACAGAGTTGTGTTGGAGCGTCTGCCTATCCCTCAGGCCTCCCCACAATCTTACCTAAATAATGAGGGCAGCCATGCATGGCTGGGAGGCTGAAATGTGTTGTCATAAATTCTTAACATTTTTATGCTGACAACACAAAATGAGTCCCATCCTTCAAGAGTACAAATACAAAGTGTGATTGGCCATCCTGGGTGATGGATGAGTATTCTTAAAGAAATACAACCGGATATAGGTGGTAATATGTCCCTGTTTGGAATTATTTCAGCCATAATGCAATCAATTCATTTCATGGTCACATGTAAACATAGTAGTGGTGCACCGAAATAAAAATTCTGGATCCAAAACTGAAAATTCAGGATGCACTTGGCCGAAAACCGAAACCGAATTGGACAGTTTTTTTTTTTTAAATATTTATTTTCTATATATATTATTGTATTGTATTCAACTTTTTAATTAATATCATGAAAGGCACACAGCTGTCTATATAAGGTCCCACGGTTAAAGCGGGGGTCCACCCACACTGCCAAAAAAAAAAAAATATTAAAAGCCAGCAGCTACAAATACTGCAGCTGCTGACTTTTAATACATGGCCACTTACCTGTTCCAGGGTCCAGCGATGTCGGCAGGGGACGCCGAGAACCCGCTCGGTTCTTGGCAGCTGCCGCCGACATCCTAGGTGAGGGAATCAGGAAGTGAAGCGTTGCGGCTTCACTTCCCGGTTCCCTACTGCGCATGCGCGAGTCGCGCTGCGCATCGTAAGTGGTCCCCGCTCTCTCCTGGGAGCTGTGTGTTTCCCAGGAGACAGCGCGCAGGGACGGGAAGAGGCATAGACTCCCATGGGAGTCTATGCCGGAAGTGGGTGCAAATACCTGTCTTAGGCAGGTATCTGCACCCCCCTGAAAGGTGCCAAATGTGACACCGGAGGGGGGGAGGGTTCCGAAAAGCGGAAGTTCCATTTTTGTGTGGAACTCCGCTTTAACATTGCATGTCAGAGCACAAACCATCGCTATGGCGCTGAGGAGGAGGGTTCGCCCTCGTAACGCGTAAGCCGCTTGCGATGCCATCTGGTTCCTCCAAATATCTGGTCCAGGTTGTAGGCGTCTAAAGATACTGCTCGCTATTGCCAGAGTATTGATAAGCCATGTTTTAAAGCTTGTTTGTGAGTATATTTCTAGTTTTATTTTATGAATAAATTTTATCTTTGGTAATGCACAAGGTCGGTGTGCCCTCCTGTTCTTTTTGTATGTTTCAGTTCTAAAGGATACCCATTATTCTGAGGAGGGCAGCAAGACCTGCGACATTCCACTGACTTTGCTAAGGGGGTTGGCTGCGCCACTTACTTAACTTACCAGGCACCCGAGCGCAGGTGATTGCTTTGTGTTGTTTAGAGCACAAACCGAACCATGAAGTCCAAGGAATTGTCTGTAGACCTCCGAGACAGGGTTGTATCAAGGCACAGATCTGGGGAAGGGTACAGAAAAATGTCTGCAGCATTGAAGGTCCCAATGAGCACAGTGGTCTCCATCATCTGTAAATGGAAGAAGTTTGGAACCACCAGGACTCTTCCTAGAGCGGGCCGCCCGGCCAAACTGAGGGATCGGGGGAGAAGGGCCTTAGTCAGGGAGGTGACTAAGAACCCGATGGTCACTCTGACAAACCTCCAGCATTTCTTTGTGGAGACAGGAGAACCTTCCAAAAGAACAACCATCTGTGCAGCACTCCACCAATCAGACCTGTATGGTAGAGTGTCAAGATGGAAGTCACTCCTCAGTAAAAGGCACGTGACAGCCCAACTGGAGTTTGCCAAAAGGCACCTGAAGGACTCTCAGACCATGAGAAATACAATTCTCTGGTCTGATGAAACAAAGATTGAACTATTTGGCCTGAATGGCAAGGGTCATGTCTGAAGGAAACCAGGCACCGCTCATCACCTGACCAATACCATCCCTACAGTGAAGCATGGTGGTGGCAGCATCATCCTGTGGGGTGTTTTTTCAGCGGCAGGAACTGGGAGACTAGTCAGAAACGAGGGAAAGATGAATGCAGCCATGTAGACGTCCTTGATGAAACTCTGCTCCAAAGGTGCTTCAACAAAGCATCGAGCAAAGGTTGTTAGTACGTTTTTCATTTTTAATGAATTTGAAAAGATTTCAAACTTCTTCCAGTCATGTGATATGCAAGGACTGGATCCTTAAAGTGGGCCTTCACCCCAGTCCTTCAGGTGCCTTTTGGCAAACTCCAGGTGGGCTGTCATGTGCCTTTTACTGAGGAGTGGCTTCCGTCTGACCACTCTACCATACAGGCCTGATTGGTGGAGTGCTGCAGAGATGGTTGTTCTTCTAGAAGGTTCTCTCTCCACAGAGAAACGCTGGAGCTCTGTCAGAGTGAACATCGGGTTCTTGGTTACCTCCCTGACTAAGGCCCTTCTCCCCCCGATTGCCGATCGCTCAGTTCGGCCGGGCGGCCCGCTTTAGGAAGAGCCCTGGTGGTTCCAAACTTCTTCCATTTACGGGTGATGGAGGCCACTCTGCTCATTGGGACCTCTATAAGTTTAACGGCGGGGCCCGTTGTGTTTCTGAGCATGCTCAGAAATTTTGACGCATGCTCAGATAAGCCACGGGGATCTGCCAGGTCCCAAAGATCTGGCAAAGATCCCCGTGGCATATCTGCGCTGATGTTGAATTTCAATTCAAGATGGTGGCATTGGAAAAGAGCGGTATATGGAGAACCTTCCCTGCAAGCAAGTCAACACTGGACTCCGTGGACTAGTAAGCATTTTTTTTTAATACTATCAAGTCATCTATGGGCTGCTTTAAAAAATAATATTTTTAAAAAGATAAGGAATGCTGTGCTCTATATGTGCAAGCAGTGGTGTCTCTGCAAAGGTCTGATATGCCCCTTGCTGAGTCAGACCTATAGCTCTGCAGTCAGTAAATCTCATGCTCACTTCTGATTGGAGAGTTCTCAAGGTCTGAAAGTCCAATTTGTTTCTCATGGTCTGAGAGTCCTTCAGGTGCCTTTTAGCAAACTCCAGGCAGGCTGGCATGTGCCTTTTAATGAGGAGTGGCTTCCGTCTGACCACTCTCTACCATACAGGCCTGATTGATGGAGTGCTGCAGAGATGGTTGTTCTTCTAGAAGGTTCTTCTCTCTCCACAGAGAAACGTTGGAGCTCTGTCAGAGTGAACATCGGGTTCTTGGTTACCTCCCTGACTAAGGCCCTTCTCCCCCGATTGCCGATCGCTCAGTTCGGCCGGGCGGCCCGCTTTAGGAAGAGCCCTGGTGGTTCCAAACTTCTTCCATTTACGGGTGATGGAGGCCACTCTGCTCATTGGGACCTCTACAAGTTTAACGGCGGGGCCGTGTTTCTGAGTATGCTTAAGGATTTTGGCGCATGCTCAGATAAGCCATGGGGATCTGCCAGGTCCCAAAGATCTGGCAAAGATCCCCGTGGCATATCTGCGCTGATGTCGAATTTCAATTCAAGATGGCGGCACTGGAAAGGAGCTGTATATGGAGAACCTTTCCTGCAAGAAAATCAACACTGGACTCCATGGACTAGTAAGCGTGTTTCTTTTTTTGTTTTTTAATACAATCAAGTCATCTATGGGCTGCTTTATAAAATTCGATTTTTAAAAAGACAAGTAATGCTGTGCTCTATGTGTGCAAGTAGTGGTGTCTCTGCAAAGGTCTGACATGTTCCTTGCTGAGTCAGACCTAAAGCTCTGCGGTCAGTAAAGCTCATACTCACTTCTGATTGGAGAGCTCTAGTTGTGACTCAGCAGGGGGGGGGGGGGGGTGTCAGTCTCTGCAGAGAGACCACTGCTTCCACACAAGACAGTAACGGTCCTTCTCTGCAAAATTCTGGCAGGGGTTAGGTTTTTCTACTCAGGCTGTGGCTGCTTTCCAAATTAAATGCACTGTAAATCTTTGCAAACCTATTGTTTTGATGCCCCTGAAAGGTTTTTAGCTGACTGAAGCTGAACTTTCATTTGGGATTGAAAGTGATTGGGGAGTATGTGCAGTATATTCTGTTTATTTGCTAACCATTCTGTCCTTTTTGCATTCTGTATTACCTATTCAGAATTTTCATTTTTTTTTTTTTTTTTTTTTATAAAAAAAAAAAAAATAATAGAAAGTAACTGGGTTAATTTATTCCCATTCAGCATTTAGTCACCTAGAACTATAATCTGACGGAGGCTGAGAACCTTATCTCAGTAACTGGACTATGGACTACAGCTGCATCAGTCAGAGATTCAAAGTAGAGTGCGAAGAATTTTCCGGAGGAATTAGAAAATAACAAAACTTTGTGAAACAAAAAAAAAAAAAAAGAAAATAACAAAAATGTTGAGAATTCTGTGGACCGACACGCATCTGGTACCGCACCAGCTCCACTCCAATTTTATATATTCATTTACAGCAAATAAACCGGTGACTCAAGGCTATTAAATAGGAATTAAAGGGGATTATGTTGAACTTAGATGCACTTACATCAAGTGTTCGGTGTAATTGGCACAAATTGATGTCCTTTTTATGAGTGAGCGGCTTGGCATAAAAACCGAAGAGAATAACTTGGAACGATTTTTTTTTTTTTGATTAAAATTTTTTATTTTGATTTGTATGTTTTCCTTCTGCCAAATTGAATTTAATTAAATGGGTTGGAAGTGAATCAGCTTCTGCCATTAACAAATAAATAAATAAATAAATAAATAAATAAATAAATAAAACAGGCAGGAGATTAAGAAGACTGCTTTTTGGAAATAAAAATGAAAGGAAGAAATGTTGTATGTTCCTTTTTTCAAAGATGTCCAGGAAGTTCTGTTCCCTTCATGAGCCGAGATAAGTGGAGGCTGGAGACCAAGAACTGAGAAGGAAACTATAACTCACTAGAGTTACATCAAAACTGATTTTGCAGAGGAAGTGCCGAGTTTGTCTTTGCAAATTTCATTAAAAATGTGGATTGCTTAGGTAAAAAATTTGATTGGAAAAAAAAAAAAATTGCTTTGTTTTCTAAAGCCTCGTACACACGATCGGATTTTCCACAGACAAAACCTCTGACTTTTGTCCGAAGGCGTGTGCCTGGATTTTGTCTTGCATATAAAACGGCAAGGAATTGTCAGCCAACAATCACGAACGTAGTGACGTACTACGTGGTTTTTCAGCTCTTTAGCGCCACCCTTTGGGCTCCTGCTAATTTCGTGTTAGTAGAAGTAATGTAGATTCGCGCTTTCGATTTTGAGCTTTTCAGTTCGCGCTTTTCATTTAGTGCTTTTCAGTTCATTTCTGAACAGCCGTTCGACAACCAGACATGTTGCGGAATCGGAGGAGATAACGTGTTATTTATTATTGGCCTTGGAGTTATTGCTTTGACCCAAGTCCAGTCCAGGAACAGGAGGAGTTCTTGGACCAAAAATTGGTTGCTTTATTAATCGTGACCAATTATGTCTGTTACAGACCAGCTGCGGAGCTGGTCTGTGTCTCACCTTTACTGCTGCAGGTCGGCTGGCTCCTGTTGTTCCACTAGCTGGTGTTCAGCTCTGCTGCACTCTGCAGCTATGGGTGTCGCCGGCCTTACCTGTTGCTTAATATACGATTCCTTCCTGCTACTTCCTATCCAGCCCCTCATGTGCTTCTCTATTTAAATCCCTCTCAGACCAGTTCTGGTTGCTTGGGAAACATTTGTTTCTGAGCTCCCTTCATGTAACCTGCCTTAACCTGACCTCTCGTGAACTGATCTCTTGTGTACCAACTTGTCTTGTTCTGATTACGTTGTTTGCAGCCCACCTTGACTTTGGCTCACTATCCGACTCTCCTTTGCTTCATCCATCCATCCTTGTCTGACAGTGTCTTCTGGTACTTCCCTAGTGAGCAGGGTGAACCCGGGGGGTTGTGACCTGGGGTCAGCATGCAGCTAACCAGAAACCGTCATGAGGGGGTCCCTTGCAGAATACCGGCTGGCCCTTAGACTTCACGCCCTGGGGGATCCCGTGTCACCTGCTCGCCTGTGGGCTCACTGTAAGTAGTACCGTGACAATGTCATATGCCTTTGCTGCGGGAGCTCCAGGAGAACAATCTGGATGATTTTCGGAATTATCTCCGGATGATGGACCTCTGCTTTCACCAACTCTTGGCATTGTTGACCCCCTATATTAACCACTTCCTGCCCAGCCTATAGCAGATTGACGGCTGGGCGGTGGTTCAGTTATCCTGACTGGGCGTCGTGGGGGCGTGCATCGCGGCGATCGGTGGAGCGGTGTGTCAGTCTGAAACACCGCTCCACCGATCTTGGTAAAGAGCATCCGGCGGAGGCCTCATTGGTGCCACCTTATTGGTGCCCATCAGTGCAGCCATATCAGTGCCCGTCATTGAAGAAGAAAACGTACTTATTTCCAAAAATTTTTAATTGAAACAAAGAAACTTTTTTTTATCAACATTTTCGGTCTTTTTTTATTTGTTGCGCAAAAAATAAAAACCGCTGAGGTGATCAAATACCACCAAAAGAAAGCTCTATTTGTGGGAACAAAATGATAAAAAACTTGTTTGGGTACAGTGTTGTATGACCGCGCAATCGTCATTCAAATTGCGACAGCGCTGAAAGCTGAAAATTGGCCTGGGCGGGAAGGTGTCTAAGTGCCTGGTATTGAAGTGGTTAAGAAGCAGGACACATGCATAAGGCGTTTATTTCATTTTTTGGTTGAATAATAATGATTTGATTTGCTATATTTTCTATATTTTTGGGATGCATAGAATGAACTTTTTGGTTAAGTTCTATTGGCAGATAGCATGTCTAATTGTATTTGTTTTCTTTTTTTAATGCACATTAAAAAAATTGTGGAGAATAATACTTGGCTATGTGTTTTACTTCAAATGACAATTTGAGAGTAGACAGTTACATAAAAAAAATACAATGTAAAATTAACAAGGGACACCAACATAGTTGTATCTTTGATCTGGTGTTGTGGTAACTTTCCCAAAAAAACCCAAAAAACATAATAATATTATTCTTAATATAAAATATAAAATATAAAAAAAATATAAAAATATAAAAAAAAAAAAGCCTTTGAAAATTTGTTTGCAATAACTCCATCAGTATCACCAGCAAAGCAGCTTCATTATTATCCCATTAAAGAAGAAGAGAATTGTGCGCTGCCTTTGGAGATTTCATAATTTGCCGCGTCAAGAATGTTAATTCTCCATTACGAACGCTAGTTTACAAGACCGACCTCTTCCGGCTTGTCCTTGCTTCAGAGCATGCGTGTTTGTACTTTGGACTTTTGTGCGACGGATTTGTGTGCAAACACTTGGAAAATCCGACAACACACATTTGTCTGTGAAAAAATTTTAAAACCTGCCATCCAACATTTGTCCACGGAAAGTCCGACAGTAATTGCCCGATGGAGCGTACAAACGATCGGCCATCAGCCTGTCATTGAACATTTCCCGTCGGAAAATCCGATCGTGTGTATGAGGCTTAACAGAGCAAGGTTGATAAAAAAAAGCCATGTGATCACCATATCAATTCCCAGTTTGAAAATAGATAATTTATAGCACACTAGGATTGAGCAGAGTTACTTCTCCAAAAAAACTGAAATTTGCTGTGAAATTATTCAGTTTGTCTTTGCAAATTAAATTACTTGACCTCTGGAAGATTTACCCCCCTTCATGACCGGGCCATTTTTTGCGATACGGCACTGCGCTACTTTAACTGACAATTGCGCGGCCAAGCGAACGCTGTACCCAAATAAAATTGATGTCCTTTTTTCCCACAAATAGAGCTTTCTTTTGGTGGTATTTGATCACCTCTGCGGTCTTTATTTTTTGCGCTATAAACAAAAAAAGAATGCAAATGTCTTCATAAATTTAGGCCAATAAGTATTCTGCTACATATTTTTGGTAAAAAAAAAAAATCCTAATAAGCGTATATTGATTGGTTTCGCACAAAAGTTATAGCATCTACAAACTATAAGAAATATACTAGAATTTGTATTTATTTATTTTGATACTAGTAATGGTGGCGATCAGCGACTTATAGCAGAACTGCAATACTGCGGCAAACATTCTGGCACTTTGTGGGAGCCATTGACACTGATACAGTGATCATTACTAAAAATAAGCACTGCCACTGTAATGACAGCAAAGAACAGAGAGAAGCACACCGCTCCAGGCAAACTCAGGTGCAGGATGGATCACAGGTGCAGAACTTGGCTCACCACCGTGGAAGGCGAACAAGACAAGGAATTGGTCACACACTGGAACTCCAAATTATCTTGATGTCATCTTTATTGTCAAAAAAGGGTCAGACAGATACAGGCAATGGTAGACGTTTCACAAGCGATAGCTTGCTTGTTGCTTGTGAACAAGCAAGCTATCGCTTGTGAAACGTCTACCATTGCCTGTATCTGTCTGACCCTTTTTTGACAATAAAGATGACATCGAGATAATTTGGAGTTCCAGTGTGTGACCAATTCCTTGTCTTGTTCGTCTACTACTGTACTAATGACACCTGCTGGGAAGGGGTTAAACATTTAGGGTGATCAAAGAGTTAGCCTGTGTTTTTGTGTACTGTGTGTGGTGCTTTTACTAAAGGAGGTGATGGATTTTATTCCCTGCTGTCAGGACAGAGCTCTGCCTTGTTTATCTATGCAGAGCTCTGTCCAGCCTCTCTTCCCAACGATCAACGGGTGCAGGTGGACATCCATTCACCGGCACCCGCTGATCGGCTTCCGCTGTGAAGCGGCGCGCGCACGCGCCCCCTAGGCGGAGGTGCAGAGTCACGTATAAATATGTGATCCTGCGCAGAACGGTCCTCCTGTAGCAGTAAATCTGCTATGGGGCGGTGGGGAAGTGTTTAATAATGGCTTTTAGAATGGCTTTGCTTTCAAACAAAACCAGGTGGATAAACAAAATCATGTGATCACTATGTCAGATCTCAGTTTATAAACAGTATGGATGAGCTTTAGGATTAGCATTAGGGTTAGTACAAGGGTTTGGGTTAACATTAGGGTTAGTACAAGGGTTTGGGTTAACATTAGGGTTACTACAAGGGTTTGGGTTAGCATTAGGGTTAGTACAAGGGTTTGGGTTAACATTAGGGTTACTACAAGGGTTTGGGTTAGCTTTAGGATTAGTAGAAGGGTTTGGGTTAGAATTAGGGTTAGTACAAGGGTTTGGGTTAGCTTTAGGATTAGTAGAAGGGTTTGGGTTAGCATTAGGGTTAGTACAAGGGTTTGGGTTAGCATTAGGGTTAGTACAAGGGTTTTGGTTAACATTAGGGTTACTACAAGGGTTTTGGTTAACATTAGGGTTACTACAAGGGTTTGGGTTAGCTTTAGGATTAGTACAAGGGTTTGGGTTAGCATTAGGGTTAGTACAAGGGTTTGGGTTAGCATTAGGGTTAGTACAAGAGTTTGGGTTAACATTAGGGTTATTACAAGGGTTTGGGTTAGCATTAGGGTTAGTACAAGGGTTTGGGTTAACATTAGGGTTACTACAAGGGTTTGGGTTAGCATTAGGGTTAGTACAAGGGTTTGGATTAACATTAGGGTTAGTACAAGGGTTTGGGTTAGCATTAGGGTTAGTAAAAGGGTTTGAGTTAGCATTAGGGTTAGTACAAGGGTTTGGGTTAACATTAGGGTTACTACAAGGGTTTGGGTTAGCATTAGGGTTAGTACAAGGGTTTGGGTTAACATTAGGGTTACTACAAGGGTTTGGGTTAGCATTAGGGTTACTACAAGGGTTTGGTTTAGCATTAGGATTAGTACAAGGGTTTGGGTTAGCATTAGGGTTACTACAAGGGTTTGGGTTAGCTTTAAGATTAGTACAAGGGTTTGGATTAGCATTAGGGTTAGTACAAGGGTTTGGGTTAGCATTACGGTTAGTACAAGGGTTTGGGTTAACATTAGGGTTACTACAAGGGTTTGGGTTAGCTTTAGGATTAGCACAAGGGTTTGGATTAGCATTAGGGTTAGTACAAGGGTTTGGGTTAGCATTAGGGTTAGTACAAGGGTTTGGGTTAGCTTTAGGATTAGTAGAAGGGTTTGGGTTAGCATTAGGGTTAGTACAAGGGTTTGGGTTAGCATTAGGGTTAGTACAAGGGTTTTGGTTAACATTAGGGTTACTACAAGGGTTTTGGTTAACATTAGGGTTACTACAAGGGTTTGGGTTAGCATTAGGGTTAGTACAAGGGTTTGGGTTAGCATTAGGGTTAGTACAAGAGTTTGGGTTAACATTAGGGTTATTACAAGGGTTTGGGTTAGCATTAGGGTTAGTACAAGGGTTTGGGTTAACATTAGGGTTACTACAAGGGTTTGGGTTAGCATTAGGGTTAGTACAAGGGTTTGGATTAACATTAGGGTTAGTACAAGGGTTTGGGTTAGCATTAGGGTTAGTACAAGGGTTTGGGTTAGCATTAGGGTTAGTACAAGGGTTTGGGTTAACATTAGGGTTACTACAAGGGTTTGGGCTAGCATTAGGGTTAGTACAAGGGTTTGGGTTAACATTAGGGTTACTACAAGGGTTTGGGTTAGCATTAGGGTTACTACAAGGGTTTGGTTTAGCATTAGGATTAGTACAAGGGTTTGGGTTAGCATTAGGGTTACTACAAGGGTTTGGGTTAGCTTTAGGATTAGTACAAGGGTTTGGGTTAGCATTAGGGTTAGTACAAGGGTTTGGGTTAGCATTACGGTTAGTACAAGGGTTTGGGTTAACATTAGGGTTACTACAAGGGTTTGGGTTAGCTTTAGGATTAGCACAAGGGTTTGGGTTAGCATTAGGGTTACTACAAGGGTTTGGGTTAGCTTTAGGATTAGCACAAGGGTTTGGGTTAGCATTAGGGTTACTACAAGGGTTTGGTTTAGCATTAGGATTAGTACAAGGGTTTGGGTTAGCATTAGGGTTACTACAAGGGTTTGGGTTAGCTTTAGGATTAGTACAAGGGTTTGGGTTAGCATTAGGGTTAGTACAAGGGTTTGGGTTAGCATTACGGTTAGTACAAGGGTTTGGGTTAACATTAGGGTTACTACAAGGGTTTGGGTTAGCTTTAGGATTAGCACAAGGGTTTGGGTTAGCATTAGGGTTAGTACAAGGGTTTGGGTTAGCATTAGGGTTAGTACAAGGGTTTGGGTTAGCTTTAGGATTAGTAGAAGGGTTTGGGTTAGCATTAGGGTTAGTACAAGGGTTTGGGTTAGCATTAGGGTTAGTACAAGGGTTTTGGTTAACATTAGGGTTACTACAAGGGTTTTGGTTAACATTAGGGTTACTACAAGGGTTTGGGTTAGCTTTAGGATTAGTACAAGGGTTTGGGTTAGCATTAGGGTTAGTACAAGGGTTTGGGTTAGCATTAGGGTTAGTACAAGAGTTTGGGTTACATTAGGGTTATTACAAGGGTTTGGGTTAGCATTAGGGTTAGTACAAGGGTTTGGGTTAACATTAGGGTTACTACAAGGGTTTGGGTTAGCATTAGGGTTAGTACAAGGGTTTGGATTAACATTAGGGTTAGTACAAGGGTTTGGGTTAGCATTAGGGTTAGTACAAGGGTTTGGGTTAGCATTAGGGTTAGTACAAGGGTTTGGGTTAACATTAGGGTTACTACAAGGGTTTGGGTTAGCATTAGGGTTAGTACAAGGGTTTGGGTTAACATTAGGGTTACTACAAGGGTTTGGGTTAGCATTAGGGTTACTACAAGGGTTTGGTTTAGCATTAGGATTAGTACAAGGGTTTGGGTTAGCATTAGGGTTACTACAAGGGTTTGGGTTAGCTTTAGGATTAGTACAAGGGTTTGGGTTAGCATTAGGGTTAGTACAAGGGTTTGGGTTAGCATTACGGTTAGTACAAGGGTTTGGGTTAACATTAGGGTTACTACAAGGGTTTGGGTTAGCTTTAGGATTAGCACAAGGGTTTGGTTTAGCATTAGGATTAGTACAAGGGTTTGGGTTAGCATTAGGGTTACTACAAGGGTTTGGGTTAGCTTTAGGATTAGTACAAGGGTTTGGGTTAGCATTAGGGTTAGTACAAGGGTTTGGGTTAGCATTACGGTTAGTACAAGGGTTTGGGTTAACATTGGGGTTACTACAAGGGTTTGGGTTAGCTTTAGGATTAGCACAAGGGTTTGGGTTAGCATTACGGTTAGTACAAGGGTTTGGGTTAACATTAGGGTTACTACAAGGGTTTGGGTTAGCTTTAGGATTAGCACAAGGGTTTGGGTTAGCTTTAGGATTAGTACAAGGGTTTGGGTTAGCATTAGGGTTAGTACAAGGGTTTGGGTTAGCATTAGGGTTAGTACAAGGGTTTGGGTTAACATTAGGGTTACTACAAGGGTTTGGGTTAGCATTAGGGTTAGTACAAGGGTTTGGGTTAACATTAGGGTTACTACAAGGGTTTGGGTTAGCATTAGGATTAGTACAAGGGTTTGGGTTAACATTAGGGTTAGTACAAGGGTTTGGGTTAGCATTAGGTTAGTACAAGGGTTTGGGTTAGCATTAGGGTTAGTACAAGGGTTTGGGTTAACATTAGGGTTACTACAAGGGTTTGGGTTAGCATTTGGGTTAGTACAAGGGTTTGGGTTAACATTAGGGTTACTACAAGGGTTTGGGTTAGCATTAGGGTTAGTACAAGGGTTTGGGTTAACATTAGGGTTACTACAAGGGTTTGGGTTAGCATTACGATTAGTACAAGGGTTTGGGTTGGCATTAGGGTTACTACAAGGGTTTGGGTTAGCTTTAGGATTAGTACAAGGGTTTGGGTTAGCATTAGGGCTAGTACAAGGGTTTGGGTTAGCATTAGGGTTAGTACAAGGGTTTGGGTTAACATTAGGGTTACTACAAGGGTTTGGGTTAGCATTAGGGTTAGTACAAGGGTTTGGGTTAACATTAGGGTTACTACAAGGGTTTGGGTTAGCTTTAGGATTAGCACAAGGGTTTGGGTTAGCATTAGGGTTACTACAAGGGTTTGGTTTAGCATTAGGATTAGTACAAGGGTTTGGGTTAGCATTAGGGTTACTACAAGGGTTTGGGTTAGCTTTAGGATTAGTACAAGGGTTTGGGTTAGCATTAGGGTTAGTGCAAGGGTTTGGGTTAGCATTACGGTTAGTACAAGGGTTTGGGTTAACATTAGGGTTACTACAAGGGTTTGGGTTAGCTTTAGGATTAGCACAAGGGTTTGGGTTAGCATTAGGGTTAGTACAAGGGTTTGGGTTAGCATTAGGGTTAGTACAAGGGTTTGGGTTAGCTTTAGGATTAGTAGAAGGGTTTGGGTTAGCATTAGGGTTAGTACAAGGGTTTGGGTTAGCATTAGGGTTAGTACAAGGGTTTTGGTTAACATTAGGGTTACTACAAGGGTTTTGGTTAACATTAGGGTTACTACAAGGGTTTGGGTTAGCTTTAGGATTAGTACAAGGGTTTGGGTTAGCATTAGGGTTAGTACAAGGGTTTGGGTTAGCATTAGGGTTAGTACAAGAGTTTGGGTTACATTAGGGTTATTACAAGGGTTTGGGTTAGCATTAGGGTTAGTACAAGGGTTTGGGTTAACATTAGGGTTACTACAAGGGTTTGGGTTAGCATTAGGGTTAGTACAAGGGTTTGGATTAACATTAGGGTTAGTACAAGGGTTTGGGTTAGCATTAGGGTTAGTACAAGGGTTTGGGTTAGCATTAGGGTTAGTACAAGGGTTTGGGTTAACATTAGGGTTACTACAAGGGTTTGGGTTAGCATTAGGGTTAGTACAAGGGTTTGGGTTAACATTAGGGTTACTACAAGGGTTTGGGTTAGCATTAGGGTTACTACAAGGGTTTGATTTAGCATTAGGATTAGTACAAGGGTTTGGGTTAGCATTAGGGTTACTACAAGGGTTTGGGTTAGCTTTAGGATTAGTACAAGGGTTTGGGTTAGCATTAGGGTTAGTACAAGGGTTTGGGTTAGCATTACGGTTAGTACAAGGGTTTGGGTTAACATTAGGGTTACTACAAGGGTTTGGGTTAGCTTTAGGATTAGCACAAGGGTTTGGTTTAGCATTAGGATTAGTACAAGGGTTTGGGTTAGCATTAGGGTTACTACAAGGGTTTGGGTTAGCTTTAGGATTAGTACAAGGGTTTGGGTTAGCATTAGGGTTAGTACAAGGGTTTGGGTTAGCATTACGGTTAGTACAAGGGTTTGGGTTAACATTAGGGTTACTACAAGGGTTTGGGTTAGCTTTAGGATTAGCACAAGGGTTTGGGTTAGCATTACGGTTAGTACAAGGGTTTGGGTTAACATTAGGGTTACTACAAGGGTTTGGGTTAGCTTTAGGATTAGCACAAGGGTTTGGGTTAGCTTTAGGATTAGTACAAGGGTTTGGGTTAGCATTAGGGTTAGTACAAGGGTTTGGGTTAGCATTAGGGTTAGTACAAGGGTTTGGGTTAACATTAGGGTTACTACAAGGGTTTGGGTTAGCATTAGGGTTAGTACAAGGGTTTGGGTTAACATTAGGGTTACTACAAGGGTTTGGGTTAGCATTAGGATTAGTACAAGGGTTTGGGTTAACATTAGGGTTAGTACAAGAGTTTGGGTTAGCATTAGGTTAGTACAAGGGTTTGGGTTAGCATTAGGGTTAGTACAAGGGTTTGTGTTAACATTAGGGTTACTACAAGGGTTTGGGTTAGCATTTGGGTTAGTACAAGGGTTTGGGTTAACATTAGGGTTACTACAAGGGTTTGGGTTAGCATTAGGGTTAGTACAAGGGTTTGGGTTAACATTAGGGTTACTACAAGGGTTTGGGTTAGCATTACGATTAGTACAAGGGTTTGGGTTGGCATTAGGGTTACTACAAGGGTTTGGGTTAGCTTTAGGATTAGTACAAGGGTTTGGGTTAGCATTAGGGCTAGTACAAGGGTTTGGGTTAGCATTAGGGTTAGTACAAGGGTTTGGGTTAACATTAGGGTTACTACAAGGGTTTGGGTTAGCATTAGGGTTAGTACAAGGGTTTGGGTTAACATTAGGGTTACTACAAGGGTTTGGGTTAGCATTAGGGTTAGTACAAGGGTTTGGGTTAACATTAGGGTTACTACAAGGGTTTGGGTTAGCTTTAGGATTAGTACAAGAGTTTGGGATAGCATTAGGGTTACTACAAGGGTTTGGGTTAGCTTTAGGATTAGTACAAGGGTTTGGGTTAGCATTAGGGTTAGTACAAGGGTTTGGGTTAGCATTAGGGTTAGTATAAGGGTTTGGGTTAACATTAGGGTTATTACAAGGATTTGGGTTAGCTTTAGGATTAGTACAAGGGTTTGGGTTAGCATTAGGGTTAGTACAAGGGTTTGGGTTAGCATTAGGGTTAGTACAAGGGTTTGGGTTAACATTAGGGTTACTACAAGGGTTTGGGTTAGCATTAGGGTTAGTACAAGCGTTTGGGTTAACATTAGGGTTAGTACAAGGGTTTGGGTTAGCATTAGGGTTAGTACAAGGGTTTGGGTTAACATTAGGGTTACTACAAGGGTTTGGGTTAGCATTAGGGTTAGTACAAGGGTTTGGGTTAACATTAGGGTTACTACAAGGGATTGGGTTAGCTTTAGGATTAGTACAAGAGTTTGGGATAGCATTAGGGTTACTACAAGGGTTTGGGTTAGCTTTAGGATTAGTACAAGGGTTTGGGTTAGCATTAGGGTTAGTACAAGGGTTTGGGTTAGCATTAGGGTTAGTACAAGGGTTTGGGTTAACATTAGGGTTACTACAAGGGTTTGGGTTAGCATTAGGGTTAGTACAAGGGTTTGGGTTAACATTAGGGTTAGTACAAGGGTTTGGGTTAGCATTAGGGTTAGCACAAGGGTTTGGGTTAGCATTAGGGTTAGTACAAGGGTTTGGGTTAACATTAGGGTTACTACAAGGGTTTGGGTTAGCATTAGGGTTAGTACAAGGGTTTGGGTTAACATTAGGGTTACTACAAGGGATTGGGTTAGCATTAGGATTAGTACAAGGGTTTGGGTTAGCATTAGGGTTACTACAAGGGTTTGGGTTAGCTTTAGGATTAGTACAAGGGTTTGGGTTAGCATTAGGATTAGTACAAGGGTTTGGGTTAGCATTAGGGTTAGTACAAGGGTTTGGGTCAACATTAGGGTTACTACAAGGGTTTGGGTTAGCATTAGGGTTAGCACAAGGGTTTGGGTTAGCATTAGGGTTAGTACAAGGGTTTGGGTTAACATTAGGGTTACTACAAGGGTTTGGGTTAGCATTAGGGTTAGTACAAGGGTTTGGGTTAGCATTACGGTTAGTACAAGGTTTTGGGTTAACATTAGGGTTACTACAAGGGTTTGGGTTAGCTTTAGGATTAGTACAAGGGTTTGGGCTAGCATTAGGGTTAGTACAAGGGTTTGGGTCAACATTAGGGTTACTACAAGGGTTTGGGTTAGCATTAGGGTTAGTACAAGGGTTTGGGTTAGCATTAGGGTTAGTACAAGGGTTTGGGTTAACATTAGGGTTACTACAAGGGTTTGGGTTAGCATTAGGGTTAGTACAAGGGTTTGGGTTAGCATTAGGGTTAGTACAAGGGTTTGGGTTAGCATTTGGGTTAGTACAAGGATTTGGGTTAGCATTAGGGTTAGTACAAGGGTTTGTGTTAGCATTAGGGTTAGTACAAGGGTTTGAGTTAACATTAGGGTTAGTACAAGGGTTTGGGTTAGCATTAGGGTATATACAAGGGTTTGGGTTAGCATTAGGGTTAGTACAAGGGTTTGGTTTAACATTAAGGTTAGCACAAGGGTTTGTGTTAGCATTAGGGTTAGTACAAGGGTTTGGGTTAACATTAGGGTTAGTACAAGGGTTTGGGTTAGCATTAGGGTTAGTACAAGGGTTTGGGTTAGCATTAGGGTTAGTACAAGGGTTTGGGTTAGCATTAGGGTTAGTACAAGGGTTTGGGTTAACATTAGGGTTACTACAAGGGTTTGGGTTAGCATTAGGGTTAGTACAAGGGTTTGGGTTAACATTAGGGTTAGTACAAGGGTTTGGGTTAGCATTAGGGTTAGCACAAGGGTTTGGGTTAGCATTAGGGTTAGTACAAGGGTTTGGGTTAACATTAGGGTTACTACAAGGGTTTGGGTTAGCATTAGGGTTAGTACAAGGGTTTGGGTTAACATTAGGGTTACTACAAGGGATTGGGTTAGCATTAGGATTAGTACAAGGGTTTGGGTTAGCATTAGGGTTACTACAAGGGTTTGGGTTAGCTTTAGGATTAGTACAAGGGTTTGGGTTAGCATTAGGATTAGTACAAGGGTTTGGGTTAGCATTAGGGTTAGTACAAGGGTTTGGGTCAACATTAGGGTTACTACAAGGGTTTGGGTTAGCATTAGGGTTAGCACAAGGGTTTGGGTTAGCATTAGGGTTAGTACAAGGGTTTGGGTTAACATTAGGGTTACTACAAGGGTTTGGGTTAGCATTAGGGTTAGTACAAGGGTTTGGGTTAGCATTACGGTTAGTACAAGGTTTTGGGTTAACATTAGGGTTACTACAAGGGTTTGGGTTAGCTTTAGGATTAGTACAAGGGTTTGGGCTAGCATTAGGGTTAGTACAAGGGTTTGGGTCAACATTAGGGTTACTACAAGGGTTTGGGTTAGCATTAGGGTTAGTACAAGGGTTTGGGTTAGCATTAGGGTTAGTACAAGGGTTTGGGTTAACATTAGGGTTACTACAAGGGTTTGGGTTAGCATTAGGGTTAGTACAAGGGTTTGGGTTAGCATTAGGGTTAGTACAAGGGTTTGGGTTAGCATTTGGGTTAGTACAAGGATTTGGGTTAGCATTAGGGTTAGTACAAGGGTTTGTGTTAGCATTAGGGTTAGTACAAGGGTTTGAGTTAACATTAGGGTTAGTACAAGGGTTTGGGTTAGCATTAGGGTATATACAAGGGTTTGGGTTAGCATTAGGGTTAGTACAAGGGTTTGGTTTAACATTAAGGTTAGCACAAGGGTTTGTGTTAGCATTAGGGTTAGTACAAGGGTTTGGGTTAACATTAGGGTTAGTACAAGGGTTTGGGTTAGCATTAGGGTTAGTACAAGGGTTTGGGTTAACATTAGGGTTAGTACAAGGGTTTGGGTTAACATTAGGGTTAGTACAAGGATTTGCACTAAGGCTAAGTTTAACATTAGGGCTAGTACTACGGTTATCATTAGATTTAGTGCTAGGGTTAACATTAGCTAGGTACTAGGGTTAGGGTTCACATTAGGACTAGTAATATGGTTAGGATTAGGGTTAGTGCTAGGATTGGAGTTATTATTTGAATTAGCACTAGGTTTAGCATTGGGGTTAAGCAGCCCATAGATGACTTGATTCGCTCGAAAATCGCTCGATTCCCCAATTGTGTTCTGGTGGGGAAGGTTTATGGGCAGCCTTCCCAACTGGCAGAACACAATGATTATTGCTAGCAACTATAGCTGCCAGCATTGTATCGTATGTCAAAGATCCGATAGGCTGGTTGTACCCAAGACCAGGGGCATTAAGGGTACACGGGCACCGCCCCCCCTCTATCCATGCCGCTGCCCCCCATATCCATGCGTCCGGCCCCTTGCAGGACGCCGGATGCATGAATTCCAATACGGGGTGTGTTTTTTTTGAAGAACTGATTAGAGCCAAAGGCTCTAGTAGGCTTCAAAATAGGGTGGGCTCAGGAGGTAGAGAATGCGCTCGGAGCCCACCCAGGTGTGTTACAATAGTGAATGAATATTCACTATTGTAAAAAAACAAAACACCAGCCGCCACTGGCCAAGACGATGAATATTCACTATTGTAACACTGATCCTCCTCCCGGCCAATCAGGAAGCGGGTCTGAGACCTGTCAGCAAATTGGCTGAAAGGACAGGCGATCCTATTGGATGCCTAGGGGGAGGGGAAGAGACGCACGGCCGATGAAGGAAAGGACACAGGAGCTGCTGCCCCATGCCTGCTGCCCGCTGTGTGATGCACAATGCCTGCTGCCCGATGCCCGCTGCCCACTCCCTAGATGGGGTAAATGCCAGGCCGACCGGCGGCAGACACCGGGGGGGGGTTGAGGTGCTGCTGGGGGGTTGCTTGCCCCCCCCCCCAAAAAAAACAAAAACACCAGCCGCCACTGACCAAGACGATCAATGGATCGACTGGTGTACAATCAGCCTACCCATGCAATGGAATGAATGTCGGCCGGTCCCTGCTGAACTGGGCTAAATTTCAAACCATGTATGGCCAGCTTTAGAGTCAGTGTTTCCACTAAGGTTTCATTCAAAGGGATGCCAAGATGGTATCTGTTGTCATCCGCAGATGAGATACCAGTTGGGGTAAATCATTCATTCCATTGCCCATATTTTATAGGCTGTTTGTAACCATCTAATAATTAGGTGACAGTTTCACAAGTTATTATTTTATAGAGCCAGATAAAGATTTTATAGTAGAGTTATTCTATGATAACTCCCTCAATAAAAATCACTTCCACGTTGGGCACTGGGCAGTGGATTCTGATTCATCAAAACCTCTAGAAGCAATCTTATTACTAGACTTTCTAAGGATTGCACATGAATCGCACCCTAGGAATATGATTCAGAGTCTTGTTTATGCAACATGTGTATAGAGAACCTTTATCTTAGCAATAAACAGGAGAAGAAGAGTGGGAGAGATGTCATTTGTTCATCCAGTGATGGAGGTTTTAGGGAATCAATACAGAGAGCAAGGCCAATAGGATTTATACATGACATAATATACAGTATCTCACATAAGTAAGTACACCCCTCACATTTGTGTAAATATTTTATTCTATCTTTTCATGTGACAACACTGAAGAAATTGCACTTTGCTACAATGTAAAGTAGTGAGTGTACAGCTTGTATAACAGTGTAAATTTGCTGTCCCCTCAAAATAACTCAACACACAGCCATTAATGTCTAAACCGCTGGCAACAAAAGTGAGTACACCCCTAAGGGAAAACTTCCAAATTGGGTCCAAAGTGTCAAAATTTTGTGTGGCCACCATTATTTTCCAGCACTGCCTTAACCCTCTTGGGCATGGAGTTCACCAGAGCTTCACAGGTTGTCACTGGAGCCCTCTTCCACTCCTCCAGGATGACATCACAGAGCTGGTGGATGTTAGAGATCTTGTACTCCTCTGCCTTCCATTTGAGGATTCCCCAACAGATGCTGAATAGGGTTTAGGTCTGGAGACATGCTTGGCCAGTCCACCACCTTTACCCTCAGGTTTTTTAGCAAGGCAGTGGTCGTCTTGGAGGTGTGTTTGGGGTCGTTATCATGTTGGAATACTGGCCTATGGCCCAGTCTCTGAAAGGAGGGGATCATGCTCTGCTTCAGTATGTCACAGTACATGTTGGCATTCATGGTTCCCCCAATTATCTGTAGCTCCCCAGTTCCAGCAGCACTCATGCAGCCCCAGACCATGACACTCCCACCACCATGCTTGACTGTAGGCAAGACACACTTGTCTTTGTACTCCTCACCTGGTTGCCGCCACACACGCTTGACACCATCTGAACCAAATAAGTTTATCTTGGTCTCATCAGACCACAGGACATGGTTCCAGTAATCTATGTCCTTCATCTGCTTGTCTTCAGAAAACTGTTTGCAGGCTTTCTTGTGCATCATCTTTAGAAGAGGCTTCCTTCTGGGACGACAGCCATGCAGACCATTTTAATGCAGTGTGCAGCGTATGGTCTGAGCACTAACAGGCTGACCCCCCACCCCGTCAATCTCTGCAGCAATGCTGGCAGCACTCATACATCTACAGCTTCTGGATATGACGCTGAGCATGTACACTCAACTTCTTCGGTCAACCATGGTGAGGCCTGTTCTGAATAGAACCTGTCCTGTTAAAACGCTGTATGGTCTTGGCCACCGTGCTGCAGCTCAGTTTCTTGGCAATCTTCTTATAGCCTAGGCCATCTTTATGTAGAGCAACAATTCTTTTTTTCAGATCCTCAGAGAGTTCTTTGCCATGAGGTGCCATGTTGAACTTCCAGTGACCAGCATGAGAGCGTGAGAGCGATAACACCAAATTTAACACACCTGCTTCCCATTCACACCTGAGACCTTGTAAGACCAACGAGTCACATGACACCCGGGAGGGGAAATGGCTAATTGGTCCCAATTTGGACATTTTCACTTAGGGGTGTACTCACTTTTGTTGCCAGCGGTTTAGACATTAATGGCTGTGTGTTGAGTTATTTTGAGGGGACAGCAAATTTACACTGTTATACAAGCTGTACACTCACTACTTTACATTGTAGCAAAGTGTCATTTCTTCAGTGTTGTCACATGAAAAGATAGAATAAAATGTTTACAAAAATGTGAGGAGTGTACTCACTTTTGTGAGATACTGTATGTAAAGAGAACCTGTATCTTAGCAATAAACAGAAGAAGAGTGGGAGAGATGTAATCTGTTTATCCAGTGATGGAGGTTTTAGCGAGTCAATACAGAGAGCAAGGGCAACACAGTCTTCCTTCCAATAGGATTTATACATGACATGATATATTGGGTGGGTTCCAGTCTTTTCTCTATAATCATTTTCAACAGACTGTGGCTATCTTCTAGTAATGCAAGGAATCTGTAGCAGGGATGGGCAAATTGCCTCACCAGTAACCTAACTAAGTAACAGGAAGCTTAACTAACAAACTAACTAACAATAATATGTACAAAAATAGGAAACACGGATAAACAGGGGATGCAAGGAGAAGGGGGGTAACCAGGAATGGGACCAGGAACAAGGGGAGCCGATATAAGGCAGCAGGATGCAGGACAAGAGCAAGATCAGGAGCAAATACATGGCAAACAGTATTTGACTAGTGAAGCAGAACATTGAAGTGCAGTGTAATAGTAGAAGAGGGACCAAATACCCTCCCAGCAGCCAGCATCAGGCGGAGACTGATTACTGGAATCTGCTTGCTGCTGGTAGACTACAGAACTCCAACCTCATGCTTTGGGAAGAACAGTGCCACCAGCAGGTGATCCAGGTCCTGACATTTTTTTTTTTTTTGTCTTGTGAGTTGCCTTTGTTTATTTAAATGTGTGCAAAGGGTTAAAAGTTAATTGGAAGACTTTATATGTGAAGGCATACCGGTTGTAAGTTCACCCAACTGGGTGGTCAACGTTCAATGACATAAAGGTGAACCACTTGGGACATGGTTAAGCCTTGAACAGTTGGTTTTCGATTGATCCCCGTCGGTTCACCCTATGAACACCTGGCTCCACCACCTTTTCACATTTCTTTTTTTAACTATTTACTTTTAATTCAACTG
The DNA here is from genome assembly GCA_037952835.1 of Lithobates septentrionalis. Lineage (NCBI taxonomy): Eukaryota > Metazoa > Chordata > Amphibia > Anura > Ranidae > Lithobates > Lithobates septentrionalis. The sequence continues at coordinate 861,590 of JBBDGP010002256.1, forward strand.
ATAATATAAAAGATGTCCAGAAACAGAATTGGGGCTGGTCTGCCGGCTTAGGGTTATGGATATTCTTGAAGAATAAAGTCTGCCTAATTTTGTTTGGTTAAAGCTTATAGAGAATGAGGAGCAAAGCAAGAGACATCACACTTGTTGACATTTTAGAGGGAAAATTTACTTTTAGTAACAAAGTATTCTTTCCTATATACAGGACCAGGACTATCATGCCCCATACACATGGTCGGATTTTCCGATGGAAAATGTCCGATCGGAGCGTGTTGTTGGAAATTCCGACCATGTGTGGGCTCCATCGGACATTTTCCATCGGATTTTCCGACACACAAAGTTGGAGAGCAGGAGATAAAATTTTCCGACAACAAAATCCGTTGTCGGAAATTCCGATCGTGTGTACACAAATCCGACGGACAAAGTGCCACGCATGCTCAGAATAAATAAAGAGATGAAAGCTATTGGCCACTGCCCCGTTTATAGTCCCGACGTATGTGTTTTACGTCACCGCGTTTAGAACGATCGGATTTTCCGACAACTTTGTGCGACCGTGTGTATGCAAGACAAGTTTGAGCCAACATCCGTCGGAAAAAATCCATGGATTTTGTTGTCGGAATGTCCGAACAAAGTCCGACCGTGTGTACGCCCTATCAGTAAGGGCTTGTGGCAGTTTTATTCACCCTGTTTGTCAAAGTTTATCATTATTGGGGGGTAACTTTGGTTAGAGATGGTAAAGATGGTCAATTGTATTTGATTAATGCTTCAGTGTAAAAAAACTAATGCATACCTCCCAACTTTTTGAGATGGGAATGAGGGACACCTATCAGCAAAAGTATGCAGGAATAGGACACACCCCCTGCCACGCCCCCTTAAAGGAGAATTGTACAAAAAAACAAGATTGGTTAAACCCACAAGTGCTTTTTTTTACCACTACTATTCATTTATATTGGCTTTTGGAATTTACAGATGCAGCGATTTAGAAATCAGATGAAAGGTTTAGCGCTGGGAAACACTTTTTGATAGATAAAAAGTGCATTTTATATACAACTATATAGATCAGACCAAAATGAGGGACAAATGAGGAGGAATTAGGGACAGAGGGACATTGCTCCAAATCAGGGACAGTCCCTCGAAATCAGGGACAGTTGGGAGCTATGCTAGAGGGGTCACCAGCAGGATGAAGGAGATCCCGATTCCTCTATATAGATCTTTAGTTATCACTAGAGGGATCACCAGCAGGAGGAAGGAGGTCCTGATTCCTCTATATTAGGGATCCTCAAACTACGGCCCTCCAGCTGTTGCGGAACTACACATCCCATGAGACATTCACAGATCTATATAGTTGTATATAAAATACACTTTTTATCTTTCAAAAAGTATTTCCCAGCGCTAAACCTTTCATCTAAATTTAAATTGCTGCATTTTTTAATTTTAAAAGCAAATATAAAGGAATAGGAGTGGTTAAAAAAAGTCCTTGTGGCTTTAATTAACTTTTTTTTTGGTTAATTCTTCTTTAAGAGGGTGTGTCAGGGGGCGTGTCCTATGCATACATACGTTTGCAAGTAGGTGTCCCTCATTCCTATCTCAAAATGTTGGGAGGTATGCCTCTAGTGATAACTAACGATCTACATGCAGTCCTCGAGTTACGAACAACTCCTACTTACGAACGGCCTCAAATGCCGGCCACTTGTGCTCCACACTGGTCCTAGATACCTCCGGACACATCCCATACTGCAGTACTACATGTACTGCATGGCCAGAAGAGCCATGCACAGGCGGACGTTACACTTATGAATGCAGCTTTCCGACCGGAAGTTACACTTACAAATGCAGCGTTGCGACTTACGAACAACTTCGACTTATGAACAAACCTACAATCCCTATTGTGTTCGTAACTCAGGGACTTCCTATATATAGAGGAATCAGGACCTCCTTCCTCCTGCTGCTCAGTGGTGGAATTACCAGGGTCGCAACAGTCGCACTTGCGACTGGGCTCTTGAATTCCGCCACTGTAGGGGGGCCTGCCATCGCCTGGGAGATAGTACACTGGTCATTCAGGGGCACAGTCCCCGTCCGCTCCGCCCATCCTCTCCGCCCGCGCTCCGCCCATCCTCTCCAACCCCCCTCTGCCCATCCTCTCCGCCTGCACTCACGGGCACACTGCACAGTCCCCGCCCACTCCACCCATCCTCTCCGCCCGCTCCGTTCATCCTCCCTGCCCACACTCATGGGCACACTGCACAGTCCCTGCCCGCATCACCCATCCTCTCCACCCGCTCGGCCCATCCTCTCCACCCGCACTCACGGGCACATTGCACAGTCCCCGCCCACTCCGCCTATCCTCTCCGCCTGCTCTGCCCATCCTCTCCTCCTGCACTCACGGGTACTCACAGGTCCCGCCCATCCTCTCTGCCCACCCAAGCAAGACCTAGCAAGGAGGGGGAACCAAGTGATCTGCAAGTGAGTGGCACTGATCCCATCCCCCAATATTAGCACTGCTACTGATTCCCCCCACACCACCACTACTGCCGCTGATTCCCCCCCACACCACCACTACTGCCACTGCCACTGATTCCCCCCCACACCACCACTACTGCCACTTATTCCCCCCCACACCACCACTACTGCCACTGATTCCCCCCCACACCACCACCATTGCTGCCACTGCCACTGATTCCCCCCACACCACCGCTACTGCCGCTGATTCCCCCCCACACCACCACTACTGCCACTGCCACTGATTCCCCCCACACCACCACTACTGCCACTGATTCCCCCCACACCACCACTACTGCCACTTATTCCCCCCCACACCACCACTACTGCCACTGATTCCCCCCCACACCACCACCACTGCTGCCACTAATTCCCCCCTACACCACAACTACTGCCACTGATTCCCCCCCACACCACCACCACTGCTGCCACTGATTCCCTCCACACCACCACTACTGTCACTGATTCCCCCCCACACCACCACTACTGTCACTGGTTCCCCCCCACACCACTACCACTTCTGTCACTGATACCCCCCACCACCACTACTGCCACTGATTCCCCCCACACCACTACCACTGCTGCCACTGATTTCCCCCTACACAATCACTACTGCCACCGATTCCCCCCACACCACCACTACTGTCACTGATTTCCCCCCACACCACTACCACTTCTGTCACTGATACCCCCCACCACCACTACTGCCACTGATTCCCCCCACACCACTACCACTGCTGCCACTGATTTCCCCCTACACAATCACTACTGCCACCGATTCCCCCCACACCACCACTACTGTCACTGATTCCCCCCAACACCACCACTGCTGCCACTGATTCCCCCCAACACCACCACTGCTGCCACTGATTCCCCCCAACACCACCACTGCTGCCACTGATTCCCCCCACACCACTACCACTGCTGCCACTGATTCCCCCCACACCACTACCACTACTGCCACCGATTCCCCCACACCACCACCACTACTGTCACTGATTCCCCCCACACCACTATCACTGCTGCCACTGATTTCCCCCTACACAATCACTACTGCCACCGATTCCCCCCACACCACCACTACTGTCACTGATTCCCCCCAACACCACCACTGCTGCCACTGATTCCCCCCAACACCACCACTGCTGCCACTGATTCCCCCCACACCACTACCACTGCTGCCACTGATTCCCCCCACACCACCACTACTGTCACTGATTCCCCCCCACTCTACTACTACTGTCACTGATCCCCCCCACACCACTACCACTTCTGCCACTGATACCCCCCACCACCACTACTGCCACTGTTTCCCCCACACCACTACCACTGCTGCCACTGATTCCCCCCACACCACTACCACTACTGCCATCGATTCTCCCCACACCACCACCACTACTGTCACTGATTCCCCCCACACCACTATCACTGCTGCCACTGATACCCCCCACCACCACTACTTCCACCGATTCCCCTCCACAACACCACCACTACTGCCACTGATCCCCCCACACCACCCCCAGTGCTGCCAATGATTCCCCCCCACACCACCATCTCATACTAGCTCATTATGAAATATTTACCTAAGAGTGAAGCTGTTGCAGCGGCCCCGCACACTGCTGTGACCGGCGACATGTCTCCTGGAGCTATTTACGGGGTCGCGGGCTCCGGCGCTGTGATTGGCCGAAGCCACGATGACGTCACTCCCACGCATTGCGTGCGGGAGCCACCGGTCATGGCACAGCTGCTGAAGAAATGGCACGAGCGAGCTGTTTCTTCAGTGGACATGCGCCAATGACGTTGGCGCAAGAGTATATGGTAAATATCTCCTAAACCGTGCAAGTTTAGGAGATATTTACAGTACCTACAGGTAAGCCTTATTATAGACTTACCTGTAGGTACAATCGGTGGAACTAGGTTTACAACCACTTTAAGATCTATATAGAGCAGGGGTCTTCAAACTGCGGCCCTCCAGGTGTTCAGGAACTACAATTCCCATCATGCCTAGTCATGTCTGTGAATGTCAGTTTTACAAAGCCTCATGGGATGTGTAGTTCTGCAACAGCTGGAGGGCCATAGTTTGGGGATCCCTGATATAGAGGAATCAGGACCTCCTTCCTCCTGCTGGTGATCCCTCTAGTGATATAAAGATCTATAATGAGGAATCAGGACCTCCTTCCTCCTGCTGGTGACCCCTCTAGTGATGCATCTATTCTATGCATTCTATTCACTTCTCCCACTGCCTGGTCACACTGTTTGCTCATTTTGCAATCATCTGAAACAAGTACCCCCAAATCCCGTTCTTCTGTAGTGCTGGCCAACACTGTACCCCCAATGTTGTACTCTTTCAGGGGATTCTTTTTCTCTGGGTCCATTGTTTTACATTTAGAAACATTGAACTGCAGTCTCCACCGCTCTGACCAATCTTCCAGCAGCGCCAAATCATGTTCCATGTTACAGAAACCTCCAGGGATATTATCCTTATTACACACCTTTGTGTCATCAGCAAAAAGACATATCTTGCCCAGCAAACCTTTAGTTATATCACTTACACAGAGATTAAATAGAAGAGCCTTGTGGTACCTAGGGTTGCCACCTGTCTGGGATTGACCCGGACAGTCCGGGTTTTGAATCGTGTGTCCGTGTTTCAGATCACATTATTTAGAATGGACTGCAGTTCTCCAAGTAACTGAGTACCACAACCACCAAGTACATAGGTGTGCACACGGGCCCTACCCCCATACAGGGACAGGAGAGATGGCTCAATCTGCTCCTCCTCCCACCCTTACCCCTCTGTCTGCCCACCTAAACTCCAATCCCCGGTGTTCTGTTCCTCTGGAAAGGAATGGGTGAGCTAGAAATTTGAAGCTCAGTAGCCGCCAGATACATTGTGGAGGAAAGGTGTCGATGCCTGAGCCTCCATCCTCAGGTGAGTGAGTGAGCTCACCATCCAATGTCTGTGACTGTCCCCCTCTCCCTTCCTTCTCTCTCCTGCCTCTGAGCGAGTGAGTAAACCAAGGTAAGGGGGACTCAGATGTAAGGGGTGCCCTGTGGACTCTGATGTAAGAGGGGTGTTGGGAACCCTGTTTTAAGAGGGAATGCTTGGAACTCTCAAGTAAGAGTACATTACTTACATCAGAGTTCCCCTTTACACCAGAGTTCACAACATTCGTCCTTAAATTTTTACGTGCGCCATAAAGTGTTCGGGTTTGGCTTGAAGAAAAGGTGGCAACCCTAGTGGTACCCCACTAGTGACTGGTCTTTGTTCTGAGTGAACCCCATTTACAACCACTCTCTGGGATCTATCCTTTAGCCAACCGCATATCCACTGAACCTCCCAAGGATTAAGTCCTAGCTTATAAAACTTTTGTATTAGATCATTATGTGGAACTGTATCAAATGCCTTGCTGAAATCAAGATATGCTATGTCCACAGAACCACCCTGGTCCAAAACATTGGCAATATAGTCATAAAATTCAATCAGATTAGTCTGACATGATCTGCCCTCAGTGCTGCTTTGGGTCCAGCAAGCTATGTATTTTTAAGTGATCAATGATCCTTCTTTTCAGGAGTGATTCCATTAACTTGACTACAATTGATGTTAAGCTCACTGGCCTGTAATTGCCAGCTTCTAAAGTACCTTGCCAGTCATGGGGAACTTCTCCTGTTAGAAGAGATTGATGAGTCTGTTTTGTGTTTCACCGGCTGCAGGGTTTGCTGCTTTCCCTTTTCTGTCTGGAAAGGTTCTGGGAGATAGTGGGCCGGGAGAGTCAATTCAGCAGCTTAATATTTATGCAGCCCTGGCCAATCCCTGGGGAGCGTTGCCCAGATGGTGGCTGAGTAGGAGCATAAATACTCCTGGAGCAGAGGAGTTCTTTCTCTAGAGGAGGAGATTACAGCCTGAAGGGCTGCTGCCCTCCAGGGCAGGCTTGCCACGTGTGTGCTGTTCATCGAGGTCCCAGATAGGTGCGGTGGGGCTATTTTGCTGAAAGTTACTGGAGCTGACTGAGGGCCGTTTGTCTGGGAATTTGGTCTGGTATTACTGGAAAAAGGTGTCTGGAAGATATTGGAGGGAGGCATCCAACTATCCAAATTATATTAGTGAGTACAGACTGAAGGGAGAGATCTCTGAGACTGTGTGCCAGCATTGTTCAAAGGGCACATTGTGCCTGGTGTCCCGGTATAGTGTAGTCCACTATTTGCTTGTGCAAGGACTGTGCTTACATTAATAGTAGGGAGATTAGTATCCTCAAGTTGCTGCTAAAGTTACTGAAGTATGCCACAATGACCCTACTCCTTTGCTATTTAAACCCCTAAATACAGCACCACCGTGCCGCAACTGCACACGGTTGCAGGGTGGTTGCAGCGCAGCCCCATTCACTTCCAGCTGTGGCCACAGCATTTGTACATACCTGGCTTTTGCTTCTGCTGTTGAAGAGAGAGCAGTGGAAGGTAGTAAAAATGAGGCTTCACCGCTTGGTTCCAGTGTTGCCAACCGCCTGTAGATTTACGGGCAGCCCGTAAAAACAGGGCACTTTTTCTGGTGCCCATAAATGCCCCTAGGAGCCGAACAGTGCCAGTAAAAATGGCTGCGACAGGCTTGGGTGAGAACTGTGCATGAGCAGCGTCAGCTCCGGAAATCCCAGAGACAATCCGATCCTGAGCCCGCACTGCCTGGCTCACCCCCACGCCCACTGATGATGTCATGCCACAAGCTGCCGTTGGCCTAAAATGCCAGGAGCGGGCAGACGAAGGAGCCTCGTGCTCAGAGTGTACACGGACGGTGCAATGGAGCCGGAGGACTGACGGTGGCACCAGCAGCATCGCGAGGGATGGACAGTACGGATCGCCGCGGACCTGGCCGACCCCCTGGCTGGACTGGACACATAAGGCCCTGACCAGTGCCACTGGCCACCACTGAGCACACGCTGCCCTGGCTGAAGCCCCCTGGTGAATGAGTGGCGTGCGGCTGTGCATGCATACAAGCCAACTTGTCTTGAACCGAGTCCCACCACCGTACCCCTGGCCTGCAACATTCATCCATTGCTTGACTGGCTGCCACAGGGAGCAGTTACCAGACAAAAATGGCAGTGGTGAGATTGTACAAAATCATTGTATACAATCTCTGTCTACTGTCTCTCCTCTATCTCCTGTATCCTGTCCGCAAGGCCATCTCCTGTGTCCTGTCCGCATGACCATCTCCTGTATCCTGTCTACATGACCATCTCCTAATTCCTGTCCGCATCCTCTGACCATCTCCTGTATCCTGTCCGCAGCCGCTTACCACCTCCTGTATCCTGTCCGCAGCCTCTTACCACCTCCTGTATCCTGTCCGCAGCCTCTTACCACATCCTGTATCCTGTCCGCAGCCTCTTACCACATCCTGTATCCTGTCCGCAGCCTCTTACCACCTCCTGTATCCTGTCCGCAGCCTCTTACCACCTCCTGTATCCTGTCCGCAGCCTCTAACCATCTCTTGTATCCTGTCAGCAGCCTCTGACCACCTCCTGTATCCTGTCCGCAGCCTCTTACCACCTCCTGTATCCTGTCCGCAGCCTCTTACCACCTCCTGTATCCTGTCCGCAGCCTCTTACCACCTCCTGTATCCTGTCCGCAGCCTCTGACCACCTCCTGTATCCTGTCCGCAGCCTCTGACCACCTCCTGTATCCTGTCCGCAGCCTCTGACCACCTCCTGTATCTTGTCCGCAGCCTTTCACCTCCTCCTGCATCCTGTCTGTAGCCTCTGACCTCCTGTATCCTGTCCGCAGCCTCTGACCTCCTCCTGTATCCTGTCCACAGCCTCTGACCACCTCCTGTATCATGTCCGCAACCTCTGACCATCTCATGTCTTTTTTTATGTCTGCAGTCTCTGAGGGGGAGTCTGGAGAGGAATCAATAGTGAGAGCGCCACCAGGATAGGGATTACGGGAGGAGCCAGATGTGTGTGGACTGTGGAGAGGAGACTATAGGATAAAACCAGAGCCACCAACCTGGAGCCATCTAAATAAGCTCTGCACAGTGCACCTGAGAGGAGATCAGTGACAGCGCCGCCAGGCCAGTCTGAGGTCACTGATGTAAGAGGGGAGTGAATAAAATTATGTAAGGGGGTACTGATATGAAAGTTCCCCCTTATATCAGTAACCCCCCCTTCCCTTAGTGTATTTACTCTGCGGACGGTGGTCTCTGGTCACCAGAGCCCCCCCCCACATCAGAGTTCCCAGCATTCCCCTTTACATCAGAGTCTGCAGGATTCCCCCTTACAGTGCAAGGGGGAACTCTACGGCGGACCCTGATGTAAGTGGGAACTCTGATGTAAAGGGGAATGCCGGGAACTGTGGGGGGGGGCTCTGGTGACCAGAGACCACCTTCCGCAGAGTAAATACATCAGGGTTCCCCCTTAGATTATGATCTGCAGCATTCCCCGACTGGAAAAAGGTTGAGAAACACTATTCTAGACAATTATGACCTTCCAATATTGTGACAGCAGTGTGGGGAAAGTCCTTTTCTATTCCAGCATGACCATTCATGGAGCTATATGCATACAGTGCCTTGCAAAAGTATTCACCCCCTTTGGCTTTTTACCTATTTTGTTACATTACAGCCTTTAGTTCAATGTTTTTTTAATCTGAATTATATGTGAAGGATCAGAACACAATAGTCTAAGTTGGTGAAGTAAAATTAGAAAAATATATACATAAAACTATTTTTCAGAAATAAAAAACTGATAATTGGCATGTGCGTATGTATTCACCCCCCTTGTTATGAAGCCCATAAAAAGCTCTGGTGTAACCAATTACCTTCAGAAGTCACATAATTGGTGAAATGATGTACACCTGTGCGCAATCTAAGTGTCACATGATCTGTCATTACATATACACACCTTTTTGAAAGGCTCCAGAGGCTGCAACACCTAAGCAAGAAGCACCACTAACCAAACACTGCCATGAAGACCAAGGGACTCTCCACACAAGTAAGGGACAATGTTGTTGAGAAGTACAAGTCAGGGTTAGGTTATAAAAAAATATCCAAATCTTTGATGATCCCTAGGAGCACCATCAAATCTATCATAACCAAATGGAAAGAACATGACACAACAGCAAACCTGTCAAGAGACGGCCGCACACCAAAACTCACGGACCGGGCAAGGAGGGCATTAATCAGAGAGGCAGCACAGAGACCTAAGGAAACCCTGGAGGAGCTGCAGAGTTCCACAGCAGAGACTGGAGTATCTGTACATAGGACGACAATAAGCCGTACGCTCCATAGAGTTGGGCTTTATGGCAGAGTGGCCAGAAGAAAGTCTTTTCTTTCAGCAAAAAACAAAATGGCACGTGTTTAAGAAAAGGCTTGTGGGAGACTCCCAAAATGTATGGAGGAAGGTGCTCTGGTCTGAGGAGAAATCAAAATCAAAGAAAATGCTATGTCTGGCGCAAACCCCAAACATCACCCAAAGAACACAGTGAAACATGGTGGTGGCAGCATCATGCTGTGGGGATGTTTTTCAGCAGTCGGGACTGGGAAACTGGTCAGGGTTGAGGGAAAGATGGATGGTGTTAAATACAGGGATATTCTTGAGCAGAACCTGTACCACTCTGTGTGCGATTTGAGGCTTGGATGGAGGTTCACCTTCCAGCAGGACAATGACCCCAAACACACTGCTAAAGCAACATGTAAATGTGTTGGAATGGCCTAGTCAAAGCCCAGACCTCAATCCAATAGAAAATCCTTGGTCAGACTTAAAGATTGCTGTTCACAAGCGTAAACTATCCAACTTGAAGGAGCTGGAGCAGTTTTGCAAACAAAAACAAATAATGAACACATACAAATAAATAAGTCCATATAATCCACAAACCCCAATGTGATATGAATTCCAAGGCGATGGTGGGGAGAAACCATGGATGCAAGTGTGGCAGTCGGGCTCTGGTCCAACTGAAGAAGCCCAAAAGGGGGGCGTAACTCATATAGGGGCGGAGCCACACTGGATCTGTCAGAGAGCGGTGATCTGAAAGTCAGGCGGGTTGATGTGATGTGGAGGAAAGCTGATGACCTGATGTACCCATGGGTTTTAAATATGATGCTTATACCATAGTAAGTACAGTTGTTATAGAGAGAGCACTAGTGGTCCCATTCTGTTTTTGCATGTAACCTACCCAAGGCTTTTTTTTCTCAGCGTATAGGTGCACCCCTGCCAGCAAAAATATTCCCCCCCAGCAACAAATTCCCCCTCAGCAACAATAGACCCTCCCCCTCAGCAACAAAAGACCCCCAACAACAATAAATCTGTCAGCAACCACCACCCCTTGCCATCACATACATTCATTGCTGGAGGTGCCGAAACTATGTCCCTGCTGAAAAAAAGCCTTGAACCTACCTATGAGTGTGGTGCCATCAGCGGAGGAAAGGAGCTCCTGATGGAGCAGTGAATTACATCGCCCAAGGAGGGGCAAAAAGAGCTTGTCTGACCTTGATTTTATACTGGGGTCAATACTGTGAGGTCAGCACCTAATAAAAGCACAAGGTGGCTGCATGCACAACACGGACAGTGTTTAAAGGAATTGGAAACCACTTAAGCCTCGTACGCATGATCCGATTGTTGGCCAACCAAGCGTCAGACTATTGTCCTAAGGGCGTGTACCAGGAACTTGTCTTGCATACTAATGGCACACAATTGTCGGCCAACAAACATGAACATAGTGACGTACTACGAGGAATTTCAGTTCTTGAGCGCCACCCTTTGGGCACCTTCTGCTAATGTTGTGTTTGGTGAGCATTGATTGCGAGCATGTGTGTTTGTACTTTGGACTTTTGTGTGACGGTCTTGTGTACTGACCATAAGAAAATCTGACAACAGACCGTTGTCTGCCGAAAATTTACTAGCCTGCCATCCAACATTTGTTGGTGGAAAGTTGGACAATTGTCTGAAGGAGAGTACTAACGGTCGGATTTTAGGCAAGCAGTCTGTCATCACACAATTCCCTGCCGAAAATCCGATTGTGTGTATGAGGCTTAACCACTTCAAGACCGAGCATATTTTTGACACTTGTTGTTTCACAAGTTAAAATTTTTATTTTTTGCTAGAAAATTACTTAGAACCCCCCAAACATTATATATAATTTTTTTTAGCAAAGACCCCAGAGAATAACATGGCGGTCGTTGCAATATTTATGTCACATGGTATTTGCGCAGAGGTCTTTCAAACGGAATTTTTTTGGGAGGAAAAATACACTTTACTGAATTAAAAACAAATAAACAGTAAAGTTAGCCCAATTTATTTGCGTATTGTGAAAGATGATGTTATGCCGAGTATATGGATATCTAACATGTTACGCTTTATAATTGCACGCACTCGTGGAATGGCCACAAACTACGGTACTTAAAAATCTCCATAGGCGACGTTTGAAAATTGTTAACGGTTACCTGTTTAGAGTTACAGAGGGGGTCTAGTGCTAGAATTATTGCTCTTGCTCTAACGATCGTAGTAATACATCATATGTGTGATTTGAACACTGTTTACATTTGCGGGCGTGACTTACATATGCGTTTTCTTTGGTGCGCAAGCACGTGGGGACGTGGGTGCTTTACAAAAAATGACTTTAATTATTTTTACACTGTTCCTTTACTGTCACAAACATTCCTTGTGACAGTAATGCCCCGTACACACGGTCAGATTTTCCGACAGAAAATGTGTGATAGGACCTTGTTGTCGGAAATTCCGACCGTGTGTAGGCTCCATCACACATTTTCCATCGGATTTTCCGACACACAAAGTTTGAGAGCTTGCTATAAAATTTTCCGACAACAAAATCCGTTGTCGGAATTTCCGATCGTGTGTACACAAATCCGATGCGCAAAGTGCCACGCATGCTCAGAATAAATAAAGAGATGAAAGCTATTGGCCACTGCCCCGTTTATAGTCCCGACGTACGTGTTTTACGTCACCGCGTTCAGAATGATCGGATTTTCCGACAACTTTGTGTGACCGTGTGTATGCAAGACAAGTTCGAGCCAACATCCGTCGGAAAAAAATCTATGGATTTTGTTGTCGGAATGTCCGACCGTGTGTACGGGGCATAACTCTGCACTTCAAAAGTATTCAAAATGTCAAAATCTAAATCTTTGAATACTTGGGATTTTTTTAAATCAGCGCCGTTGGCTGCCGAGTAAACCGGAAGTGACATCGCTTCCGGGTTACTACGTGGAAGACCCGATCGAAAGCCCAATCCAGCTTTGTTCAGGACTCCGGCCAGCCGCAGTGGCGTCACTGGGGGGGGGGCCTGAGGGGGCCACGACCCCCCCCCCCATTTTACTGTGTGCCCCCCCAATGTACCCCCCCAAGTATACCTCGTATAACGGCCTGCGCCGCGGCTGTCCGGCTGAGTCACTCATCACCACTTATCTGTCAGTCTCTCAGAGCCTCGAGGAACTCAGCCGGAAGACGTGCCGGCTGGTCGCTCAGGTCAACCAGTGGGACGGGAGAACTGGGCGGAGCGGCGGAAGGTGGCAGGAGGGGGGGATTATCCAGCTCTAAAAAAACGGTACCAGGGTGATGCCTCTGGCTGCAGGCATGACCCCAGGACAACCACTTCAACAAAATTTTGTACAGGTATGTGATTTTGCATGAAGTGGTTAATTAAACAAGCTGAAGTTAGAAGCTGATTGGTTACTATGCACAGCTGCACCAGATTCTGTGCGCTCCAGTTTTAGTAAATCTCTCCCTAAGAAATCATATCACATTGGTGGTGGATTCACCTTATGTTTGTGGACTATATGGACTTTATTTTTATTTTCATTGTCATTTTTATGTAATGATTATATGTTTTTGTTTATATTGCGCTACAGCAATAGTTTTAAATATATGTTATGGGGTGTAGTGAAAGCACTTTATAATGTTAAAGGGCTGTACTCACGAGCCGAATATCAGGTGGTGTCGGCCGGTTCAATAGAAACCGGACGGCATTCGGCCCGCCCGTACGGCAGCCAGTCCGACAGAAGTCTGCCGAATGTCCGACTTCTGTTGAAGGGGCATGACCCAAAGAGGACCAATGGCTGAACGCTGATTCCACTTTATTAGGTATACCGTGCTAGTACCGGGTTGGACCCCCTCTTATGCCTTCAGAACTTCTTTGTGGCATAGATTCAACAAGGTTTTGGAAACGTTCCTCAGAGATTTTGGTCCATAGTGACTTGATAGCATCACACAGTTGCTGCAGATTTGTCGGCTGCACATCCATGATGGGAATTTCCCGTTCCACAACATCCCAAAGGTGCTCTATTGGATGAGATCTGGTGAGTGTGGAGCCCATTGGAGTACAGGGACCTCATTGTCCAGTGGTGAGATGATTGGAGCTTTGTGACATGGTGCATTATCCTGCTGGAAGGAGCCATCAGAAGATGAGGACACTGTAGTCATAAAGGGATGGACATGGTCAGCAACAATACTCAGGTAGGCCGTGGGGTTTAAACGATGCTCAATTGGGGGGCCCAAAGTGTGCCAAGAAAATATCCCCCCCACCATTACACCACCACCACCAGCCTGAACCGGTGATACAAGACAGGATGGATCCATGATTTTATGTGGTTTATGCCAAATTCTGACCCCACCATCTGAATGTCGCAGCTGAAATCGAGACTCATCAGACCAGGCAACGTTTTTCCTCTCTTATATTGTCCCGTTTTGGTGATCCTGTGCGAATTGTAGCCTCAGTTTCCTGTTCTTAGCTGACAGGAGTGGCACCCGGTGTGGTCTTCTGCTGCTGTAGCCCATCTGCTTCAAGGCTGGATGTGATGTGCATTCAGAGATGGTATTCTGCATACCTTGGGTGTAACGAGTGGTTATTTGAGTTACTGTTGCCTTTCTATCATCTGGAACCAGTCTGCCCATTCTCCTCTGACCTCTGACATCAACAAGGCATTTTCCTCCACACAGCTGCCGCTCACTGGATACTTTCTCTTTTCCCCACCATTCTCTGTTAACCCAGAGAGATGGTTGTGTGTGAAAATCTCGGTAGATCAGCAGTTTTTGAAATACTCAGACCAGCCCGTCTGGCACCAACAACCATGCCACGTTCAAAGTCACTTAAATTCCCTTTCTTCCCCATTCTGATGCTCGATTTGAACTTTACCATGTCGTCTTCACCACGTCTAGATGCCTAAATGCTTTGAGTTGCTGCCATCTGATTAGCAATTTGTGTTACCAAGCGATTGAACGGGTGTACCTAAACAAGAGGCCGGCGAGTGTATAGGTATGATGGTGATGGTATGCCTTATCTGAGGAGGACTCCAGAGCTAAGAATTCGAAGCCTAGCTATACACATATAACATGCAGCCCAGTGTGTTTTTTTTCTGCATCAAAAACGCATGAAAAGTAGGTTATATGGTTTCCAATGCCATAGTTCACACCAGTGCTTGCAGTTCCAGTTCCAGAAAAAAAAAAAAGTAGAACATGCTGCGTTTTTCCTGCACTGGATTGTACTGGAACGCTGTAAAAAGCATTAAAAATGCACTGGAACGCACTGTCCTTATTTAACCACTTACGGACCGCCCGCCGTCATTATACGTCGGTACTTTGAAGAGGAATATTGTTGGTATGGCAGCAGCTAGCTACCATAACCCCGGTATCCTCTTCTTCAGCGGGCGGTCCGCTTCAAGATAAAAGTGGTCTCTGCGGCGGATTCGCCGCAAGATCACTTTTATCGGTGGCGGGAGAGGGTTCCCCCCTCCTCCCGCCGTGCTCCGGTGCCCTCCGCCGCTTACCGGAGCCGTCGGTAGCGGCGGAGGCGATCGGATCCTTTCCCTAGCCTGACATGGAGACGAGTGAGGGGAAGATGGCCCCCACCCGTCTCCATATCATTGCAGGGCGGAAGCGACGTCAACATGTCACTTCCGCCCATAGCTCTTAAAGGGCCATTGTAAAAAAAAAAAAAAAATTTAAATAACAAAAATGTTTTATTTTTATTTTTACCGCATTTTAGTGTAAATATGAGATCTGATGTCTTTTTGACCCCAGATCTCATATTTAAGAGGTCCTGTCATGCTTTTTCTTTCTATTACAATGTTTACATTCCTTGTAATAGTAATAAAAGTGACAGCATTGTTTTTTTTTTTTAAAGAACAGTGTAAAAATAAAAGGTAAAAATAAATAATAATAATAAAAAAAAAAATTTAAACACGCACCGTCCCGTGCATACGTGAGTAGCGCCCGCATATGAAAACGGTGTCATTGGATTTGGCTGACAACAACGGGAGCCAATGGCTGCCCTGCTATCAATCTATCCAATCAGGACACGAGACACCGGCCAGAGCTGGTGTGCAAATTTCGGGGCTCAGGTAAGTATAAGGGTGGGGCTGCTGCATTAAAAAATGTTGTTCACCTTAATGCATAGAATGCATTAAGGCAAAAAACAGCAAGGGTTTAAAACCGTTTTAAGGTTAAGAAAAAAGAGGGAGGAAAAAACACACTGGGACACATCAAAATTTTTTTATAGTACTAGAATTATTGCTCTCACTCGACCGATCGTGGCGATACCTCACATGTGTGGATTGAACACCATTTTCATATGCAGGCTCTACTCACGTATGCATTCGCTTCTGCACGCGAGCTCGGCGGGACGGTGAGAAAAAAAAATGTTTTTCTCTCATTTATTTTACCCTTTATTTTTTATTTTTATACTGTTCTTAAAAAAAAATGGTGTCACTTTTATTCCTATTACAAGGACTGTTTTTGATGTGCACTGAAACGCATCAAAAACGCGCATGCAGAAAAGCATTTGGAACGCATCCGGACTGCGTATCTATGGTGTGGCCCTAAAAGATATAACAAATATTAACAGGCAAGAGGCCAGATTCGTAAACGAATGCCCCGTAAACACGATCCTAAATTCCACCAGCAAAAGTCCGATGTGAGCATTTGGTCGGAAATTCCGACCGTGCGTACGCTCCATCGGACGTTTGCTGGCGGAATTCCAGCCAGCGAAAGACTGAGAGCAGGTTCCCTATTTTTCGGTCGGGAAAAGTTCCGATCTGAAATTTTCGATCGTCTGTACCAATTCCGACGCGCAAAATTCCTACGCATGCTCGGAAGCATTGAACTTCATTTTCTCGGCTCGTCGTAGTGCTGTACGGCACCGCGTTCTTGGCGGTGGAAAGTTCAGAGAATTTTTGTGTGACCGTGTGTAAGTTTTTTTCAGACGGAAATTCCGCTGGTGTGTACGCGGCATTAGTCACGGCGGCTGTAAATCAGCTTGAAAATTCCGACAGAAAATTGGCTCCTTGACAGATGAGAGAAAATTATATTTTTACTGTCATATAAAACGTTGGGCGTCTCCCTCGTAGAATGGAGGAACCAATAGACTGATCAACTGAGTTACACTCAATTTTCATTATTTTTTTTTTTGTGTGTGTACGCTCGTGACATACATCTATGTCAATGGGCTAAAAAATTATTTGTTACAGGTGACGTTGGATTGCAGTGTTGTGGAACAGATTAATTACCAAAACATGGAGGAAAAAAAAAACTGCTATGCATTAAATGATGCGTAAAATGAAGCAGAATTAACCAAAAAATCTCCAGTGGAAGATCATAGCTTTGCCTCCTGATGCGTTGTGTAAATTAGATTCCATTTAATTTAAATTCAATTATATTTGTTTAACCACTTCAGCCCCGGAAGATTTGGCTGCTCAACGACCGGGCCATTTTTTGCGATACGGCACTGCATTTTAACTGACAATTGCGCGGTCGTGCGACGCTGTACCCAAAAAAAAATTGACATCCTTTTTTTTTTCCCCACAAATAGAGCTTTCTTTTGGTGGTATTTGATCACCTCTGTGGTGGTATTTTTTTGCGTTATAAACAAAAGAAGAAAAGAAGTAAAAGAACATGTTCCACAGTTGCCATGTTTTGGAGAATGTCTCCTGTCTATTTTGGGCCGTGAGGATGAGATCCTCCATGTTTCTGATTTCCTCCACCTTTGTGAACCAAAGTTCAATCGAGGGGGGGTGTGGGGATTTCCAGTTTAGTGAAATGCAGGCTTTAGCTGCATCCAATAAGTATCGGATCACAGATTTTTTGTATGTTCGTTCAGGTATATTTGACGCGTGTAGAAGGAAAAAAGCTGGGTCATCTGTTATTGTATGTTCAGTGAATCTTTGGACCGTCTCTCTGATTGTTTGGCAGAAATGTGTTAGTTTGGGACAAGTCCAAAAAATGTGTAGAAGGGTTCCCTTATTTGATTGACATCTCCAACTTTGGTCAGATGTTGTCGGGTATAACTTGTGTAGTACTACCGAGGTTCTATACCATGGTGATATGATTTTGTAGTTGGTTTCTTGTGTTTTTGCGCATATGGAGGATTTATGTGTGAATCTAAGTATTTGGTTTCTTGTGGAAATGTCAAACTGTTGGTCCAGGTCCCTTTCCCATTTGAGAAGTCCCGGGGGGGGGGGGGGGGGGGGTTGAGTCTGCTGGGGGTGTAATCAGAAGTTGGTATGTCAATGAGAGAGTATGTGGTAGTACTCCGTTATCAGTACAGAGGTCCTCTAGTGTCGTGAGTGGTTGGTCGTTTGCAGGCGGGGGTTCCATGGTATGGAGAAAGTGTTTCAGTTGGTGTGATCTCAGGAAGTCTAAGCGGAACGGCCCCGCTGGGTCAGTGAGTTCCATAATCGACATCCATTTTCCTCCGGAGCTGAAATGCGACGCCTGATACAGGCCCGCTCCGCCCAAACAACGAAAGATCCCGTCGTTGAGGCCTGGGGTAAATTGAGGGTTACCCAGTATAGGGCGTAGTGGGGAGTTTTGGGTAGAGAGAGAAGCCTGAGAGAGGAGGCGAGCGCTGATTCTGGCAGTGGTGCCAATCAGAGGATGCCGTTTAATCTGTGCTGGTAATGCGGTAGAACACCATGGGGCTCTACCTAGGGGTACCTTGCTTTGCGCCTGTTCAAGTTGTGTCCACAGTTTAGTCTTGTGATGTCGGCACCAGTCCACTAATCTACTAAAACACAATATCTTTGACTATTTGCTATAATAAATATCCCATTTTTTTTTTTACGCCGATATGTATTCTTCTACATATTTTTGGTAAAAACAGAGGAGGTCTAGGACTAGAATTATTGCTCTCGCTCTACCGATCGAGGCGATACCTCACATGTGTGGATTGAACATCGTTTTTTATATGGGGGCGCTCCTCACATATGCATTCGCTTCTGCACGCGAGCCCGGCGGGATGGTGCACATTTAAAAAAAAAAAATGTTTTTCTCTTATTTATTTTACCTTTTATTTTTTATTTTTACACTGTTCTTTAAAAAAATAAATAAATAAATAAAAGCTGTCCCTATTATACCTATTACACGGAATATAAACATCCCTTGTAATAGAAAAAAAGCATGACAGGACCTCTTATATGTGAGATCTGGGGTCAAAAAGACCTCAGATCTCATATTTACTCTAAAATGCAATTAAAAAAAGTCCCTTTAAGAGCTATGGGCGTCGCTTCTGCCCTCCAATGATATGGAGGCGGGTGGGGGCCATCTTCCCCTCACTTGTATCCATACCCAGCCAGCAAGAGGACGCAATCGTCTCTGCCGCTACCGACGGCTCCGGTAAGCGGCGAAGGGCACCAGAGCGTGGCTGGAGGGGGGGGGAACCAGATAGTGGCGGGGGGG
The DNA here is from genome assembly GCA_037952835.1 of Lithobates septentrionalis. Lineage (NCBI taxonomy): Eukaryota > Metazoa > Chordata > Amphibia > Anura > Ranidae > Lithobates > Lithobates septentrionalis. The sequence continues at coordinate 880,744 of JBBDGP010002256.1, forward strand.
GGCCCTCTCCCGCCACCAATAAAAGTGATCTTGCGGCGAATGCGCCACAGAGACCACTTTTATCCGAAAGCGGACCTCCCACTGAAGGAGAGGAAATACCGGGGGTTATGGCAGCTGGCTGCTGCCATAATAACGACAACCCTCTTCAAAGTGCCGACGTATAACGGCGGTGGGCGGTCCGTAAGTGGTTAAGAAGCACAATTCAACGATACTTGAACAGAAAAGAGCGGCATGGTTGAGCTGCCAGAAGGAAGCCTTTACTGCGCCAATGCCACAAAAAGCCAATGAGGCATGTCAAGGTGTTGTTTGGGGATAGTGTAACCAGGCTTTTGTGTGGAACTTGTGCAGTAAAAGGCTTCTTTCTGGCAACTTGACCATGTAGCTCTCTTTTGTTCAAGTATCATCGTATTGTGCTCCTTAAAAACAACCAGACCATCTTTTTCCAGAGCAGCCTGTATTTCTCCTGAGGTTACCGGTGGGTTTTTCTTTGTATCCTGAACAGTTCCTGTGGCAGTTATGGCTGAAAAAATTCTTGATCTACCTGACCTTGGCTTGGTATCAAGAGATCCCCAAATTTTCCACTTCTTATTAAGTGATTGAACAGTACTGACTGGCATATTCAAGACTTTGGATATCTTTTTATATCCTTTTCCATCTTTGTAAAGATTCATTACCTTGTTACGCAGGTCTTTTGACTGTTCTTTTCTACCTCCTCATGGCTCAGTGTCTAGCCTGCTTAGCGCATCCATGTGAGAGCTAACAAACTCATTGACTATTTATACACAGACACTAATTGTGATTTAAAAAGACACAAATGTGGGAAATTAACCTTTAATTGCCATGTTAACCTGTGTGTGCCACCTTCAGTGTCTGTACCAAGGCCAAACATTCCAGGGTATGTAAACTTTTTATCAGGGCCATTTGGGTGATTTCTGTTATCATTATGATTTAAAAAGGATCCAAAAAACTATCTGATAATAAATGGCTTCATGTGATTGGTATCCTTAAATAAAAGACAGTTTTTTTGGCATGATCAGTCATATTTTCAATAATAATGCCAACATTTCACAATTTCTGCCAGGGTATGCAAACTTTTGAGCACAACTGTGTGTGTGTATATATATATATACACATATACTCTAAATAAATTTTACAAAATGTAGTGGACGGTGTTAGTAGGGCAGAGGTTGGTGTCAGTAGTTTTTTATTTTTATTATTTTATTTTTGTATTATTTTGAAAATGTTAGTAATTTTTTTTAATTTTTATTTTTTTACAATTTTTGCTTTTTTAGGAGCTTTGGTGAAATATCAGCAGGGGGAATCTATGCCGCACTGGGTGATTAGGGTGTGCCCAGGCACATCTGGCACACCCCCGAAACACGCCTATGATACAACAAGAAAGAGAAACGAAATATTCCTTCCGACTTGTATATATTTTTTCTGTGTTGTGTTGAACTATATAAGGGTGCTATTGTTTAGTAGTATGTTGACATTCAGTGGTGGTTTTGAACCATTATAGCTTGTTTACTATGTGATTTGGTATCTCCCCCCCCCCCCGCCTTCCCCTCCTGTTTGGACTAGTTAGTTCAGTCTAAGCTAGATGCTAGAAAAAAAAGGTTGAAACAGTTACAAATAGTACATGACCACTGAGTAGCTGACTTTACATAACAGATACAAATTGGGTGCAATCATAGCTTTCCTTCAATATAATCAACATTAAAAAAAAGAACCTGAGGAAGAAAAGAAAAAAAAATAAAATAAATAATGGCTTAAAAAAACAAACAAAAAACAAACAAAAAACAAAACTGAACAGAGGACCACATCCTAAGAAGGATATAGCATCTATAACTGTTGAAAAATAAACATATCAGTTAGGCCTTATATGCGGGTACAAAATAGGCAAAGAATTACAAGTATCAGCAAGCGGAAAATTATATACAATCACCGGCCACTTTATTAGAAACACCTGTTCAATTGCTTGGTAACACAAATTCCTAATCAGCCAATCACAAGGCAGCAACTCAATGCATTTTAGGCATCTAGACGTGGTGAAGACGACTTACTGAAGTTCAAACCGAGCATCAGAATGGGGAAGAAAGGGGATTCAAGTGACTTTGAACGTGGCATGGTTGTTGGTGCCAGACAGGCTTGTCTGAGTATTTCAAAAACTGCTGATCTGCTGGGATTTTCACACACAACCATCTCCCAGGGTTTACAGAGAATGGTCTGAAAAAGAGAAAATATCCAGTGAGCGGAGGTTGTGTGGAGAAGTATGCCTTGCTGATGTCAGAGGAGAATGGGCAGACTGGTTCCAGATGATAGAAAGGCAACAGTAACTCAAATAACCACTCATTACACCCAAGGTATGGAGGATACCATCTCTGAACATACAACACATCGAACCTTGAAGCAGATGGACTACAGCAGCAGAAAACCATCCCAGGGGGAACTCCTGTCAGCTAAGAACAGGAAACTGAGGCTAAAATTCGCACAGGATCACCAAAATTGGACAATAGAAGATTGGAAAAACGTTGCCTGGTCTGAGTCTCGATTTCAGCTGCGACATTCAGATGGTCGGGTCGGAATTTGGTGTAAACATGAAAGTATGGATCCATCCTGCCTTGTATCACCGGTTCAGGCCGGTGGTGGTGGTGTATTGGTGTGGAGGATATTTTCTTGGTACACTTTGGACCCCTTAGTGCCAATTGAGCATCGTTTAAACGCTACGGCCTACCTGAGTATTGTTGCTGACCATGTCCATCCCTTTATGACTACAGTGTCCCCATCTTCTGATGGCTCCTTCCAGCAGGATAATGCTCCATGTCACAAAGCTCCAATCATCTCACCACTGGACAATGAGGTCCCTGTACTCCAATGGCCTCCACACTCACCACATCTCATCCAATAGAGCACCTTTGGGATGTGGTGGAACGGGAGATTGACATCATGGATGTGTAGCTGACAAATCTGCAGCAACAGCGTGATGTTACCATGTCACTATGGAGCAAAGTCTCTGAGGAACGTTTCCAACACCTTGTTGAATCTATGCCACCAAGAATGAAGGCAGTATTGAAAGCAAAAGGGGGTCCAACCCAGTACTTGCAAGGTGTACCTAATGAAGTGGCTGATGAGTCTATATCGTCACAGGTATGTTGCAGTCATCTAATCCACAAGCCAGCATATTAATAAGAAGTCCAAAATTCCCATTTTTGATTAAAGCATAGTGTCCATATTGATATGGTGGATACATTCCATGGGTTTTATTGCCTCCGTGCGTTGTAACACCTTGGCTTTTTATTTTTTTATAACTTTTTATTCAGGAAAGAGCTTTCAAATTTACAGAAAAAAACATGAAGAAAAGATAAAAAAAAAAACTGCAGTGATCACAGTTCAATTAGTTTCAGTATAAATCACACAAATAGGACACACAAGGATAATACAACTGACACTAAATTTCAAAAGAGCCAACTTCCCTAAACTACGCTCCTTGCTAGAAGATATTAAATGCGATAAAATCCTGGGAACAAAGAACACGGAGGAAATATGGGTGTGCTTTAAGAGCATATTAAATAAAGGTATTGGCCAGTGCATCCCAATGGGAAATACACTTAAAAGAGCTAATAAAAGTCCTGGGTGGCTTAACTCCAACGTAAAAATGCATATAAAAGCAAAGAAGAAGGCCTTCAAAAAATACAAGGCTTAGGGGTCATCATCAGCATTCCAACTTTACAAAGAATGCAATAAGAAATGTAAGGGTGCAATCAGGGCAGCTAAGATAGAACACAAAAAGCACATAGAGGAAGAGAGTAAAAAAAAAAAAAAACAAGAAATTCTTTAAGTATATAAATAAGTAAAAGATGGAGGTCAGAACATACTGGCCCCATAAAGAATGGTGCAGGGAATCTGGTTACAAAAGATGGAGAGATGGCGAAGGTTTTGAATTTATTCTTCTCCTCAGTCTTCACGAGGAAATCGGGGGGATTCAGTAACCAAGACTGCAAGGTTTATCCTCATGACACATCACAGGAGGCACCTTCATGGCTAACAGAGGACAGAATTAGAAATAGACTTGAAAAACTTAACAGTAATAAGTCCCAGGGACCAGATGGCTTGCACCCGAGGGTCCTTAAGTCCAGTGATTGCCAGACCATTGTGTCCTATTTTTTAGGAGCGGTCTACTTACGGGAATGGTACCAGCTGATTGGAGAAAAGCCAATGTAGCACCAATATTTAAAAAAGGACCAAGATATAACCCTGGGAACTACAGACCAGTTAGCCTAACATCAATAGTTTGCAAGCTCTTGGAGGGGATGATAAGGGACTATATACAAGATTTTAGTAATAAAAACGATATCATTAGCAGTAATCAGCATGGATTCATGAAGAATCGTTCTTGCCAAACCAATCTATTAACTTTCTATGAGGAGGTGAGTTGCCATCTAGATAAAGGAAGGCCCGTAGACATGGCATATCTGGATTTTGCAAAGGCATTCCATACAGTTCCCCATAAACGATTACTGTACAAACTAGGGTCTGTCGGCATGGACCATAGGGTGAGTACATGGATTGAAAACTGGCTAAAGATGCCAGTTCAGAGGGTGGTGATAAATGGGGAGTACTCGGAATGGTCAGGGGTGGAAAGCGGGATCCCCAAGGGTTCTGTCCTGGAACCAATCCTATTTAATTTATTCATAAACGACCTGGAGGGTGGGATAAACAGCTCAATCTCAGTATTTGCGGATGATACAAAGCTACGCAGGATGTGGAAACCTTGCAAGAAGATCGAAACCATTTAATGGGGTGGGCAACTACATGGCAAATGAGGTTTAACCATTTCCCGCTCTATTGCAAAATGACAGCCAGGCGATGGTTCCGTTATCCTGACTGGACGTCATACAATGTCTCTCAGGATAACAAACCAGCGTGCGCAGGGCGGTGATCGCTGTTGTGGTGTGTCAGTCTGACACACCGCAACTCCGATCTAGGTAAAGAGCCTCTGATAGAGGCCCTTTACCACTTGATCAACTGTGTCCAATCACAGCTGATCATGGTGTAAACAGGAAAAGCCGTGTATCGGCTTTTTCTCTATCGCGTCTGACAGATGCAAGTAGAGGAGAGTCAATTGGCTGCTCTTCTGACAGGGGGGGGTCTACGCTGATTGATTATCAGCACAGCCCCCCCTGAGGATGTCCACCCAGGACCACCAGGGATGCCACCAGGACCACCAGGGATGCCCACCAGTAATGACCACCAGGTATGCCACCCATGGCCACCAGGGATGCCAATCTGCGCCCACAAATGATGCCAATCAGTGCTCACAAATGATGTCAATCAGTGCTTATCAGTCATGCCCATCAGTGCCATCTATCAGTGTCCATCAGTGCCACCCATCAGTGTCCATCAGTGCGACCTATCAGTGCCCATCCGTGTCCATCAGTGCCACATATCAGTGCCGCCTATCAGTGCCCATCAGTGCCACCCATAAGTACCCATCAGTGCAGCCTTTCAGTGCCCATTGGTGTCGCTTATCAGTGCCCATCAGTGCCACCTATGAATGCCCATCGGTGCCGCCTATCAGTGCCCATCAGTGCTGAATATTAGTGCCCATCATCAGTGCCCATGAGTGCCACCTAATCAGTGCCACCCCATTGGTGCCACCTCATCAGTACCCATCAGTGCCGCCTAATCAGTGCCCATCAGTGAAGGAGAAAACGTACTTATTTACGACATTTTATAACAGAAACTAAGAAAAACTTTTTCTTTTTTGAAAAATTTCGGTCTTTTTTTTTTATTTGTTTAGCAAAAAATAAAAACCCCAGAGGTGATCAAATACCACCAAAAGAAAGCTCCAATTGTGGGAACAAAATGATACAAATTTTGTTTTGGGTACAGTGTAGCATGACCGCGCAATTGTCATTTAAAATGCGACAGTGCTGAAAGCTGAAAATTAGCCTGGGCAGGAAGGGGAGAAAGTGCCCGGTATTGAAGTGGTTAATGTTGAAAAATGTAAAATAATGCATTTGGTTGCCAAAAATATGAATGAGGGAAATCTAGGATGGAAAAGGACCTGGGGGTCCTAGTAGATGACAGGCTCAGCAATGGCATGCAATGCCAAGCTGCTGCAAGCAAACCCAACTGAATATTGGCATGCATTAAAAGGGGGTTAACTCCAGAGATAAAACAGTAATTCTCCCGCTGTACAAGACTACATGCTGGGTGCCGGACGCATGGATTTCAATGTTTTTTTTTGGTTTTTTTTTAAGCACGTGGTTAGAGCCTGAGTCTTTCATTGGCTTCAAAAAAAGTGTGGGCTTGGGGCGTAGAGCACTGCACCCTAAACCCACCCAGTTGTATGACATTAGCGAATTAATATTTGCTAATGTCTTCCTGCTTCTCCTCCTGGCCAATTAGGAAGTGGGTCCTGAGCCCCGATTGGCCAGGGAGTCTTAGGACTCCCGGCCAATCGGGGCTCAGGACCCACTTTCTGTTCGTGAGGAGAAGCAATGGCCCCTTTGCCAAGCTGGAGCGAGGAGCGGCATCGGCCTCCTAAGACTGATCACTCCATAGAGCTCACGCTGGGCACCGTCCTCCTAGCAGAACCCATGAGCGGGTCCTCCCAGTCAGAAGTCCAGGCCAGGAGGGAAGAAACGGAGTGGACAGATGCAGAGATTGCCCTGATTGCAGATGGGAGGATGAGCGGGAAGATCTGCTCAGAAATTCATCGGGACCGCAATTCTCAAACCTACAGCATTTGTATTGAACCCATGGCAGCGGAAAACCCAATGGGTAGTATCATGGAAGAATTTCAAATTTGTTGTGATTATTAGTGTTTCAAACAATAAAAAATTATAATGATGATTAGATTTATAGTACTAATCAAGTGCAGGAGAAAATTATACCATTGGTTATAGCAATTTGCATTTTATAGGATCATTTTGTCAATCAGAATATTTTAAATTATATATCACACACGCCACAGGTATCTGTCATTACAGAGCTCCAAAACATTACAAGGAATCCCAGGACTTAGAAACCACTATGACATGTGCCCATATATGAGCTTGTTCAACATCTAATTCCAAAGCCGTAGTCATTTATATAATGTAGTTTGTCCTCCATTTATGGTGATAGCAGCCTCTCCTGGAAAGGCTTCTCGAAAGATTTTAGAGGGTGTCTGTTGGAGTTTGTACCCATTCAGCAAATAAAGCATGGTTCACCATTGGTGTTCCAATTCAGTAGGGTTGAGCTCAGGCTTCTGTGAAGGCCAGACTGGCACCAAACTGGTCAAACCATGTCTTTCTGCATGGTGATCAGTAGGGTTGTATTCAATTGTCTGTGAAGGCCACTCAAGTTCCTCCACAACAAACTCATAAAACCATGTCTTTATAGAGATGGCTTTGTACACAGGGGAACAGTAGAGTTGCCGCCTCATCCCTTTAAACCCGAACACATATGAATTACACAGATTCTGAGGCTAATTAAATGCAGATAAGGCACCAAGTGAGTTTAATTACCACCTTAATCAGCTTTAATCCCTGTGTACAAAGCCAGCTCTATAAAGACATGGTTTTATGAGTTTGTTGTGGAGGAACTTGAGTGGCCTTCACAGAGAATTGAATACAACCCTACTGATCACCATCCAGAAAGACATGGTTTGACCAGTTTGGTGCCAGTCTGGTGTGGAAGAACTCGCATGGCCTTCACAGAAGCCTGAGCTCAACCCTACTGAATTGGAACACCAATGGTGAACCATGCTTTATTTGCTGAATGGGATGAGGTGGCAACCATAGGGAACGGTCATGCTGGAACAGAAAAAAACCTTCACCAAACTGTTACAAACAATAAAAAATTTCCAAGCACACTTACCAGTTAGCCTGTAAAAAAACAAACAAATTGCCCCTTCCATGTGCACCTTACTGTAAAGACTTCACCAAACTTACCACAAGACTGGAAGCTTTCAGTGTTCTAAGATGTCTTTGCATGCTGTAGTACTAACAGCACCCTTCACTGGAAACACCTGAACTCAATAAAAACTCAAAATAATGGACATTACACAGAGAGCATACTACTTGTGTCCATTGAAGTGTAGCCACATAAAAATAATTGAACATTTTGAGCAATAGACATCCTGCCTGCTGTTCAACCTCTAATGTTGGCCAGAATTTGTATTTAAGGTTTCGTGTCTGTGCCATAGGCCAAACAGCATCAAGATAGGCTTTCTTTTCCCTTGGGTTCAAACAATATTTAAGGCACTAGGTAGAAAGAGGGACGCAGTAGACCAGGGGTCCTCAAACTACGGCCCTCCAGTTGTTCAGAAACTACAATTCCCATCATGCCAAGTCATATCTGTGAATGTCAGAGTTTTACAATGCCTCATGGGATGTGTAGTTCTGCAATAGCTGGAGGGCCGTAGTTTGAAAATCCCTGCAGTAGACAAACAGCAAAGAACAGCTCCCGTTCCACAACATCCCAAAGGTGCTCTATTGGATTGAGATCTGGTGACTGTGGAGGACATTAGAGTACAGGGACCTCATTGTCCAGTGGTGAGATGATTTGAGCCTTGTGACATGGTGCATTATCCTGCTGGAAGGAGCCATCAGAAGATGGGGACACTGTAGTCATAAAGGGATGGACATGGTCAGCAACAATACTCAGGTAGGCCGTGGGGTTTAAACAATGCTCAATTGGTACTAAGGGGCCCAAAGTGTGCAAAGAAAATATCCCCTACACTATTACACCACCACCACCAGCCTGAACCGTTGATAAGAGGTGGGATGGATCCATGCTTTCATTTTGTTTACACCAAATTCTGACCCCTCCATCTGAATGTTGCAGCTGAAATCGAGACTCATCAGACCAGGCAACGTTTTTCCAATCTTCTATTGTCCAATTTTGGTGAGCCTGTGTGAATTGTACCCTGAGTTTCTTGTTCTTGGCTGACAGGAGAGGCACCCGGTGTGGTCTTCTGCTGCTTTAAGGTTCAATGTGTGGTGCATTCAGAGATGATATTCTGCATGCCTTGGTTGTAACGAGTGGTTATTTGAGTTGCTGTTGCCTTTCTATCATCTGTCTGCCCATTCTCCTCTGACCTCTGACATCAACAAGGAATTTTTCTCCACACAACTGCCGCTCACTGGATATTTTCGCTTTTTTGGACCATTCTCTGTAAACCCGAGACATGGTTGTGCGTGAAAATCCCAGTAGATCAGCAGTTTTTTAACTACTCAGACCAGCCCGTCTGGCACCAACAACCATATCACGTTCAAAGCCACCTAAATCCCCTTTCTTCCCCATTATGATGCTCAGTTTGGACTTCAGCAAGTTGTCTACACCACGTCTAGATGCCTAAATGCATTGAGTTACTGCCATGTGATTGGCTGATTAGCATAGGTGTGCGCAGCCTATTGCATTAGGGTGTGCACCCCAAAGCTCAAACAGTAGAGCAGTGGACAGTGTCATAAGGACAGAGATTGGTGTCAATAGGGCAGTGGACAGTGTCAGTAGTTTTATTTTTATTATTTTTTAAGATTTTATTTTTTAACATTTTTTTATTTGGTGAAATATCAGTGGTCTAAACAGGGGGGAATATGCACCACACAAGGCGATTAGGGTGTGCCCAGGCACACCTGGCACACCCTGTGCGCACGCCTATGCTGATTAGCAATTTGTGTTACCAAGCAATTGAATAGGTGTACCTAATAAAGTAATTCTAATAACCAAAAACGTAATATATTGCTGCTTAACCTTTCATAGAAGTGGTGGCTGCACTCGTTTTCTAATTCAGCCATTGTGCATTTAGTATTCCAACCCCACAAAGTTGGCTTTGCATGCCATAATGTATCATTAATTTGCCCCACCAATCATTCAGAGAGGAGGTTGATGCACACTCTGTCATGGAAATCACCACTGGGGCGTGGGGGTGGGGGGGATGCATTTTAATATCTGTATGTAAAATATACAATGAAAGCAAACTAGCCAATAAAAGTATTGTAAAAAAAAAAGCCAGTAGTCATTGTCTTGGCATCAGGGATTTAAAGGGGAAATAAGGTCCTGGGAAGCAAAACAAGGAAATGTAAAAAAAAAAAGGCATTTGACCTGAATTCACTACATTCAAATATCTGAAATGTTTGCTACACCATCTGAATCACGTCACGGGAGGAGGGGAGAAGTGAATATGGAACAGAATTTACCTTTTACAAGCTATTGGGAAGGTACAGAGCTCCTAGGAATCTGCTCATAAAAACTGCAGCTTGGAACTTGTAATACAGGCATGGAGTACACAATGGGTTCTGTGCCAACCAATAAATTATTTTATGACTAATTTATTAGGAGATTCTGCTATTCTTCATTCACTATTAGGGAAAGGAGTTAGAAGGAGAGAGAAAAGGGATACATATTAGAAAGAGGGGGAAAGGGATGAAGCAATAAAGATTAGAAAGAGGGGGAAAGGAGGAAACTGAAGAGAGAGGAAGGAAGGGAATAGAGAAAGAGATGCAGGGAACTAGAAAAGTAAGGGAATAAAGAAAATAAAATAAAAACCAAAAGTTAACTAAGAATAGAAAGAGTGAGAAAGGAAAGCAAAGGATAAGGAAGGAAGGAGAAAGGAAGGAAAGAAAAACAAAAAAGGGGAAGGAACAGAGAAAATATAGGGGAAGATCAATTAAAGGAGAATAGAAAACAGAGAAAAGAAAGGAAAGGGAAATAAGCCAGAAAAAGAAAGTAAAAGAAAGGGGAAAACAGAAAGGAAAAGAAAGGAAAATGCAAGGGACGAAAGAAAAGGAATTAAAAATGGGGCGAAATTGAAAAAGACAGCAAAGGAAAGGGTGGAAAGAAAAGGAAAAATGGGAGGAAAGGCAAGGAAATGGAAAGGAAAAAAAAAAGAAAAGTAAAGGAGAAAAAATAAGAATAGGAAGTAAAAAAAAACGAAAGGAAAGGAAAAAGGAAAGAAAGGGGAAAGGGAAAGGAAAGGGAAAGGCAAAGGGGGCAGAAAAAAAGAGAACAGAAGAAGGAATGGATAGGAAAAAAAGGAAGGAATATATAGAAAATGAAAGGAAAGGAATGGAGAAGGAAAGGTGAAGGAAAGGTGAAGGAAAGGGAAAGGAAAGGGGGCAGAAACAAGAAAAAAAAAGAGAACAGAAGAAGGAATGAATAGGAAAAAATTAAGTAATGGAAAGGAAATGAGAAGGAAAGGAGAAGGAAAGGAAAGGGGCAGAGAAAAAAGAAAAAAAGAGAACAGAAGAAGGAATGGATAGGAAAAAGGAAAGGGAAAAGAGAAGGGGGGGAGAGAAAAGGGAAAAAAGAGAACAAAAGAAGGAATGGATAGGAAAAAAGGAAGGAATTGAAAGAAAAGGATAAGGAAAGGGAAAGGAAAAGGAAAGGAAAGGCAAGAAATGGGAAAGGAAAGGAAAGAGAAAGGAATAAAAGGGGAAAGGAAAGGGAAAGGGGGCAGAAAAAAAGAGAACAGAAGGAATGGATAGGAAAAGGGAAAGGAAAGGGGAAAGAAAAAGGGGGCAAAGGGGAGAAAAAAAGAGAACAGTAGAAGGAATGGATAGGAAAGGGCACGAATAAAATGAATGTTAGAGGAAGAGAAAGAAAGAATAATGAAATAAAGGAAAAGAAACAAAAGAATAGCAGGAAAAAGAAAGATGGAGAGAAAAAAAAAAAGGAAAGCATGTAGGGCAGAGAAAAATGAGAGGTAACAAGGCAAGAAAATAAGAGTGGACAAAAGAAAAGAAAGACAGAGGAAAGGAAGAAATGGAAAAAAAGAGAGAAAGAAAATTAACAACAAACAAATCTAAAGAAAAACGAAAGGTAGACGATAGCAAAGTAGGGAATGGAAAAAAATGGAAAAATAGAGAGGAAAAGAAGGGAACCAACAGAAAAAGAGGGAAGAAGGAAAGAAACCGAAAAACAAAAGTAAGTAAAATAAGTAAGTAAAGTGAGAGAACAAAAAGAGAAACGGAAAGAGAAGAGGAGAGGAATTTAGGATTCTCAGTTTTGCCTCTTGCTAAGTCTGATCTTTGCGTCCTTACCATTGGCAGAACTACTATAGGGTCAGTAAATGCATGGATTCCCTTGTACATAAGTGTGCTGCCCAGGCTATAAAAACTTCCATATATCCCTCCTAGAAAATCAGCCACAACTAATCAATACATTAAAAAACTGATCAGTAATTGCTAGATACAGCCAGAATACCAAACAATACGATCAATACAAGTTTGTTAAACATATGAACATTTCCTGACAGACTCCATGGCAGACTACGTGTGGGTTAACCCCACCTCCTCTCCAATGCTATAGGACCCCACTCCCATAAATTTGAGCTCACCACTAGAGACTGCGTTCCTTTTTTGTCCTCCTCTTCAGACCTACAAACAATGCACTTACGTTTTTCGGACGTCCAAATCGATCAAAGTTGTTGCCGGGCATACATCTTAGCGGTATGAAGATAGCCCAGGGCCCAGCCATGACCGGGTGTGCGGCTCCAGGCTAATGCAAATGTGGACAAGGTATGGCGAGAAATACTCCTGCGCTAGTGAGGCCGTTTGTTGTAATAGTAGGGTAGTATTGTAAAAAGTGGGAGGACTGGAGGAGATAGTGCAGCGTGTCCCGCTGCCTTAACTGACCAGGGGTGGTCTGGAAAAGACTGTTTAGTAGGAGGTGGATGGAGGGCGCGTGATCAGACGCTCACATCAAGACAGGTTAGGTTTAATCACGTATATGGAATACAAACATATAAAAATGAAATCATACAATTACTACGTTGCATAAAAACAGGTAACACAATAAGCACTAAAAAGTTAAAATTGGGGCATGCCCATGTTGAGGCAGGTAAATAAAAAAGTCTGACGCGTTTTGAGGGTAACCTCTTCATCAGAGCCAGGAGAACAGGAGCACAGTCTGTATGGGCCGGTAGGCCGACATGTGTACATGGGAAGAAGTGGCTAGTTGGAGGGTATGTCCTGTAATGGATATTTAGTTATTCTAAGTTCCATACCAGTCCCCGTCCAGGCGTTCTACAAATGTATTAGATATGTATATAATTGTATTTTCCTTTGCGGTGGTGCTTGCCTGTTGGATGTGCCTGTCTCCAGTAGGTATGGAGGAGCAGCTGCAGCCTGTATGTGTCCTTAGGGGTGGGAAGCCGTTTGATCCTGGAAGTTGGAAGGGGGAGGAGGTGTCCTTTAAGGTAGCTGGAGCCGTGGATGCCTGAAAGTGGTGTATCTTTCTGCCTGGGATAGGCCCCTATGTCCAGTGGTGGGGACGGCCTTTCGTATGCCCAGACGAGGAAGCGGTGGATTGGCTGGCAGGTCTGAAGATTTATCTTTCCTCCATGGCAGAAAGTTTTTGTATGTGATCGTCTGTCTCCCCCTCACGTCCCCCCTTTCCTGCAAATTTTTGTTTCTTTTGCTTTTGTTTCTATGGCACCTGGAACGCAGGTGCTTTCCAGGACATGGCTCCCTCTTTCGGTTGCGGCCCGATGCGCTTCTGTGCATGTATGATCCTCGGGCGAAACCGAGGCTTGGTTTCACGCATGCGCAATATGGTCACGCAGGCGCTCTATGGCAGGTCGCCATTGCGCAGTCGTGGACGGGGCACGGCTGTGACGTCATTACGGCGGGGAATTTAAATCCCTGTCACCCCTTGTCATATTGGGGATTCCTGTGGGCAACTTGCTACAGCTCCTCCATGCACCAGGCTTCCAGGTGAAGGTAAGCTCCAGCCTGGGGCTATGGTGCAGGGTGAGGGGGGGTTTGAGATGGCTCTTAAAGGGGAAGCTACACTGCATTTGCATTCCTTTCTCCTAGGACGAGTGAGCGTTCCTACAAGGCTGCAGGATCGTCACCTATTCGTCCTCCAGGTTGCCATGGACAGGTCACCGCCTTCGTGCAGCCAGCCCTCACGCTCTAGGTACGTGGGGTGTGAGAAGGGGGGGGCCAAGTCCACACTGGTATGGACATATCCCCTAAAGTCATGTTTTATTTGCTTCTCTTTTAGCCCTTCCAGGTCAGACCGTCAGTTTACCAGGCCGCAACGTCAACCTTCCTCATCCAGGTCCAGACGTTATTCTCCATCTAGGACCCGCCAGCAGAGGAGATGTTCCCATTCCTCCTCCAGACAGAGGAGATGTTCCCATTCCTCCTCCAGACAGAGGAGATGTTCCCATTCCTCCTCCAGACCCGCACCCATCGCCATGACAGCCACTCTGATCACAGAGCCACTGTGTGATTCATGTTATGTCCAGGCGGTCGGGGAAAAAGAGATGCAAAATCAACAAATGGAGTCTCTTGTTGAGTGGCTGGTGCAGCAATCCCTAAAGGAGTGGGATACAGCCCGCACTCGGAGCCAGTCCACCACTCTATCTGGCTCCCTGGCTGACGATGTCCAGGAGGAACCGGGCCCTTTCCAGCCTTATAATGCCTTCCCCGGCTCTTCAGATAGTGAATTGGAGGGAGATGATTTTGTCGTTGACTTCGACTTCACCCTTGTTTCCCCACTAATTAAGGCAGTCAAAGAGGCCCTTAAGTGGGAAGATCCTTCCACTCCTCTGTCTAAGCACCTGGGGAAGGAATGTTCCATTTTACCTGCTCCGTTCTGAATTGAAGGATATCATTGACGAGGAGTGGAGTAAGATAGACAAGAAGACTTCTATATCAAGCAAAACCTCCAGATTATACCCCTTCAAGGCAGAGGAAGTGAAATATCTGGAAAATGCACCTCTTGTAGATGCAGCATTGATGCGACTGGCCAAACACATTACTCTTCCTTTAGAGGACACTGAATCCTTCAAGGATGGGCTTGAGAGGAGAATCGACCAAGACCTCAAGAGAATTTATGGGCTAGCTGGTATGGCTTGCAAACCCACCTTAGTCCTCCCGGCTATGTCCAAGGATATGGAAGCCTGGACAGAAAATGTAGACTCCGTGCTCAAGGGCGTTTCAGAAGATCTGGCCAGGGGCTTGGCAGTCCGGGAATTGAAACCAGCCGTGGCCTTCCTGGGGGAAGCTTCTATCGATCTGATCTGCCTATTGTCCCGGACTATGCTATCCTCGGTCACAGCTAAGCGGGACCTATGGTTGCGCCCTTGGCTCGCTGATCCAGCATCTAAGCAGGCCTGGTGTAGGATCCCCTTTGGAGGGCCCTCATTGTTTGGTAACAGGCTGGATAGCACCATAGCTCGAGCCATGGGTGGGAAATCGTGTTTCCTGCCCCAGGATAGGGGTCTGTTTGGTCAAAAGAAGCCTCAGCTCAGAAGACGCAGTACTGAGCGTTCAAGGGGAACACGCTCTTTCAGGCCCGGCTGAGATTTCAGAAGGAATTGGATCAGAGGTCAGACATCCTTCCAAAAGTCTGCTAAAAGCCAGGCGTCCAGTGGACGAGAACCGGTTAAGTCATTTTGAGATTGGGCCCGCCCAGATAGATCGGGTGGGAGCGCGTCTGCTTCTCTTCCGGCACGTCTGGGTGGCCTCGATCTCGGACTACTGGACCTTCAAGACAGTCTCCATAGGCCACACATGGTCCTTCCCCAGTACTCCTCCCCTCAGATTTATCTCCATCCTGCTTCCATGGTCAGAAGGAAAGAAGCAGGTGTTACGGTCCTATGTGGATTCACTGATAGTACAAGGAGCCGTGGTGCCTGTCCCAAAGGGCGAAGAGTTTCAGGGGGTATACTCCCCTCTCTTTCTGGTGCAGAAGAAAAATGGTTCATGGCGCCCTGTGATAGACCTAACTTACCTAAACAAGTTTATAAAATACAAAAGATTCAAAATGGAGACTTTATCTACCATCCCACAAGCTGTGCAGCCAGGCAATTGGCTAATCTCCATCAACTTAAAAGATGCCTTTTTCATGTGCCTGTGGCAGAAGAATTCCGCAAATACCTCTGGTTACATCTATAGTTCACTTGCCTTCCTTTTGGGTTGACAACCTCACCCGAGTCTTTTCCAAAGTTCTTCTGACCGTAGTGGCCCTCATCAGAACAAAAGGGATAAACTTGTACCACTCGACTACCTCCTGTCTACCAAGACAAGAAGCAGCTATTGATCCACAGAGAGCAGGTTATCACCACACTGTTCGAGCTTGGTTGGCTCCTAAACTTAGAGAAAAGCCATCTGTAACCAGTTCAGTCCCTGGTATACCTAGGGGCCCAGTTCAACATGGTGGAAAGCACCATATCTCTCCCAGTGGAGAAGATCCCAGTCATCCGAGGGAGAATCTCACGTGCTCTGAGCTCCTCACGCCTAAAGGCCTCACAGTGCCTAAAAAAAAAAAAAAATTATCGGCACGATGGTCTCTACGACCCCCATGGTCAAATGGTCCCTGTGGAGGTTACGCCCTTTACAGACAGGGTTGCTCCATCAGTGGAGCTCAGGGAACGGCAATCAGTCCATTCACATAACCTCAATGATGAGGAACAATCTCTTTTGGTGGCTTCAACGCAGAAATCTGCTCACCTGCCACTCCATTGCCCACTTCTCATGGGTCACAGTCACGACCGATGCCAGCGGTGCTGGTTGGGGAGCCCTTTGCGGGTCAGAACTTGCTAAAGGCAAGAGGGATGCACGTCTTCACAACCCGGGCTCAAACGTCCTGGAACTACAGGCAGCCTGGTGTGCCCTTCAATTTTTCACTCATCTCCTGAAAGGGGAGTCAGTTTTACTGAAAATGGACAACACCACAGCGGTCTCTTATGTGAAGAGGCAAGGGGGCACTCGGAGCTCCACACTGCTCCAAGAAGTCAAGCCCATCATGTCCTGGGCTCAGAAAAACCTGACCAATATTTCAGTGGTCTTTGCCCCCGGAGTCCAGAACATCCAAGCAGACTTCCTGTCTTGCACACACTTAGCCAACGAAAGGTCTCTTCATGTGCAGACTTTCGAATGGATCCTGCTCTTTGGAGTCAATCCCAAAGTAGACCTATTTGCATCCCCCTGCAACTTCAAAATTCAAGAAGTATTACACTCGGGGCTGTTGCAGCCAGGCCTTCGGAGTAGATGCACTGACAGATTAGTGGAGCTTCAACAGGGCATACGCCTTTTCCTCACTTCCGATCATCCTCAGGTTCTTATGGAGACTCCAAGCGGAAGCAGTCGAGGTGGTAGTGATTGCACCTTACTGGCCAAACAGGCCATGGTTTCCCCCTCCTGACCCAGCTTAACTTCTGGGACCCGGTGCCTCTTCCTCCCAGGCCGGACCTTCTTTCTCAGGGGGCAGTCCTGCTCCCATGTCCGGCGTCACTAATGCCGCGTACACACGATCGGACTTCTCGTCGGAAAAAGATATGACGGCTTTTCCGACGGGATTCCGCTCAAGTTTGCCTTGCATACACATGGTCACGCAAAAGTTTGCTGAACTTACGACCGACAACACTACGACGAGCCGAGAAAATTAAGTTCAATGCTTCCGAGCATGCGCCAAATTGTTTCCGAGCATGCGTAGGAATTTTGTGCGTCGGAATTGCCACAGATGTGCCACAGACGATTGCATTTTCGGATAGGAACTTTTTCGGACAAAAAATTAAGAACATGCTCTCAATTTTTTGCTGGAATTCGGCCAGCAAAAGTCTGATGGAGCATACACACGGTCGTATTTTCCGACGAAAAAATCTCATCGTTCTTTTGCGAGCCGAAATTCCGATCCTGTGTACGTGGCAAAAGACTGATGGTCTGGTTCTTGAGGGGGAAAGGCTGGAATCTTTCAGGGGTGCTTCAAGAGTGATTTCCACCCTCTATGGGCAGATCGTTCAGGGATCCAGGAGTCCAGGATATCCTCGGCTTCTTCCAATCCGGCCTGAATCTGTCTCTATCCATCAGCGCTCTCCGTGTTCAAGTCTCATTTCTGTCAGCCTTCTCCCTGGAACATCATGGGCGGTTCACCCTTTAATGCAGCAGTTCTTCTGTGGGGCGACAAGACTCATGCCCCAAAGAAGACCAAGATTCCCCAAATGGGATCTTCCTCTTGTTCTTGACTCGCTGACTGGTCTCAGTACCGCAGGATCCACTCTGCTTTCTCTCAAAGATCTTTCTGCAAAGTTGCCTTCCTAGTTGCCATCACTTTGGCCAAAAGGGTTTCGTAGATCGGGTCCTTGGGTCATGATGAACCTTTTCCTGACTAGACTGGGCGGTCCTCATCCCTATGCTCGGCTCAAACCCGAAAGTTACTTCAGTTTTCAAGAGAACCAATAAATTGTCCTACCTACATTCAGGACCCCAGGGTCCTCTGAAGTTCGTCCTCTGGATGTGGGCGATATGCTGAAGGAATACCTGCAAGTTTCTTCCTCCTTTAGACGCTCCGACTACCTGTTTATCTTGCACTCTGGCAGTAACAGAGGGAAGCAAGCTTCGTCCAGAACAATTGCGACCTGGTTTGTCCAGTCCATCCAGCAAGCTTATAGAGCTAAGGGCTTGGCTCCTCCAGAGGGGCGGCTTCGTGGGCAGCATCCCAGCATGTGGCTCCAGACGTAATCTGTAAAGCAGCCTCTTGGGCCTCCATTAATACCTTTATGTCACATTATTGCATAGAGCCTGTGTCTCTATCTTCTGTGAGCTTTGGTTTAAGAGTCCTGTTAAGTTGATTGGTTAAATTAAATTTCCTTTGATCAGCATACCCACCCGTGTGGACTGGCTAGTTATTTCCCACACGGAGTCTGTCAGGAAAACGAAACATTTATTATCAATAGTTAACGTAGTTGTCAGGATACACCCATCAGCAGACAGCCTCGAAGATGTCTAAGGCACAGAAAAAGACATATTCCTGTTGCACACAGAAACCGGGCTTTGGCATTTAGACGTGCGCATGCGCGAACAAGAGCGCAAACAGTAGCCGTCACGCATTCCTGAGCAACGATCGGCACCTGCACACATCCGTACGTATCTAACGCGTGCACTAGTGCACGTTCACGTTGGCGCCAAACGGTCTATTTAGGTCCAGTTGGTGCTTGGCCTGGTGCTGCCTTGTCTTCAGCTTCTGAGTATCCAGCACCCTGTGAACCTGTATCCTGATTCCTGGCTTATCTTGTTACCTTCCCTTGAACTCTGCCTGTACCGACCCCGGCTTGTCCTGTGACTAATCTTCTGCTTTCTCCCTGGCACCTGCACTGCTGATCTGGTTTGACCCGGCTTGTTCCGGACTACGATCCTGCCTGCACCTAGTACTCGATTTGATCTGCCGTGTATGACCCTGCCTGTCTGACCCTGCTGCTTGTCGTTGTCATCTGCACCTGCTGCCATCTGCTAGTCTCCTGCGGAAGCTTCCCTGTGTCTTTTCAGTACGACCGGAACCCGCTACCCTGCTACCACCAAAGACTTTCTGGCACTCGTGCGACTCTGTACTTTGGTGCCTTCTGTTTGCTCTATCAGGGGCCCTAAGTCAGAGTGGTAAGGGAGGCCTTGCTCGTCCATTCAGGCTCTTCTACCAGGTACGTGATAGTACAAGGCAGCCATGACTGAGCCTGAACGAGCAACCTTCCCCGTAGAGCAGCTGTGTCATCACCTAACTGCATTTACCCAAACAGTCAAGAGTCTGCAAGCAAGTTACAGCCAACTGGAAGAACGGATTCATGAACTTTCTCCAACACCTGCTTTAATAATGCAGTCACCGGAACCCCGGGTTCCTATTCCAGAGAAGTTTTCTGGCAACCGTGGCAAGTTCAGGACTTTTCAGAATGCCTGTATCCTGTATTTTTCATTACAGCCCCAGACCTTCTCTCAGGAGACCACCAAAGTGGGGTTTGTAATCTCCCTCCTGCAAGGTGAACCTCAGTCCTGGGCTCACCATTTACTGGAACAGGACAATCCCTGTCTGTCAAGCCTGACCACTTTCTTTGCATCCATGGCTCGAATCTACGAGGACCCTCTGCGAACTGCCACGGCCGAGTCTGCTCTGCATGCGCTCCAGCAAGGCCATCGAGCCGCTGAGGACTATGTAACGGACTTTAGATGCTGGAGCGCAGACGTCGAATGGAACAGTGCTGCTCTCTGTTACCAATTTCAACTAGGACTATCCGAACCCCTAAAAGATGAGCTGGCTCGTGTTGGAGTACCTGAATCCTTAGAAGCACTCATCGACCTGACAATTCAAATTGACAGACGTCTGAGAGAACGCAGTGCCGAGAGATCAGCTGAACGATTTCAGCCTCTAGGGTTGTTACCACAAGAGCCTGGTCCATCTAGTCCAGCTCAACCCGGCAGGTTCCATCCCTCCCTCTCTCCAGAGGAACGCCTGTACCGTCGTCAGAACCACTTGTGTCTGTACTGTGGGAAGGATGGCCATTATGTGAGATCCTGTCCTGCCAAGACTCGGAAATGCCTGACCTTTTTCCCTGCCAGCCAGTCATCCCGGCCTCCCAAGTCTTCTCACCTGGCCGTACAGATTTCACTACAACTTTCAGAGAGAGTGATCCAAGCACCTGCTATTGTAGATTTAGGGGCTTGCAGTTGCTTCATTGATTTGACTTTTGCTCTTCAAACATAAGATTCCCCTGCAACCCAAAGCTCATGGACTCTCTATCCACCTGGCAGACGGGTCACATATTAAATCCGGTCCGGTTACCCAGGAGACTGTCCCATTATTAGCTACTATTTCTGGTGACCACAGAGAACTGTTACGTCTGGATGCCATAGCTTCACCGCTGTTCCCTATCATTTTGGGTATGCCATGGCTCCAGGCACATAATCCCTGTATCCATTGGGATGTCGGAAAAGTCGAGTTTCCCTCTCTTCCCTCTTCCCTCTCTTTACTGCCAGCAACATTGCTACTGCCAGCAACATTGCTTCTTCTGTCATCCATCCCCCTTGCTGTGCATGGACTCAGATGATGAAACCCGTTCTTCCATTCCGGCACCCTACCAAGACTTTGCCGATGTGTTCAGTAAGAAGGGAGCTGAGACTCTACCTCCACATAGACCATACGACTGCCCCATCGAGCTCCTCCCTGGGGCCGAGATACCTTTTGGGCGAATCTTTCCCTTGACTGAGCCTGAACTTGCCGCCTTGAAAATCTATATTGATGACAGCCTGAGAAAGGGATTTATCCGTCCCTCTACATCCCCAGCCGGATCTGGGATTTTCTTTGTTGAGAAAAAAGATCTTTCCCTTCGCCCGTGCGTGGATTACCGGGACTTAAATAAAATCACGATTAAAAACCGATACCCCTTGCCTCTAGTACCAGAGCTGTTTCAGAGACTCCGTTCTGCTGTCATCTTCACAAAGTTAGACTTGCGAGGGGCATATAACCTGGGACGTATTTGTGAAGGTGACGAATGGAAGACGGCCTTTCGTACCAGGTTTGGACATTTTGAATACTTGGTGATGCCCTTTGGGCTATGTAATGCCCCAGCAACGTTCCAGCACTTTATTAATGATGTTTTCCGGGACTATTTAGACTTATTTGTTATTGTATATCTTGACGATATCTTGATTTTTTCCCCTTCTTTAGAAGCTCATCGAGAACATGTCAGAAAGGTTTTGGTTCGACTCAGACAGCACGGCTTGTTTGCAAAAGTAGAAAAGTGCGAATTTGAATGCCAAAGCATCCAGTTCCTGGGCCTTGTTCTTTCCACAGGTGGCATTAAGATGGATCCCCAGAAGGTCTCGGCAATCCTGGATTGGCCGGCTCCTACGGACAAGAAAGGGGTGCAACGGTTCGTAGGATTTGCAAACTTCTATAGAAAGTTTATCAAGGGGTTTTCCGCAATAATTTCTCCCATAACTCAACTGACAAGACAATCTCAACGGTTCCAGTGGTCTTCCGAGGCGCAAACCGCATTTGAAACTCTGAAAGGTCTTTTCACAGCTGCACCTATACTACGTCATCCAGATCCTGCTCTGCCGTTCGTCCTAGAGGTAGATGCATCAGAGACGGCCGTAGGGGCAGTTCTGTCTCAACGCCAAGGGGCCAAGTCCCTACTGCATCCTGTGGCATTCTTTTCTCGCAAGTTGTCCCCGGCAGAGAAAAACTACGACGTAGGAGACCGTGAGCTTCTGGCAATTAAAGCTGCTCTCGAAGAGTGGAGATACCTACTGGAAGGTGCAGCTCATCCGATCCTGATCTACACGACCATCGAAACTTAGAGTATCTGCGAGTCGCAAAGCGCTTAAAACCCCGGCAGGCCAGGTGGGCACTCTTTTTTACAAGATTCGTTTTCCATATTACCTACAGGCCAGGATCTAAGAACATTAAGTCGGATGCTCTGTCTCGAATGTTTGGCACGACAGAAGAACCAGTTTCTCCGGATACCATTCTTCCTCCCAGAAGTTTCCTTTTATTACAGGAAGATTTGTTGTCACAGATTAGACAAGCCACTATTGATGTCTCACCATCCCCTGGGATGACGCTACAAGCTAAAGATGGCCTTTTATGGCACAACAACAAAATCTTTGTGCCTGAAGGTCTACGAGTCTCCACCTTGGGTCTCTGCCATGACCATGCCCTTGCAGGACACTTTGGAGTCCACAAGACAACTGAACTTTTACAGCGTACCTTTTGGTGGCCTTGTTTAAAAGAAGACTGCAAGAAGCACATTGGAACCTGCCCTACCTGCGCCAGAAATAAATATAGCCGAACAAGATCCTGGGGATTGTTGAGACCCTTACCAGTTCCAGATAGACCCTGGCAAATGATTTCTATGGATTTTATCGTTGAGCTCCCTCCTTCCGAAGGTTACTCTACCATCTTTGTAGTCATAGATCGGTTGTCGAAGATGGCACATTTCCTACCCATGAAGGGTACCCCGTCTGCTTCTGAGACAGCGCAGGTCTTTATTAAAGAGATTGTGAGACTGCATGGACTTCCTGCCAATATCGTGTCAGACCGTGGGGTACAATTCACTTCCAGATTTTGGAGAGCCTTGTGTAAATCTTTGAAAATCGAACTATCCTTTTCCTCAGCTTACCACCCACAGACCAATGGTCAAACTGAAAGGACCAACCAGACGTTAGAGCAATACTTACGCTGTTTTTCTTCCTTCTCGCAGGATGACTGGGTGGCACTATTACCTCTGGCGGAGTTTGCGTATAATAATTCAGAGCATTCTGCCATCAAACAAGCCCCATTCTTCGCCAACTATGGGTTCCACCCTTCATTTTTGACTGCCTCCGCTCCAGAATGCACTGTTCCGGCAGTTCAGGACACAATAAACTTTTTCAGGTCCAACAATCAGTTGTTACAGAAGACCATGACCAAGGCCCAGGAAGACTATAAAAAATCCTTTGACAAGAAGAAGCGGGGAGAGTTGATTTTGGAACCTGGTGATCCGGTCTGGTTAGCTACGACTAATCTGAAATTAGCCTGCCCATCTAGAAAACTGGGCCCTAGGTTTGTGGGACCCTTCAAGGTGAAGAAAAGGATCAATAATGTGGCTTATGAGTTGGCACTCCCGGATTCCTTCAGAATTCACCTAGTTTTCCATATATCTCTACTGAAGCCTGCTAGTCCAGATCCATTTCCCGAACGGAGTAGTAATCCTCCTGCACCTGTAATGGTAGATGGGGAAGAGGAGTACGAGGTCGAGGCGATCATGGATTGCAGGAAGAGACAGAATCAGGTCCAGTACTTGGTCAAATGGAAAGGGTACGGACCTGAGGAAAATTCATGGGAACCAGAGGGCAATATTCATGCCAACAGACTTGTCCAAGCATTCTGTCAAAACCACCCGGAGAGACTAGCTCAGTTGGGCATCCGGAGGCTGCCCATTGGAGGGGGGCAATGTCAGGATACACCCATCAGCAGACAGCCTCGAAGATGTCTAAGGCACAGAAAAAGACATATTCCTGTTGCACACAGAAACCGGGCTTTGGCATTTAGACGTGCGCATGCGCGAACAAGAGCGCAAACAGTAGCCGTCACGCATTCCTGAGCAACGATCGGCACCTGCACACATCCGTACGTATCTAACGCACGCACTAGCGCGCGTTCACGTTGGCACCAAACGGTCTATTTAGGTCCAGTTGGTGCTTGGCCTGGTGCTGCCTTGTCTTCAGCTTCTGAGTATCCAGCACCCTGTGAACCTGTATCCTGATTCCTGGCTTATCTTGTTACCTTCCCTTGAACTCTGCCTGTACCGACCCCGGCTTGTCCTGTGACTAATCTTCTGCTTTCTCCCTGGCACCTGCACTGCTGATCTGGTTTGACCCGGCTTGTTCCTGACTACGATCCTGCCTGCACCTAGTACCCGATTTGATCTGCCGTGTATGACCCTGCCTGTCTGACCCTGCTGCTTGTCGTTGTCATCTGCACCTGCTGCCATCTGCTAGTCTCCTGCGGAAGCTTCCCTGTGTCTTTTAAGTACGACCGGAACCCGCTACCCTGCTACCACCAAAGACTTTCTGGCACTCGTGCGACTCTGTACTTTGGTGCCTTCTGTTTGTTCTATCAGGGGCCCTAAGTCAGAGTGGTAAGGGAGGCCTTGCTCGTCCATTCAGGCTCTTCTACCAGGTACGTGATAGTAGTTTTCCTTTCCTGATGGACTTCATGGCAGACGGAGTTCCCACCCATCGGTCAAAGAGTTGGCTAAATACGGAACGCAGTCTGTAGTGGTGAGCTCAAATTTATGGGAGTGGGGTCCTATAGCATTGGAGAGGAGGTGGGGTTAACCCACACGTAGTCTGCCATGGAGTCCATCAGGAAAGGAAAATTACGGTAAGTATTGATAATACATTTTCAGTTTTTCAGGATGATTCAGTCACCGTATTCTACATGTAACAAGGGTCAACTTTTTATGGAATGACCCTTTAATGTCACACATGAATCTAAAATGCAGGAAATTAGGGATTTTATTAAACAGATGGGTTACTAAAATAGACAAATATACCATAGTTGGCAAGTATATACTGTTAAGCTACTAAAAATCTCCCAAAAAGCTGTAGCCTATTCGCAGTGGTTTTACACCCAAAACCAAAAATATAACGCATTGCAACTTACCAATCATTAGATGTGGTGGCTGCATTCGTTTTCTATTGTTAGGCTTTTTCCCTTCTGTTTTTCACCTGGTGATCTGGCCAGTAACACTCCTCCTGTCACGTACCTAATTGGAGCCTGAAATTATGAGGTTGGCCTCTCTTGTAGTGCCAGCCCAGGTCCCACTGAAGGTGGAACAGAGGGTACCGAGGAACATAAGGAACACGAGTGCCGGCAGGTGTTGATAGGATTGCTTGCAGCAGGCTGGCAGAACATCAACTCAGGAACAGTAGCTGTGCATGAGTTCCAGCCGAGGGGCACTCCATAGACAAAAATGAGAAACATAGTCCTCCACTGGTCTTTGGCCTTGGCGCAATCTGCTGAGCATGGATTCAGCGGTCTGGTGACTAAATGGATCAGCGTATAACTGGGCCATAGCCAAGAAGAAGGAGCTCACAGAAGACAGAGCAGTGTCATGCTGTTCTTGAAGATGATGAGCCCAGGCCTGGAGTTCTTCCTGGAGCAGGGATATGAGGAATCCCACTTTAACATCTTCTGATGTGAAAGTTCAAAGGAGGAGGGAGAAATATAACTTACAGGACTTCTGGAAAGTCCTGAATTTCTTACGGTTTCCAGATAAACGTTCAGGCAGAGGCACCCTAGGTTCAGATGGAGGAGGTACCCCACTGGTGGTACAGGCCATGGTCTGGGCAGACGAGCTTCTGGTTACTGGAAAAACTGGGGAAAAGGAAGCACCGGGTCACAGTCTGTAACTGACCATCCATTTAAATGAAGTCCTAGTGCAACCTCTGCACGACTTGGGGAAGTGCAGTAACCATTTGGCAGAGGGTCATAAGCAGAGAGGCCTCCATTTCAAGCTCCATCACTGGCTGACTGTTACTGATCAGAATCTGGAATGAGCCTCTCTTGTATCTCCAGCCCAGGTCCCACCAGTGGCGGCCCATCCATAGAGGGCGCACGGGCGCTGCCTCCCCTATCCATGCATCCGGCCCCCTGATCTACATATCAGGGCGCTTGACTATGGATTCCAATGTGTGGTTGGTGTTATTTTGAAGCACCTGATTAGAGCCATAGGATCTAATAGGCTTCAGGAAAGGGTGGGCTCGGAACGCCGAGCATTGTACTCCGAGCACACCCAGATGTGTGACGATAGCGAATAAATTTTAGCTATTTTCACACTAAAGTTCCTCCCTGCCAATCAGGAGGCAGGTTGTGAGACCTGTTTCCCGATTGGCCAAAATGTCAGGTGACCCTAAGGGATGCCATGCGCTAGACACATGTTGGAGGAAGCTCGAGGAGCGAACACCGGAACCGCCACTGCCCGCACTCCAGGAGAGAAGACCACAGCCCTGTCACACGAGCCGGTAAGTGCTGGACTGCCCGCTCATGGGGGGGGGGGGTGCTGCCAGAGCCGCGCTGCCTGGGGGATGTTGTTTGTTTGCCCCTAAAAGTAGAACCCACAAGCCGCCACTGGGTCCCACTTAAGGTGGAACAGAGGGTACCAAGGGACCGGAGGGACGCAAGTGCTGGCTAGGGATGAGCCGAACACCCCCCGGTTCGGTTCGCACCAGAACCCGCGAACGGACCGAAAGTTCGCACGAACGTTAGAACCCCATTGACGTCTATGGGACTCGAACGTTCGAAATCAAAAGTGCTCATTTTAAAGGCTAATTTGCATGGTATTGTCCGAAAAAGGGTTTGGGGACCTGGGTCCTACCCCAGGGGACATGTATCAATGCAAAAAAAACTTTTAAAAACGGCCGTTTTTTCGGGAGCAGTGATTTTAATGATGCTTAAAGTAAAAAAAAAAAAGTGAAATATTCCTTTAAATATCGTACCTGGGGGGTGTCTATAGTATGCCTGTAAATTGACGCGTGTTTCCCGTGTTTAGAACAGTCCCTGCACCAAATGTCATTTTTAAAGGAAAAAATCTCATTTAAAACTGCTTGCGGGTTTAATGTCATGTCGGGTCATGGCAATATGGATGAAAATCAGTGAGACAAACGGCATGGGTACCCCCCAGTCCATTACCAGGCCCTTTGGGTCTTGTATGGATATTAAGGGGAACCCCGCACCCAAATTAAAATAAGGAAAGGTGTGGGGCCACCAGGCCCTATATACTCTGAACAGCAGTATACAGGCGGTGCAAACAAGACAGGGACTGTAGGTTTGTTGTTAAGTAGAATCTCTTTGTAATTTTGAACATTTTTAACGTGTTTAGCTCCAGCCAAAAAATCTTTTTTAAGCTTTTTGGAAAACATAGGGAAGGGTTATCAACCCTGTGACATTTGTTTTGCTGTCTTTCCTCCTCTTCAGAAGATTTCACCTCACTTTTTTGTCCCAATGAAAAATGTTTTTTGAAAATTTGGGTTTTTTTGTGGAACAAGGATTGGAAAGCATCAGTGGAAAGGAGAAATTGTTTTCCCATATTAACTCTTACAGGAGAGAATTTCCCTTCCTAGGGGTAGATTTCATCTCACTTCCTGTTGTCTCCTTCCGTTTGCAAGTAGGAGTCGTTTATAAGTTAGATGTTTGAAAGTAGGGTCCTGCCCTATATACTCAGCAGAAATTTGGGCCTTAGGTGTTGCTGTGGCCACAACACTGTAAGCCCTCACAGGGCCCTGCTGTGAAATATTAGATCAAGAATTGTAATTACATGCCCGTGTTGAACAGGAGCTGAAAAATTAGGCCTTAGGCACTGGTGCTGGTGCCACAACACTGCAACCCCTCACAGACACTCTAGTTGGAACGCAGGAACGAGCCCTGCTGCAAAGTATTGCATCAAAAATTGTAATTACACGCCCCTGTTAGACAGGGGCAGAAAAATTGGGCCTTAGGCACTGGTGCTGGTGCCACAACACTGCAACCCCTCACAGACACTCTAGTTGGAATGCAGGAACGAGCCCTGCTGTAAAGTATTGCATCAAAAATTGTAATTACACGCCTCTGTTAGACAGGGGCAGAAAAATTGGGCCTTAGGCACTGGTGCTGGTGCCACAACACTGCAACCCCTCACAGACACTCTAGTTGGAATGCAGGAACGAGCCCTGCTGCAAAGTATTACATCAAAAATTGTAATTACACGCCCCTGTTAAACAGGGGCTGAAAAATTGTGCCTTAGGCACTGGTGGTGGCGCCCAGAACCAAAAATGTTCTTACAAGCTATCAGCGTGATGATTGAGGAGGAAGAGGATAATTACTCAGGGATAGTCACTCAGCATCAGCATAGGCAGTCTTTGAAGGGATCTGAAAAAAATTATTCAGTTACATCAGCATCAGGTGCTTGGTAGCTGGTGGTGATCCAAGACTGATTCATTTTTATGAAGGTCAGCCGATCGACCGAGTCGGTGGACAGACGCACCCTGTGATCGGTTACCACGCCTCCAGCAGCACTGAATGTGCGTTCCGAAAGAACGCTGGAAGCAGGACAGGCCAGTAGCTCAATTGCATACTGTGCAAGCTCTGGCCAGTGATCCATCCTCAAGACCCAGTAACCCAGAGGATTTTCGGTGGGAAGGGTGTCCAAGTCTGATCTTGCCCCTAGGTATTCCTGCACCATGTAAAACAGACGCTGGCGATGGTTGCTGGAACCGATCATACCTTGGGGCTGCGGACCAAAAAATTGTCTGAACGCATCGGTCAGACGGCCACCTTCTCCACCGCTCCTTCTTTGACTGACCGAAGCCTCAGCAACACGTTGTCCAGAAACAGGAGTTTGTAACCTCCCAGTCTCTGGGAACGCGTTGCACAGACCTTTCTGCAAGGCCTCCCGAAGATGTTTCATCCTCTGCTCCCTCTGCGATGGCAAGATAAGGTCCGCAACCTTACCCTTGTAACGTGGATCAAGGAGGGTTGCCAGCCAGTATTGGTCCTTCTCCTTGATACCACGAATACGAGGATCCTTACGCAGGCTTTGCAGGATCAGGGAGGCCATGCAGCGTAGGTTTGCTGAGGCATTCGGTCCGGAGTCCTCTGGGTCACTAAGGACAACAACGTCCGCAGCCACCTCCTCCCAGCCACGTACAAGTCCATGTGTTCCTTGGGACTGATCACTTAAAGACTGCTGCTGATGCTGAGTGCCAGGCTCCACCTCCATACTGACACAATCTTCCTCCTCCTCCTCCTCCTCCTCGTCCTCTTCCTGTGTGATCGGCGGGCACGCAGGAACACTGTCTGGATAAAGGGGGCCTTGAGAGCTAAGGAAGTCCTCCTCTTCCTGCCTCTGTTCTGCCTCAAGTGCCCTGTCCATTATTCCACGCAGCGTGTGCTCCAACAGGTGGACAAGGGGGACAGTGTCACTGATGCATGCACTGTCAGTGCTCACCATCCTCGTGGCCTCCTCGAATGGTGACAGGACAGTGCATGCATCCCTGATCATGGCCCACTGGCGTGGGGAAAAAAAACCAAGCTCCCCTGACCCTGTCCTGGTGCCATAGTCGCACAGGTACTCATTGATGGCCCTCTGCTGTGTGTGCAGCCGCTGCAGCATGACCAACGTTGAGTTCCACCTGGTGGGCATGTCACAGATTAGGCGGTTCTTGGGCAGGTTAAACTCCTTTTGGAGGTCCGTCAGCCGAGCACTGGCATTATATGACCGGCGGAAATGCACACAGACTTTCCTGGCCTGCCTCAGGACATCCTGTAAGCCCGGGTACCTGCCCAAGAACCGCTGCACCACCAAGTTAAGGACGTGAGCCAAACAGGGCACATGGGTCAGTTGTCCTTGTCGGAGGGCAGAGAGGAGGTTGGTGCCATTGTCGCAAACCACCATTCCTGCCTTAAGTTGGCGTGGCGTCAACCACCTCTGAACCTGCCCCTGCAGAGCTGACAGAACCTCTGCCCCAGTGTGGCTCCTGTCCCCCAAGCACACCAGCTCAAGCACCGCATGGCATCTTTTGGCCTGCGTACTTGCGTAGCCCCTTGAACGCCTACGGAGCACCGCTGGTTCCGAGGAAGAGGCCATGGAGGAAGAAGAAGAGGAGGGGGTGGAGGAGAGAGGTGTGTCACAATCAGCATTTTGGAGGCGTGGTGGCGGAACAACCTCCAACACTACTGCACCTTGTCCTGCATCCTTCCCAGCTGCCAGCAGAGTCACCCAATGTGCCGTGAAACTAAGGTAACGTCCCTGTCCATGCCTGCTGGACCATGAGTCAGCGGTAATATGCACCTTACCGCTGACCGCCCTGTCCAGCGAGGCATGGACATTGCCTTCCACATGCCGGTAGAGAGCCGGAATCGCCTTCCGTGAGAAAAAGTGGCGCTTGGGTACCTGCCACTGAGGAACCGCACATTCCACAAACTCACGGAAGGGGGCAGAGTCTACCAACTGAAAAGGCAGCAGTTGAAGTGCTAGCAATTTTGCCAAGCTAGCATTCAACCGCTGGGCATGTGGATGGCTGGGAGCAAACTTCTTTCGGCGGTGCAGCAGCTGGGGCAGGGAAATTTGCCTGGTACAATCTGACGTCGGTGTACCAAAAGCAGATTGCCCACAAGTACTTGGCTGTGACACACCTAATTCTACACCTTCATTCCTCTCACTGCAGGTCTCAGAGAGGACTGAAGGTCTAGTGGGGTTGGAAATCTCAGCTGATGAGGAGCAAGGAGAGATCCTCTTTGTTCTTTGGTGTGGGTCTTTTAGATATGCTTGCCAACGAACTGCATGGCAGGTCAACATATGTCTGGTCAAGCATGTGGTACCCAAGCGGGAGATGTTTTGGCCACGCGAGATACGCTTGAGACATATGTTGCAAATAGCAGCGGTGCGATCTGATGCACTCGTCTCAAAAAAGGCCCACACCAAAGAACTTTTTGAATAACGCGCAGAGACTGCAGCGCCCTGCACATGTGGAGCTTTGGGGTGTGATGCAGTCAATGTGCTGCCCTTAGGCTGGCCCCTGGAGGGCATCCTGCCTCGTTGGTGATGTGCCGCCTCCTCCTCCTCCTCCCTCCTATCAGGCACCCACGTTGAGTCAGTGACCTCATCATCCCCTCCCTCCTCATCACTGGAGCAAACCTGGCAGTATGCTGCAGCAGGGGGAGCATGACTGCTAGATTGCTGTCCTTCTTGGGCACCCCCTCTGTCCGTGCTCATGTTACTGCCTTCATCGAGCTCAGTATCATCATCAGAGCCTTCCAAACGCTGGGCATCCTCCTGGAGCATGTACCCAACACTGTGGTCAAACAGTTCGAGGGAATCCTCAGGAGGACATGGTGGAGCTAGGGAAGGAGTCACTGATGACATTGAGCTGAGGGAAGAGGCCGCTGCTTTGCCAGACAAAGCACCCTGGGCATGGGTGAGAGAGGATGAGGAGGATGAGGACGGCTTGGTCATCCACTCGACCAAGTCTTCCGCATGTTGCGGCTCAACACGGCCAGCTGCCGAAAAAAAGGCCAAGCGTGTCCCATGGCCACGTGCTGATGAGGATGCACCGTCTCCACGACCAGCACTAGACACAGAGCCTGCTTGCCCTCTCTTATTGGCTTGTGACTGTCTGCCTCTCCTTCTTGGCCTTCCAGACATACTAATGGCCTGTAGCTGCACTAAGCTGGGATAGAACACCTGTAATTTTCTTCAGGTAGCTTTATATACTGTAACCAGACAAGCCTGCCTGTCAGTAGGAAGATAACAGGAACGGATCTAGCTGAACACTGTGAGCAGGACGCACTGCACTAAATGTAAATAGCAGGAACAGATCTAGCTGAACACTGTGAGCAGGACGCACTGCACTAAATGTAAATAGCAGGAACAGATCTAGCTGAACACTGTGAGCAGGACGCACTGCACTAAATGTAAATAGCAGGAACGGATCTAGCTGAACACTGTGAGCAGGACGCACTGCACTAAATGTAAATAGCAGGAACGGATCTAGCTGAACACTGTGAGCAGGACGCACTGCACTAAATGTAAATAGCAGGATCGGATCTAGCTGAACACTGTGAGCAGGACGCACTGACTGCACTAAATGTAAATAGCAGGAACAGATCTAGCTGAACACTGTGAGCAGGACGCACTGCACTAAATGTAAATAGCAGGAACGGATCTAGCTGAACACTGTGAGCAGGACGCACTGCACCAAATGTAAATAGTCTAGATAGAAGATAACAGGAACGGATCTAGCTAAACTGAATACAGTGTATATATATATATGCAACACCTGGGATGCATATATATATAAAATACACTGTAAGTGCAGCTAACTGACTGACTGTTCTGCCTAATCTATCTAACTCAAATCAAATGACACTGTCTCTCTCTCTCTCTAAGCACACCGGAACACACTACACAGGGCCGCCGTGCAGGCGGCCTTATATAGTGTGGGGCGTGTACTAAATCCCCTGAGCCATAATTGGCCAAAGCCACCCTGGCTTTGGCCAATTACAGCTCTCTCTACTGACGGCGCTGTGATTGGCCAAGCATGCGGGTCATAGTGCATGCTTGGCCAATCATCAGCCAGCAATGCACTGCGATGCCGCAGTGAATTATGGGCCGTGACGCGCCACACGAATTTGGCGCGAACGGCCCATAACGTTCGCAATTCGATGGATGGCCGAACAGCCGATGTTCGAGTCGAACATGGGTTCGACTCGAACAGGAAGCTCATCCCTAGTGCTGGCACTCCACATAGGCTGCAGGTTCCAGATGCGAGGCTTGTCAGAGTTCCCAGCAGACTTGAGACAGGAACTCGCTGTGATGAGCAGAGCTGGTACAGATGACAGCCAGATAGGCACTTGAACCAGATGTGAGGGCAGAGCCGGGAACAGCAGCGTGGTCACAGGGATAGCCAAGGTTAGCAACAGGCGGGCAGCAAGGTACTGAGTCATAAGACAGAGACGTGGTCAAGAACGGAGCCGGGGTCGGGAACTGGCGACAGAGCAGAAGCAGGATCCAAGTTCAGGTTAAAGGCAAGCCAGGTCAGCAACAAGGGAACAAGCCTCTTTAACCACTTCCGCCCGGCCTATAGCGGATTGACGTACGGGAAGTGGTTGCGTTATCCTGACTGGGCGTCATATGACGTCCAGCAGGATAACATGCCGGCGCGCATCGCGGCGATCGGTGAAACGGTGTGTCAGTCTGACACACCGCTCCACCGATCTTGGTGGAGGCCTCCACCACCCATCCGGCGGAGGCTCTTTACCACGTGATCAGCCGTGTCCAATCACAGCTGATCACAATGTCAATAGGAAGAGCCGTTGATCGGCTTTTCCTCACTCGCGTCTGACAGACGCGAGTAGAGGAGAGCCGATCGGCGGCTCTCCTGACAGGGGGGGTCTGCGCTGATTGTTTATCAGCGCAGCCCCCCCTCAGATCACCACACTGGACCACCAGGGATCGCGACTAGGACCACCAGGGAAGGGGCAACATGTGGATGGCCAGGTATGTACCCCATGGCCATCCACATGTGCCCAATGTGCCCAATCTGTGCCAATCAGTGCCCACAAATGGGCACTGATTGGCACCATTATGTTTCAGTTATGCCCAGAAATGCCACCAATAAGTTTTATCAGTGCCACCAATCAGTGTCATCAGTGCCAAATGTCATTGCCCATCGGTGCCACCTGTCAGTGCCCATCAGTGCCCACCTATTAGTGCCCATCAGTGCCACCTATCAGTGCTACCCATAAGTACCCATCAGTGCCACCCATATGTACCAATCAATGCCACCTACGAGTGCCCATCAGTGCCACCTATGAGTGCCCGTCAGTGCCGCATACCAGTGCCACCTATCAGTGCCCATCAGTGCCACCTATCAGTGCCCATCAGTGCCCATCAGTGCCACCTCATCGGTGCCATCTCATTGGTGCCACCTCATCGCTGCCCATCAGTGCTGCCGTATCAGTGCCCGTCAGTGCAGCCATATCAGTGCCCATCATTGAAGAAGAAAACGTACTTATTTACAAAAAATTTTAAAAGAAACAAAGAAAAACTTGTTTTTTTCCAAAATTTTCGGTCTTTTTTTATTTGTTGCGCAAAAAATAATAACCGCAGAGGTGATCAAATACCACCAAAAGAAAGCTCTATTTGTGGGAACAAAATGATAAAAAAATTGTTTGGGTACAGTGTAGCATGACCGCGCAATTGTCATTCAAATTGCGACAGCGCTAAAAGCTGAAAATTGGCCTGGGCGGGAAGGTGTCTAAGTGCCTGGTATTGAAGTGGTTAAACAGTCCGTCTGGGGCCAACATGCATTGAGTGCATGCCCTGTGCGCATTCCTGTGCTCATGCGCGCACCAATCACCATTCTACTGAGAATTCGGCACACATGCGCATTTCTGTTAGCCAAACCTCTGGTAGTCATTCTCTGACACCTCCTGTATTAGAGCGCCCCCCCACTCTGGATGAAAGAGCAATTTGGACTGTAGCATTGTTAATCTGAGGGGAGGGGGGTGTTCGATGGACTAGATACACTAACAAATTGAAGCAAAACTCCTGCTCACACTGTATAATCAGTTGTAGCAAACAGTTATGTTCCTTTTGGAATAAAGGTTTTACATAAATAAACAAAAGCTGATTATTGGAAGCACCCATGTCAGTGGCAAATGGTTTGACCCACCCCTGCAGGACAGCTTGTTCTTTTGAAAAACAACACATACCGGCCAGATTACTAAGTAAAAATAAAAGAAAGAAAGTCTAAAAAATAAAACGAATGCAGCCAAAATATCTTCAAATTGGTAAGCTTTAATATAATAAATGTTTGCTTTTGGGTTTAATACCACTTAAGGAACTATAGATGTTATTTATGTGATTGTGCTCAGAATTGTCAGTGTTTTTAATCCTCTAATGTCAATAAATACTATAGACAGAGAGTACTATTGGTCCTATTTTTTTTAACCAGTACGCTGGACATCTGACCTCAGAGATTGCCTGGAGGGTGGCAGAAAGCGCATTTTGACCTCATTATATGGAGATGAGCATTTAATTTACAGCACGAGGTGGATGCACGCATAGCACAATAGACAATAAACTTTGGAAGACACTGTGTGCAATTTTCAGGTTGGTTGGAAACACATGATCGTTATGCTTCAGAAGAAGAATATCTTACTTTTATGTAAAGTTGGGCTGCAACATTTTTTCACATTTTTACAAAGTATCCTCAGAAGTCTTTGTAAAAATGTTTCTATTTGTATCTCTCTAGATTGAATAGTGGAGGATAACTTGGAAATGACTCTCTGGAGGTTCTCAGGTCACCTGTGGAATCTCGGTATCTCAGGTGAAGAGCAAGCTTCTGTTTTCATGAGATAAATACTATTTCTTTTGTCTCTGGAATCTAGAATGCTGAAAGACGTCATTCCACACAGGGACACATTCCTGAGTGAACCCACCGAGCTGGTTCTACAGAAACCCCTTCGCACTCCCATGGTCTCCCTTATCTGCCCTATAAACACCATGGCCGCACGTTGTCCCTGGAAACCATGAAAGTCCTTCAAAATCCAAGAGTGTTGAATAAGATACGATGAATAGAACTCTACGCTTCTTATCTTTGTGTTATAAAAGATGTTAGCACATCTAGGGATACATCTCACCCCCTCTCTGCACAGTCTTTGCTCTGCAAAGTACCCACCTCTATTTAAAACAGTTTTGGAGGAATGGTTGGGTTCAACCCTTTCCTGGTTTGTTAGGATCTACTCTGTCAAGATGGACATACTTTTCCCAAAATTCTAGATTTTTTCAGGACCCTCCCAATTGTGATCCCTAATGCCGCGTACACACGATCGGACTTTCCGGCATACTTGGTCCGGCGATCGTTTCAAGGGACTTTATACGCTAGGTGCGCCGGACTTAAAAACAGACGGACTTGGACACACACGATCACTCCAAAAGCCGGATGGTTTTGAACGCGGTGACGTACAGCACGTACGACGGGACTAGAAAAAGGAAGTTCAAGCCCCACTACGCCACCCTTTGGGCTCCTTCTGCTTATCTCGTGTTTATCTCGTGTTAGTAGAAGTTTGGTTAGAGACGATTTGCGGATTTCACACTTTAGCTTATTTTGATCGTTTTCTGCGGTTCAGTTTGTGCTTGTGAGGTTTGTATCTGCTTTTCAGTGCGTGTTGGTCAGTTCGTAACCTGCCTAGCAGGCCGTTCTGGTCCGCTCGTTCCTGATTTTCAGGTTGTTCTTCATAGGCCTTGCTGTTCTTCAGTGCGTTTGTTCTAAATTTGTTTGTTTGACCAGCCGACCGTTTTGAAGCCATGTTGC
Organism: Lithobates septentrionalis; assembly: GCA_037952835.1. NCBI lineage: Eukaryota > Metazoa > Chordata > Amphibia > Anura > Ranidae > Lithobates > Lithobates septentrionalis. The sequence goes on from JBBDGP010002256.1 coordinate 916,854, forward strand.
GGGGACGTACTCGTTCTCGAGTTCGTGCTGCGTGGGGACTTGGTGTTGGGGTTAATACTTTGACCTGAGTCCAGTCCATGAACAGGGCGAAGAGGAGTTCATGGATAAAGAATTGGTTGCGCCAGCGTGACCAATTCTCGCACATGCCTTTGCTCCGTGAGTTCCGTGAGAATAATCCTGAGGATTTCAGGAATTATCTCAGGATGACGGACCCCGTTTTTGAACGTCTGCTGGCTATGCTGACCCCCTATATCAGCAGGCAGGATACCTGCAGGAGGCAAGCCATCAGTGCGGAGCAGAGGCTAGTTGCCACTTTACGTTACTTGGCGACACAATTATGTGATCTTTGCTTGCTGCATTGTGCATAATTTTTTGAGACAACATTCTTTAACATATCTATCTTCTTTTGGGCCTGAGGCTGGACTTGGTGTTGATGTACCACTCACAGGCCTGGAAAGTGGCCGTATTGGCTTGGCCCCCCAAACCGCCTGTGAAGTGCGTGACAGATATGTCAATTATTTTAATTGTCGGGGGGCCATTGCAATGCAACAAGATCTTTAATTTTTTTTTACTCTAAAAAAATAAAAAAAATTTGGCAAAAGTCTCTGGTTTTGATTCCTGTTTGCATTTTGTTTTGTCTGTCTCCTAGTGCACTTGTAGTGGCAAGTGCATTTCCCTTTAGTTAATAAGGCCCTTTGTCAGTGTAACCACGCAAAAAAATAACAAACTGTTATTGCTAAATAATAAGCCACACACATTGTAGTAGTAAAAACATTTTACTGTGTGCACATTGAAAGTTGCATTTTATTTGAACCTGTTTTTTTTTTTTTTGGTATTTTTTTTTGTAAAAATATATATATATATTTTTTTAGTTTAGGCATATTTGTTGAAAATATACATTGTTTACAAAATTGGGCTTAAAAATAACAGGAACTTACAAAGTTCAACATGTTAATAACGGTGTTGGTGATGTCACCCATGTAAAACGAAAAAAATTGCAGATGCTCACAATTCCAGGTGAAAAAAGGCTCAAGTCAACATGTGCTATCTCCCATCATGGGGGAGCAATGGACGTGTTTTGTCTGTGCAATCCCTTTGTTCCTCTCACAAACTAACATTATTCTGATGAAGGGGTTGCATACACAAAACAAGTACATTGATATCCCCGATAGGAGATAGCACATGATGACACACCGTGTGCATCTGCAAAATTTTGACATTAGTATTTAGCAAGTTAAAACATTTTGGGAAAAATAAAACTTGATAATGAAATGAAGAACATGATTGATGTTTTTAGGCAAAAAGTTATTAGATTCTGCCCAAAACATCAATCATGTTCTTCATTTCCTGTTGCATGCTGTCCAGCCAATTTCTCATGCTGTCAATTTGGTCACACATTCGATCAATGTGGCCATTCCACACCATTATCTAGCCAATGAGTCTTTGTGCACTGTCTGTGCTAAATGGCTCCGCCGCTTGGCCTTCCACAACCAGAACATCACCTAAAATTTGTGGATAAAAAAATATTGTAAAATATGCACACCTAAATAGATGAACTTAAGCTGGGGTGTCAGTCAGTCACTTGGTGGGGTGGAAATATTGCACACTTCCTCCACCTCTCCTTCCTCCAGCTCGTCGGGTGGGCTCGGTCTTGGGCTGGGGCAATTTCAGCTTCAGGCTGGTGACTTGGGGGGGTCCTGGGATCCTTGGACTGTTGTCTGAGTCTTTTCTCCCCTATGAGAATTAAACAAAAGGTATAGTTAAAACACAGTGATATTTCAGTCTTGAAAAAGGAATATGAAACGTTCGTTAGAAGTTGTGGACAATTGTCATTTTTTGGCCCCAAAACTTTTGAAGACAGGATTTACATTCACTCTGCCCAAAAATGCCAAACAATACACATTTTCATGCAAGTTTCACAGATGCAGAGGCCTCAAGTATCCCCTGGAGCCCCTATGTGTATTACCCACAAAAATTTTCTCTGGTGTCACATAGTACACTAGTGCTCGTGAGTCCAGATGTGGAAACAGCTGCTGTGTCCTGTCCTTACATTACACTGAATCATTTTTGAAGAAGCATTATATTTTCCAACACATCTACACAACATCACCACATTTTTGGAATACGACAAATTATTAAGACCTAAATGTATGTCCAAACCCTGTACCATCGTTTTTGGCGAAAAAAACCCGTCATTTTCTTAGTATCATGTTTTATCAAAAGAACGGTCTTTACGAACGATGCTGTATAAACGAAAAGCATATAGTTCAGCATGCAAGTTAAGTATCTCATTCGGAACACACAACAAGTACTTACTTTTTTTAAGCAGCTTCTTTATTCGGCAATATTGTTCAGGCTCCCTAGTTTTGAGGTCAGACCACCGCTTCCTCAATTGTTCTTTAGCCCGTTTAGTGCCAAATTTATGTTCAAGAGCGGATGACATCTGAGGACATTATTTTGTCCTTCCACATATTGGGTCGGGTGTACGGTGCATTTTTGCCATCGTAGTCCTCCCTTCTCATAATGGACACCATCTCCACCATCTCTTCAAAGGCCATGTTGGTGGCCTTATATCTGCTCCTGGATCTGGATGGTTGTGGCTCTGGGCTTTCCTCCAAGCTACTTGCAGATAATCTCTCCGCCATCTTTCTGTATATCCTGCCACTGCGCAACGAAGAGTGAAGGGGCAGGGACAAATCGTACTAAAGAACATCAGGGGCGGGCGACGTAGGTGTAGCATGACACGTGCGCATTTTATATAAAGCTATTACGCTGGCCTACGTATGTCCGTGCGGAAGTAGCGAGCATCGGAAACGAAGGTAAGATTAAACGTGGGTGTGTGTTTGGGGAATGTGTTTGGTGTGTGTGTGTGTGTGTGTGTACCCTAGGTTGAGACAAATATAATACTGGGAGTTTGGACTGACATTACAGTTTTTATCTTCTGTCTTGTCTTTCAGCAAAAATGAATCCTTTTAAGGAGCAAGAATTTTTGACACGTTTTATTGACTTGTATGAAGAAAACAGAAACCTGTGGGAGGTCAAGCACCCATTATATTCGAATAGAGAGGCAAGGAAGGCAACACTGGGCACACTTTTGGAATTTGTGAAGACTCGAGTCCCCCAGGCAGACCTTAAGTTTCTGGACTCTAAAATTGGTATCTTGTGCAACATGTACAGGCGGGAACACAGGAAGATCCAGGAGTCACGCAGATCCGGAGCAGCAGCAGACCAGGTTTATGTCCCCAAGCTGTGGTACTACCGAAAAAATGCGATTTCTGGATGACCAGACAGAAGCAAGGCAATCACTTTCGAGCCTTCTCTCCAGCCTTCCCTCCACCCTTCCCTCCAGCCTTCCCTCCACCCTAGCTGAGGAGTCCCAAGAAGAAGAAGAGCCAAGAAGAGCCCTTTCATCCTTGATGAGGTGGATGCGCCCAGCTTCAGCCAGGTATACTTTTTTGGTGTATTTGGGATTGTGTAAATATTAATGATGTAAACCTCAAAATTTTGGAAGTGCTTTACCAAAAATGACTTCATCACAATTATTATATATATATTATATAGACATATCACTAGACAGTAGTGGGCAAAAATATACTTCAAATATTGGTGAGCAGCTAGAATAATGGTGGGGTCAAAAAGATAGCCTTTACTATTTGTTTAGAATTATATTTGCAAGTCATGAGCTCAAAATTGTGTGTGATTGCGTAAGGAAAAATTACAACTACCGGTATGTCCCTTTTTTTTACCCAGGATGAGCCCAGCCAGGAGGAGGCCATGCCCAGAGGTATAGAGGAGGAGGCCTTGCCCAGTGGGAGAGAGGAGGAGGCTGTGGCTGGGCCCAGTAGAAGCCGCACGGAGTGTCAGGTGCCTCCCCTCCGCATTACCACCAAAAGGCCCAGAAAGATGACCCGAACAGAGGAGGAATCACTAGCCCTCATTTGCGAAGCCAGCCAAATCCTCAGCACACCACCCAATGCGGAAGAGGCGTTTGGAACCTATATGGCCACCAGATTGCTGGAACTAGAAAAGGGGCAACGCCTCCTCTGTGAGGGTCTGATTTTTCAAGCCTATCAGAAGGGCTTGAGAGGGGAGCTTACTGCAAAAACATATATAGCGGATGAAGCCACTCCTCCTGCTGCTACTCCTCCTCCTGCCTCAAGTACACCACCAGAGGCACAGCCTCCAAGGAAGCGAAGCGTGGAGGGAAGGCTGCAGGGCAGCGTGCAGGGAAGGCTCCACGGAAGACTCGAAAGTGATTGGCTGGCTTCTGTCTGGTCTGACTTCTGACTGTGCTCCCTGTGCTCCCTAGGCGCAAGATACCAATTTTATTGTCCTCTAAATTGATGTGTGTCCTGGGGGACGAAAGGCTTCACACATTCCAAAAGTGTCTCCAGTGTTGCCTTCCTCATTTCTGTTTTGACCCAAATAAATGGATATTTTCGTTACCTTACATTATTGACTATGTGTTTTGATTCAAAAAGGACATTTGGTTTGTGAGTAGGCAGGTACAGGTCAAAAAGACTATATGTGGGTTATTTACAAAAGGCTAAATCATTTTGCAATTCAAGTGCAAAGTCCTATTGCAAAGTGCACTTGATAAATTGCACTGCAAGTGCACTTGTTGGAAGTGCAGTCACTGTAAATCTGAGGGGAAGATCTGAAATGAGGGGAAGCTCTGCTGATTTTATCATACAATCATGTGCAAGAGTAATTTTTTTGGGGGGGTTCCTTGCATGTGCCCCTCGGCAGAGGCGGCTCTAGGCTTTGTGAGGCCTTAGGCATAACCTAGACATGAGGCCCCATTAACGTCTATAATGGGAAAAAAATAATAATTCAAGCGATAAAAATTAATTGCATATATTAAAAGTACTGGTGTCAGTACTCTCTATCTCAGCGCTGGTGTCAGTGTGCTCCATCACACCAGTACTGAGAGCACACTGACACCAGCGCTGAGAGCACACTGACACCAGCGCTAAGAGCACACTGACACGAGCGCTGAGAGCACACTGACACCAGCGCTGAGAGCACACTGACACCAGCGCTGAGAGCACACTGACACCAGCGCTGAGAGCACACTGACACCAGCGCTAAGAGCACACTGACACCAGCGCTGAGAGCACACTGACACCAGCGCTGAGAGCACACTGACACCAGTGCTCTTAATATATGCAATTAATTTTAATTAATACTTAATACTGTGCGCTGGTGTCAGTGCTCTCAACTCCCCAGTCGCATGCACAAACCCCCAGTCACATGTAACCCCCCCAGTCACATGTACCCCCCCAGTCACATGTACCCCCCCAGTCACCTGCACACCCCCAGTCACATGAACCCCCACAGTCACCTGCACACCCCCCAGTCACCTTCACACCCCCCAGTCACATGTACCCCCCAGTCACATGCACCCCCCCAGTCACATGTACCCCCCAGTCACCTGCACCCCCCCAGTCACCTGCACACCCCCAGTCACATGTACCCCCCCAGTCACATGTACCCCCCCAGTCACATGCACCCCCCCAGTCACATGTACCCCCCAGTCACCTGCACAACCCCCAGTCACCTGCACACCCCCCAGTCACATGTACCCCCCCAGTCATATGTACCCCCCAGTCACGTGCACCCCCCCAGTCACGTGCACCCCCCCAGTCACGTGTACCACCCCCCAAGCCCATGTACTTCATACATAGCAAGGCTCTGTCCCCTCACAGCTCAGTCAGTCGGCTGCACAAAGACAGGCTACAGCGTACTGGAATTGGCTCCGCCTCCACCACGGAAGCCCCACCCTGGAAAGAGGGTGGACTCCACGATCCTGTGCTGAGGTGCTAGCTGTGCCCTTGCACAAAATATCAGCTGAAAGGATGGACAGGTTTTGCTGGTGGGCGGGGCGGGGCAGTTGACGGTCTCTGTGTGTGTCTGCTGGTGTTCTGACGAGAAGGACACCTGCTGTTCCAGTGGAGTTTTCTTGAAAGGTGTGGAGACTGGGCAGTGCCCTGGTAGGACGGCCGGGGTGTTACAGAGCAGAGAGGAGGCGGACTGACTGACTGTACTCTGAATGAGGCAGCACGAAGCTCTGCTGATTGTACCTGGGACTGATGTAGTATGAGGATAGCCAGAGGTGGTTCTTTAGGCAAAGTAGGCGGCGGCGAGGCCCCTGGGAGGGCGAGGCCTTAGGCGACCGCCTACTTTGCCTAATTAGAGAGCCGCCTCTGCCCCTCGGATCCACAGCGAATGCACTTCCAAATGCTCTTTCACGGCAATTCCAAGTACAATTTGCACTTGTAGTGAAAAATTATTTGGCCTTTTTAAAATAACTCCCCTATGTCTAATTAACAAGGGACACCAACCTCATTAAGGTTCATTAAAACACTAAAACATATTAAGGTTATTGTGGTAACTTGAAACTCAAAATCCAATTAAAAAAAAACAAAAAAAACACATTTTGAATAATTTAGCACACATTGTAAAATCTATATTGTTGAAATCTGTAAAAAATAAAGATGAGTCCAAAAAAAAATGTGCTACTTTATTTCTGGAGATCTGGCTTTTCACAAATCTAATATTAGTCATGGCATGAGGATAAATCATGAAGAAAGTAGTTTGTGAGAACTCTGTGTGAATATAAAGCAGCAAAACAACTTCCTTCTTCTCGCATTATAAAGAAAAAAAGAATGCGCTGTATTAAAAGATCACAGAAGAGGAATGTGCTAGCTTCAATGCGAAAGCTAGTTTTACCAGACCGAGCGCTTCCGTCTCGTACTTGCTTCAGAGCATGCGTCAGTTTTGAGTCCGTCAGACTAGCACACAGACGAACGGTTTGTCCGCTAGAAAGCCGAGTCCGCCGGACAGATTTGAAACATGTTTCAAATCTAATGCCGCGTACACACGAGCGGACTTTACGGAAGACTTTACCCGGCGGACTTTACGCCGGACTTTGTGACGGACTTTCCGAATGAACGGACTTGCCTACACACAATCCACCAAAGTCCGTCGAATTCGTACGTGATGACGTACAACCGGACTAAAACAAGGAAGTTCATAGCCAGTAGCCAATAGCTGCCCTAGCGTGGCTTTTTGTCCGTCTAACTAGCATACAGACGAGTGGACTTTTCGACCGGACTCGAGTTCGACAGATTGATTTAAAACATGTTTCAAATCTAAGTCCGTCCAACTTTTGAGCAAACAAAGTCCGCTGGAGCCCACACACTATCGAATTGTCCGACGAAATCCTGTACGCCGGACCAAGTATGCCGGAAAGTCCGATCGTGTGTACGCGGCATAAGAGACAGCTGACGAAAAACCTCAGCAGGACTCTGCTAAATTTATGGGGAAACAAATGTCCTAGAATCAATAGATCCACATTATACACTCCCAAAGCCAAGGGGGGATCTGGGAATTCCTAATCTTAGTATTTATCACCAAGCAGCACAAATTGCCTAATTGGCACTCACCACCATTCATGGCCCAACTCCACACCACTGGGTAGATACGGAAACATTATCCTGCTCTGTAGGCTGTATAATGGCTCTGATGTGGATTCCTAGTAGGTTGCATCCTCTAATATTATATTCTATTCTGTCATATTCATTAGCTATGTGAGAAGACAACTCTGATTGGTGCATACGCTTCTGTCTGCTCTATGTAATAATCCAGAATTCACCCTTGGAGTGACACTATTTCTGTTGGTGGCTTGAATAGGAGACTTATCAGTAAATAGGGGTCTCCAAACTGTGGCCGGTGGGCAAGATGAGGCCCTTTACTTGCCTTTATCTTGGGGCTCTGTTCCTTCCACTGATGCGAGGTACTATTTCTCCCAATGATACCAACGGTCAGGTACTAACAATTGAGCACTTTTTCTCTTAATGACGCCAACAATGGGGGGCTATTCCTCCCACTGACAATAATGATGGGACATTATTCCTCCCAATGACACCAACAATGAGCCACTTTTCCTCCCACTGATACTAACAGTGGGGTACTATTCCTTTGACACCAACGATGAAGCACCATTCCTTCCACTGACACCAACAACGGGGCACTATTCCTCCCACTGACACCAACAATGGGGCACTATTCCTCCCAATGACACCAACAATGAGGCTCTATTTCTCCCACTGACACCAACAATGGTTCATTATTCCTCCCACTGAAGCAAACAATGGGGTGATATTCATACCGCTGACACAAACAATGGGCCACTATTTCTCCCAATGACACCAACAACAAGGCACCATTCCTCCCACTGACACCAACAGTGGGGTATTATTCCCTCCACTGATACCAACAATAGGGCACTATTCCTCCCAATGACACCAACAATGAGGCACCATTGCTCCCACTGAAACCAAACAGAGGGGTATTATTCCTCCCACTGACACCAATGATGAGGCACCATTACTTCCATTGACACCAGCGATGAGGCACTATTCCTCCCACTGACACCAATGATGAGGCACCATTCCTTCCATTGACACCAACAATTGGGCACTATTCCTCCCACTGACACCAATGATGGGGCACTACTTCTCCTACTACTGACCATAGGCACTGTTTTGTTTTGTTTTTCCCATTAATTATCTATTCCCACTGGCCACAGTCTGGCCCCCCTAAAGTCTGAAATACAGTAAGCTGGACGTTTGTGTAGAAAGTTTGGAGACCCCTGGTTTTCACTACCTGGATTATAAAAGCAAATTACCTTTAAATACAACCAGATTTCCTCTTACCTCAGGGATAACATTAAAAGGATCACCTGTCCTTCATGTCCAACGCCCAAGATCTCCTGTAAATTTAGGGGCTCGGGGAAGGGTCCTACTTCTATATTATATATAGTTAGTTAATGGACTTGGAACCGCAAGCTCTCCTATATGGAATGCTGGAAGAAAGAGCTTAGTATCACCTGGAAACTACCATACTGGCAAGACATAGCAAGCAATCTTTCTACAATCTCTTTCAACACAGCTCTGGTGGAACCTAGTTACAATTGTGCTCAAAATTTTGCATCCCCTGGCAGAAATTGTGAACTTTTGCCATTGATATTGAAAATATGACTGATCATGCCATTTTTTATTAAAGGTTGAAGGTATGAAGCCATTTATTATTACATAGTTGTTTGGCTCCTTTTTACATCATAATGATAACAGAAATCCCCCAAATGGCCCTGACCAAAAGTTTCCATCCTCTGGAATGTTTGGCCTTGGTACAGACACACAAAGAGACACACACAGGCTAAAATGGTAATTAAAGGGTAATTTCCCACATCTTTGGCTTTTTAAATTGCAATTAGTGTATAAATAGTCAATGAGTTTGTTAGCACTCACATGGATGCACTGAGCAGGCTAGATACTGAGCCATGAGCAGCAGAAAAGTACTGTCAAAAGACCTGTGTAACAAGGTAATGGATCTTTATAAAAGGTAGAAAAGGTTATAAAAAGACATCCAAAGTCTTGAATATGCCAATCAGTACTGTTCAATCACTTATTAAGAAGTGGAAAATTTGAGGGCTCTCTTGATACCAAGCAAAGGTCAGGTAGACCAAGAAAGATTGCAGCCACAACTGCCAGAAGAATTTGTTGGGATACAAAGAAAAACCCACAGGTAACCTCAGGAGAAAGATAGGCTGCTCTGGAAAAAGACAGTGTGGTTGTCTCAAAGAGCACAATACGACAATACGACAATACTTGAACATAAATGAGCTGCATGGTAGAGTTGCTCATGCACTTTGCAGTGTAGTTGAGCATCATGGGAAATGTAGTTCCAAAACATCTGGGGTGCCAAGGTTCACCATCACTGGGCTAGACTATCAGTGGAGTGGATCGATCGATGCAGAGGGACTGCTGGGGCCATTAATCAATATTTACATTGTGTGTACCCTACACACTGACGGTAAGGGTCAGTTGTTTTGGGTGCTGGTGGTGGCTATTCTATCTGCTCTATCTGGCTCTGGATGAAGGTCTTCAGTTCGATCGTCCTTCCAGTTTTTTATATAGATGGACTTTACTGTTTATTCATCTTTTTAAGCGCTACACCTTCTATTTTATATTGTACTATTGTGTCCAGCAATTTAGTGTCAGCTGCTGTTTTTATTTGCTTATTGTTTGTTAGCGCAACTGATTTTTTTACTTCAAGTTTAAAGTAAGGTTAGGTTAGAAAAAAATATTCCAAGCTTTGAACATCTCACAGGGCATTGTTCAATCCATCATCCGAAAATGGAAAGAGTATGGCACAACTGCAAACCTACCAAGACATGACCGCCCACCTAAACTGACAGGCCGGGCAAGGAGAGCATTCATCAGAGAAGAGCCAAGAGGTCCATGGTAACTCTGGAGGAGCTGCAGAGATCCACAGCTTAGGTGGGAGAATCTGTCCACAGGACAACTATTAGTCGTGTTCTCCACAAATCTGACCTTTATGGAAGAGCGGCAAGAAGAAAGCCATTGATGAAAGAAAGTCATAAGAAGTCCTGTTTGCAGTTTGTGAGAAGCCATGTGGGGGACAAAGCAAACATGTGGAAGAAGGTGCTCTGGTCAGATGAGACCAAAATTTAACTTTTTGGGCTAAAAGCAAAACACTATGTGTGGCGGAAAACTAACACTGCACATCACCCTGAACACACCATCCCCACCGTGAAACATGGTGGTGGCAGCATGATAT
>JBBDGP010002256.1:932500-958316 GCA_037952835.1 Lithobates septentrionalis
TGCATGTAATAGAATTCAATGGACAAGCATCAAAAACGCAAGTGCACCGTTTTTTGCAGCGTTTTTGATGCGTTTTTGGTGCGTTTTTGATGCGTTTTTGCCGTTTTTTTTTTTTTTTTTCATTTTTTTTTTCATTTTTTTTAAGACTGTAAAAAAAAAATGTAAAAAAAAACAAAAAAAAAAACCGCAAAACGCAAATCGCGGCAAAATCGCGGCAAAATCGCGGCTCAAAAACGTGGCAAGCATGAAAAAAAACCCTCCAAAAACGCTCAAAAGCAACATGCATAGGTGTGAATCGAGCCTAAAACCTGAACACATATGGATTACACAGGTTCTGAGGCTAATTTATTGTAGATAAGGCACCTAGTGAGTTTAATTACCACCTTAATCAGCCACAAAACCTGTGTAATTAATATGTGCTCGGTTTTAAAGGGATGAGGTGGCAACCCTAAATGTAACGTTTATGGTTGCGGCCAAAAAGCAAAATTTTGGTCTCATCACTCCAAATGACTTTGTGCCAGGTTTGAGGCTTGTCTCTGTGCTGTTTGGAGTATTGTAAGCGGATACTTTGTGACATTTGCGTAGTAATGGCTTTTTTCTGGCGACTCAATCATGCAGCCCATATTTCTTCAAGTGTCTCCTTATTGTGCATCTTGAAACAGCCACACCACATGTTTTCAGAGAGTCCTGTATTTCACCTGAAGTGATTTGTGGGATTTTCTTTGCATCCCAAACAATTTTCCTGGCAGTTGTGGCTGAAATTTTAGTTGGTCTACCTGACCGTGGTTTGGTTTCAACAGAACCCCTCATTTTCCAATTCTTGATGAGAGTTTGAACACTGCTGATTGGCATTCTCAATTCCTTGGATATCTTTTTATATCCCTTTCCTGTTTTAGACAGTTCAACTACCTTTTCCCGCAGATCCTTTCACAATTCTTTTGCTTTCCCCCATGACTCAGAATCCAGAACTGTCAGTGTAGCACTGGATGAAAGATGCAAGGGTCTGTCAGGAGTCCTTTGGATTTGACTTTGCCCTGTGACTTGAAGCCGACATACGTCCGACTTTCAATGAACAGGGATCCGACTTGGATCCCCGCCAATACCAGGCACTGTGTTTGGTATGAATCTTGAGGGGGAACTCCACGCCAAATTTTAAATAAAAAACCTGCATGGGTTCCCCCTCCAAGACCATACCAGGCCCCTGGGTCTGGTATGGATTTTAAGGGAAAACCCCTACACTGAAAAAACGGGGTGGGGTCCCCCCAAAATCCATACCAGACCCGTATCCAAGATGCAGCCCGGCTGGTCAGGAATGGGAGTGGGGACGAGCGAACGCCCCCCCCCCTCCTGAACCGTACCAGGCCGCATGCCCTCAACATGGGGGGTGGGTGCTTTGGGGCCCTGCAGCCACTCCACCCCAAAGCAACTTGTCCCCATGTTGATGAGGACAAGGGCCTCTTCGGGCAGGGAGCTCTTTGGAATCCGGGAGCCCCCTTTAATAAGAGGGCCCCCAGATCCCGGCCCCCCACCCTATGTGAATGAGTATGGGGTACATCGTACCCCTACCCATTCACCTGGGGGGAAAAAGTGTCAATAAAAAGGCAGCTCCGGGGGTCTCTTCCGACTTGGGGGGGGGGGTATCTTCTGACTTCTCCGCTCTCTCCGACACCTTCTCCCGCTCTCCGGTGTCTTCTGCCGGGCTCCTCCACTATCTTCTGCTCTTTTGGGGCTTTTTTGCTAGCGTTGGCCCGATCTTCTCCGTCGTCTTCTTCCCTCCGGTCTTCTTCCGATGTTGACACGAGGCTCTCTCCCGCTGTAATGCCGTGTGCACGGTGCGCTGTACCCCATACTCATTTACATAGGGTGGGGGGCCGGGATCTGGGGGCCCCCTTATTAAAGGGGGCCCCGGGATTCCGATGAGCCCCCCGCCCGCAGACCCCGACAACCAACGGCCAGGGTTGTCGGGAAGAGGTCCTTGTCCTCATCAACATAGGGACAAGGTGCTTTGGGGTCTGGGGGGCGCCCCCCCCGCCCCAAAGCACCCACCCCCAATTGTTAGGGGCATGCGGCCTGGTATGGTTCGGGAGGGGGGGCACCCGCTCGTCCCCACCCCCGTTCCTGACCGGCCGGGCTGCGTGCTCGGATAAGGGTCTGGTATGGATTTTGGGGGGACCCCCACGCCGTTTTTGGCTTCAGCCAAACACTAACCATGAGTGAAAGAAAAGTTTTTGTGTTATCATTCATTTTCTCTGAAAAATGGCCAAGAAATCATAAATTCTGCCAGGTATGTAAACTTATGAGCACAACTGTGTATATATATATATATATATATATATATATATATATATATATATACATACACATATACACACACACATATATATACATATACACACACACACACACACACATATATATATATATATATATATATATATATATATACATATACACACACACACATATATATATATACACACACACACACACACATATACATACATATATATATATATATATATATACACACATACATACATACATACATACATACACACACACACACACACACACACACACACACACACACAGTGTGTGTTATATACAGTGGCTTGCGAAAGTATTCGGCCCCCTTGAACTTTTCAACCTTTTGCCACATTTCAGGCTTCAAACATAAAGATATAAAATTTTAATTTTTTGTGAAGATTAACCAACAAGTGGGACACAATTGTGAAGTGGAACGAAATCTATTGGATATTTTAAACTTTTTTAGCAATTAATAAACTGAAAAGTGGTGCGTGCAAAATTATTCGGCCCCTTTACTTTCAGTGCAGCAAACTCACTCCAGAAGTTCAGCGAGGATCTCTGAATGATCCAATGTTGTCCTAAATGACTGATGGTGATAAATAGAATCCACCTGTGTGTAATCAAGTCTCTGTATAAATGCACCTGCTCTGTGATAGTCTCAGGGTTCTGTTGAAAGCGCAGAGAGCATCATGAAGACCAAGGAACACACCAGGCAGGTCCGTAATACTGTTGGAGAAGTTTAAAGCCAGATTTGGATACAAAAAGATTTCCAAAGCTTTAAACATCCCAAGGAGCACTGTGCAAGCGATCATTTTGAAATGGAAGGAGTATCAGACCACTGCAAATCTACCAAGACCTGGCTGTCCCTCTAAACTTTCAGCTCAGACAAGGAGAAGACTGATCAGAGATGCAGCCAAGAGGCCCATGATCACTCTGGATGAACTGCAGAGAACTACAGCTGAGGTGGGAGAGTCTGTCCATAGGACAACAATCAGTCGTACACTGCACAAATCTGCCCTTTATGGAAGAGTGGCAAGAAGAAAGCCATTTCTCAAAGATATCCATAAAAAGTCTCGTCTAAAGTTTGCCACAAGCCACCTGGGAGACACACCAAACATGTGGAAGAAGGTGCTCTGGTCCGATGAAACCAAAATCGAACTTTTTGGCCACAATGCAAAACGATATGTTTGGCGTAAAAGCAACACAGCTCATCACACTCAACACACCATCCCCACTGTGAAACATGGTGGTGGCAGCATCATGGTTTGGGCCTGCTTTTCTTCAGCAGGGACAGGGAAGATGGTTAAAATTGAGGGGAAGATGGATGCAGCCAAATACAGGACCATTCTGGATGAAAACCTGTTGGAGTCTGCAAAAGACCTGAAACTGGGACGGAGATTTATCTTCCAACAAGACAATGATCCCAAACATACAGCAAAATCTACAAAGGAATGGTTCACAAATAAACGTATCCAGGTGTTAGAATGGCCAAGTCAAAGTCCAGACCTGAATCCAATCGAGAATCTGTGGAAAGAGCTGAAAACTGCTGTTCACAAACGCTCTCCATCCAACCTCACTGAGCTCGAGCTGTTTTGCAAGGAAGAATGGGCAAGAATTTCAGTCTCTCGATGTGCAAAACTGATAGAGACATACCCCAAGCTACTTGCAGCTGTAATCGCAGCAAAAGGTGGCTCTACAAAGTATTAACACAAGGGGGCCGAATAATTTTGCACGCTCCACTTTTCATTTTTTTATTAGTTAAAAAAGTTTCAAAAATCCAAAAGATTTCGTTCCACTTCACAATTGTGTCCCACTTGTTGGTGATTCTTCACAAAAAATTAAAATTTTATATCTTTATGTTTGAAGCCTGAAATGTGGCAAAAGGTTGAAAAGTTCAAGGGGGCCGAATACTTTCGCAAGCCACTGTAATATATATATATATATATATATATATATATATATATATATATATATATATATATATATATATATATATATATATATATATATATATATATATATATATATATATATAAATGATGTATTAATAAATACAGAGCAGCATCAATTCAGCTTTAAATGTGACAGAGAATGTAATATCTTTTTTTGTAACTTTATATACATTATAATGATCATTCTATGTCCTGATAAGTCCTGTGTCAGCCGCTCCCGATAACAAAGCTGTAACAGCACTATTAAAGCAGAATGGCGCACACAGCAGACGGTAATGCATTCATAAATAAATAAGTTGCTCACAGTGTTGGCCATTTAATACCTACAAAGGGGGCCGCGGGATAACAGCCGAAGGACCGTATAAATATTTATAAAGGCACGAAACCCAGCGGAGGAAAATCGAAGTTGACAAAAAGCAGTTTCTGCCCTTAATTGCGTTGGCGTCCTGTAAAATAAAAAAAATGTTTTATTACATTTCACTTCCCTCCGTATAGAGATTACAGGAGGCAGCCCGAGTGACCGTCTCTGCTCCATGAAGGCCTTTCAAAGGAGATCTCTGCTGTAGCCGCCATCTCTTGTACAACCCTACTCATCGATCCATCTTAAGCTTAACTAAGGGAATATTTTATTGATAATATATTATTTTAATATAAAATAATAATAATATTAATAATTAACATAATAATAATATTTATACTTATTTTTAAAAATATATATTTATTTATATTTATACTGATAATATATTATTTTAATATAAAATATTAATATTTTATTAATAATATAATAATAATTATTACATATATATATATATATATATATATATATATATATATATATATATATATATATATTTTTTTTTAATATATACATTTTTTATATTTATTTATACTGATAATATATTCTTTTAATATAAAATATTAATAATATAATAATAATAATAATAATATTGATACTTATTTATAAATAAAAAAAAATCACATAACAATTCACCCACTGAAAGTGCATGTTCATTTATTCAGTGCAATTGGGGAAAAAGAAGAAGCTTATTAGCCTATTTCCTGTGCTGGTCAAATGTTTTTCATTGATTTAAAATGGAAAATACCACATTTGGCAACTAGATGGCGATAAGTACCATAGGAAATTCCTATAATACTTAGCGCCATCTAGTGTCACAAAAAAAAAAAGAGAGTGGTGTTTCTTGTTCTCCTTAAAATGTAATATATTGCAGCTCACCAGTCATTGGATATGGTGGCTGCCTTTGTTTTCTTCTTCAGGCCCACTCCTCCGCCTATAAAGGCATGTTAATATTTGCAAAACTCCTCCCAAAAGCCAGCCCGCTGCTTGCATCAGGACTGGGGGCTGTTGAGAGGAGTAATGAGGCAGGGAGCTGCCAGCCCCTCCCGCTAGCCATGATCTGCCTCCATTGTATAGAAAAGCACAGAGACCCAGTGATGACACAGAGAGCCCCATTAAAAGAATGCCTCAACACAATGTGATTGCACTTCAACACACGTATGGTAACGCACCAGGACATCAAGTATGAATGGGCTCTTGGAGATCTTCATCAAATCTCCAAGAGCCCAAATCTCCAATCTCCATACAACAACGCACGTTTAATCCATTTGATTTGTTTTCGGAATTCATTTTGCTTATTTATATTCAAACCGATTCGAATTTTCGAATTCAGATCGATTTGAAAAGTTTTCAAATCAATTTCGAATAGTTTTTGAATGCGAATACTTTTCCAATTTCCAAAGAGAATAAAATAGAATAGGAGATAAAGAAATTGAACAGAAAAAAAAATAGAATAGAATAGAAAGGAATTTAACAGAAAATAAAAGAATAGAATATAATAGAGTAAAACAGAACAAAAAATAGGATAGAAAATAAAAGAACAAAATAGAATGGAATATAATAGAAAGGAATAGAATAAAAAAAAATATATAATTAAATAGATTATAACCATCTTCTAAAATTCGAAATAGAATAGAAAAGAATAGAATTAAAAAAAATAGAATAGAAATAATATAAACATTTTCCAAAATAAAAATAGAATCAATTTCGATTTTGAATAGAAAAGAAAAGAATAAAGTAGAATAGAACAGAAAATAACACAATAGTATAGAAAAAAAAACAGCAGAATAGAATAGAATAAATATAACCATTTTCCTATTCTAATCTATTTTCTATTCTATTCGAATTGATTCTATTTACATTTTGGGAAATGGTTATATTCTTTCTATTCTATTCTGATTTTTTTTAAATTATATTATTTTCTATTTGTTTATTCTATTCTATTCTTTTCTATTTTTTTTTCTATTTTGTTCTTTTCTATTCTATTTAAATTTATTCTATTCAAAATTCGAATTTCGGAAGATGGCTATATTCTTTCTATTCTATTCTGTTGTTTTTTTATATTATTCTGTTATTTTCTATTTTATTCTAAGCTGTTATTTTCTATTCTATTCAAATTCGAATTGATTCTATTTGAATTTTGGGAAATGGTTTTATTCTTTCTTTTCTATTCTATTTTTTTATTCTATTCTATTCCTTTCTATTCTATTATAGCCTATTCTATTCTTTTTTTTTCTATTCTATTCTTTTCTATTTTATTCTTTTCCTTTCTTATGTATTCAAATTCAAATTTATTCTATTTTAAAATTTGAATTTCAGAAGATGGTTATATGCTATGTTATTCTTGTCTATTCTATTTGTTTCTATTATATTTTAGTTCTGTTCTTTTATTTTCTGTTCTATTTTGTTCTGTTTTACTCTATTATATTATATTCTTTTATTTATTGTTATATTCTTTTCTATTCAATTTTTTTTCTATTATTTTCCTCTATTTTTTATTCTATTCCTTTACTTTCTATTTTATTTTATTCTCTTTGGAAATTGGAAAGCGATTCAAATTCGAAAACTATTCGAATTATAATTTTGTCCGAATTTGTTTTCGTTATTTCGGATTCGTTTAAATTCGGCTCTATTGTATTTCGGAAATTCGGATACATCCGAATTTCCTAAAAAACGAAAATTCGCCGGAATTTCAATTCGGAATGAAACGAACCGCGCATGTCTAAACGCACGTCAAAGCATGTGATTAATAAAAGGACCAGGACGCCGAGGTTTAGATGCACCCTTAGGGAGCCCATTTAAATTATAATGGTGGCCCTAACACAACGCACACGAACGCACCTCAACTGAAGTGTGTGTACGCAACGCACCAGAACGCCAAGGTTTACACGCACCCTTAGGGAGCCTCTTTCAAATAATTGGATGGTCCCAACACAAACCACATTAATGCACGTCAATTAAAACATGCGGACGCTCAGGTTTGAATGGGCCCCCATCAAATGAATGGCCTGGCATAACACAACGCACATCGATGAGTATGAACAAACGCATTGGTAACACAACAGAGCCAGAGCGTCAAGTTTTGAATGGGCTCTCGGAAATCTCCATCAAATAAATGGGTTGCCATAACACAACGCACATTAACGAGCAAAGCAACGCATGTCAAAGCGCGTGCATTAACGAAAGGACCGGGGCGCCAAGGTTTGGATGCACCCTTAGGGAGCGATTTTCAAATTATTTGGTGGCCCCGAAACACAACGCACATTAGCTGAAATGTGTTAATGCAAAACACAGAGAGAATCCATTTCTTTTGGGGGGGCAAACAGCCCCCCCCCCTCCCCCGGCGATTGGTCTGGTCTGGAGCACTTACCCCATCGCTTCTCCCGGGCTTCACCAGCAGCTTCCCTTGCTCGGCGGCGGCGACGGCTTTCCCTTCCCCTGCTCTCCACGGGCATCGCAGCGGCTTCCGTTTCCTCCCTCCTCCTCCTCGGCGGCCAATTGGGACTCTTCTCCTTTTTTTGGCCAATCGGAAAAATGGGTCTCAGACCTGCTTCTGATTGGCCGGATTGAGAATAAGAATCAGTTTCAATAGCAAATATTCATTCGCTGTTGTAACAGCTGGGTGGGCTCCGGATGCAATGCTCTGCCCCACGAGCCCCACCCTATTTTAAAGCCTATTAGATACTCTGGCGCTAATCAGGTGCTTAAAAAAAAAAAACACCCCCGCCGCTGTAATTCACGTGCCCGGCGTCCTGAAAGGGGCCGGAAGCATGAATAGGGGGCCTCCCCCTATTCCTTCATTTTCTATTCTATTCCTTTATTTTCGTTTCTATTTTATTCTCTTTGGAAATTGAAAAACGCTTTGAATTCTAAAACTATTGGAATTCGGTGGCCGTGGAGAGATTCATTCGTATAGTGCAGGGATATGCAATTAGCGGACCTCCAGCTGGTGCTAAACTACAAGTCCCATCATGCCCCTGCCTCTGGGTCTCATGCTTGTGGCTGTCAGAGTCTTGCTATGCCTCATGGGACTTGTAGTTCTGCAACAGCTGGAGGTCCGCTAATTGCATATCCCTGATATAGTGGATAGAGGGGGGCCGCCCCTAGAGGATGGGCCCCCCACTGTAACGTAATGCCCCATGATGCCAGGGTTTGAAAGGGCCCTTAGGGAGCCCCATTAAATGAATAGCCTGCCATAACACAACGCACAGTACATGAACACAATGCACCAGGATGCCAAGGTGTGAATGGGTGCTTAGAGGGCCTTTTGAATTGAATGAGCTGCCCTAATACCACGTACCTTAATGTGCAAAGCAACGCATGGCAACTCACGTGCATTAACACAATGAACCAGGGCTCCGAGGTTTAAAAGTGCTCACAGGGAGCCTATTCAAATTAATGGATGGCCCTAAGGGCCAGTTCACACCACATGCAGTCCAGTGCATCAAAAACGCATGGATAGTAGGTTATATGGTTTTCAATGGCATAGTTCACACTAGTGCTTGCAGATCCAGAAAAAAAAAAAAAGTAGAACATGCTGCATTTTTCCTGCACTGGACTGTACTGGAACGCAGTAAAACGCATCAAAAACGCACCAAAAATGCACTGGAACGCACACGTCCTCATTTAGGGACGGTTCACTCCATAGAAACGCAGTCCGGATGCGTTCCAGATGCTTTTCTGCATGCGTGTTTTTGACGTGTTTTTGATGCAGTCCAGGGCATTCCCCCCCCCCCCCCCCCTTTTTTTTCTTACCTTAACTACTTCAGCCCCGGAAGATTTGGCTGCTGAATGACCAGGCCATTTTTTGCGATTCGGCACTGCGTCACTTTAACTGACAATTGCGCGGTCGCGCGACGTTGCACCCAAACAAAACTGGCGTCCTTTTTTTTTCCCCCACAAATAGAGCTTTTCTTTTGGTGGTATTTGATCACCGCTGGCCCTAACACAACGCACGTTAACACACGTCAACTGAACTATGTTAACGCAGAGCACCAGGACGCCCAGGTTTGAATGGGCCCCTTAGGGAGCCCCCCCCCCCCCCATCAAATGACTAGGCTGCCATAAGACAAACGCACATTATCGTGAGAAGCAATGCATGTCAACACGCATGCATTAACACAATGGAATAGATCCCTTAGGGAGCCCATTCAATAAATGGGCACAATGCATGTTATCGCACTGCAAAAGTGTGAACCCAGCCAAAAAAAAAAAAACCTTGATCAACATGACAGCCAGGCAACTAGCATTTTCAGCATTAGAGGTCAGCAATGGCCGCCCGCCCCGGTCATACACCTGTACAGATTTCCTCTAACGCACAATTCTTAGTCTGTACGGTCGCGCCCCGTTATCCATTGTTCCCCCCCTCCGTCGTCGGCGCAGCGTCGCCCTCTCACTCGGTGAGTCACTCTCTAGCGGTGCGAGGTCGCTTTTAATGCGACATTCCTGCATAATAGTCAGATAGCTGAGATGCCTCCATCCACCTGAGAACAGGTTGAGCAAGGTGAAGGGAGGAGGAGGAGATCTGCCCGGGTCCCAGCCAATCACAGCCCTCCCTGAGCCAAGGCTGAGGGATCTTTAAAGAGTTGTTTGGAGGAAGGTTGTGTAGAACAGGTGGATGTGATCAAAGCCAGGAGCTGAACGCGGTAAGTCTTTGGGGGCTGAGTAAGGCTCAAAATTATTTATACACATCGATAGAAAGAGATCCGATGACTTATAATACACTCGATCGAAAAGGTTTTTTATATCTATAGGTTATATAAATATTTTTATTAAAAAGAATCTAAGGGCAGAAGGGGGATTCTTAGAAGATCATTCAAACCTCTAAAAATTGGTACAGATTGGGGTTTTATATATATATCTATATAGTGTATGTATTTTTTTTATTAAAAAGAATCTAAGGGCAGAAGGTTCTTGGTAGATCGTTCAAACCTCCTAAAAATTGGTAAAGATTGGGTGATCGGAACGAAAAGTCTATGTGGTGTAAGGCAAGCAAGTCACAGGTAGGTGCAAATCGTTCTTCTGATTTTTGAGTCTTTATCTGGGTACAGCTTACACCAACCTTACTCAACCGGGGTTCCTTGATCAACGGGCACCTTCTGTTCCTCAGGTAAGTGACTTCTGACCCCAATTATCTTTTGAGCTATCTGTAATTTGGGGGTTCTTCTAAATGTAAAGATATATATATATATTTATTATTATTATTATTATTATATATATATATATATATATATATATATATATATATATATATATATATATATATATATATATATATATAAATTTTTTTTTTTTTTTTCCTCCTTTTGACCATCACACTAATGTACCGTGAGCTCCAAATTATAGTAATTATTAGCAGGGGTTCCCTGAGGCCAGAAGGGTATTTTCAAGGGTTCCTCCATGTTTAAAAAGGTTGAGAGAGGCTGGCTTGCACCATAGCAAACCGTTGGTTATCTAACGTAGTCTCGGGTTGCCACCTCGTCCCTTTTTTTTTAAACCCAAACACCTTTTTGAATAAGGCTATGTTTCCACTAGTGCGACTTTTCATGCGACTTGGGACGGAAAAGTCGCATGACAAATAGTACCCCATGATTTCCAATGAGTACTGTTCGTATGTGTGCGACTTCAAGTCGCAGCGACTTCAAAGTAGTCCCTGCACTACTTTGGTCCCACTTTGATGCGACTTGAGGTCCATAGACACAGGCATTGCTTCAAATCGCGGTAAAAAAAAAAAAAATCACGCGACTTTGGGGACGCAATAGTGGAAACATAGCCTTACACGGGTTCTCAGGCTAATTAAATGCAGATAAGGCACTGAGTGGGTTTAATTACCACCTTAATCGGCCACAGAACCTGTGTAATTTAACATGTGTTCGGGTTTAAAGGGATGAGGCGGCAACCCTAAATTGTAGTCTAATCCATAGACCACTATTAACTATGTAGCCCACACCATAGGTTGTCCATTCTCAACCAGGATTCTGTAGAACCCTAAAGTTCCTCCGGAGATTGATAGGGGTTCCTTGACCAGTGGGAAATTGATCTCCCCAACTTTGATGGCCACCAATAATACGGGGAAGTTTCCCACTGACATTTAATGTAAGGGGTCATGTCTACATTGACCTCCAGTGCATGGAGGGGGGGGGCTTTTTCACAATGATCCTCAAATGTGAGGGAACATTTCTCCACTGACCAGCAATGTAAAGAGGCATTTTTCCATTGACTAATGTAAGGGGACTTTTTTTTTTTTTTTTTTTATGGAGAGCGACAAGAGGGCATAAAAACAGCCTTTTTTATGGTTTGTTTCTTCTCCGACCATTATTTCATGTAATTGTAATGTTTATTATTCACGTATAGCGCAAGGGAATGTTGTAAAATAATTGGCTCTAGGTGGTAAATGCCCCAGGTATGCCAAACTTCTTATTTTAATTTAAAAAATTTCAACTTTTTCACCATGATAGGTAGGGAAAATGTAATTTTAGGAGGGGTTCCCTGAGACCTCAGAATTGCTTCAAGTGTTTCTCTAGGGTAAAAAGGTTGAGAGAGGCTGCCATAGAGAGCCATTTGATAGCCATAGTAGCTTACACCATAAAGAGACATTTGATTGCAGCATATTCCATAGAGCGCCGTTTTGCACGTAGGGGATGCCATAGAGAGCCATTTGTTAGACATGTAACTTGCGCCATAGAGAGCCGTTTGTGTGTCTGTTTAGTTACACTACTAGAATCTAGACTCCTTTCACGCTAAGGCGCTTTTGGGCTAAAAATATCGCCTGTAAAGCGCCTGAAAAAACAGCTCCCCTGCGATGCGCTGGCAGGACGTTAAAAAAAACTCCTGCAAGCCGCATCTTTGGAACGGTGAAGGAGCGGTGTATAGATTGCTCCTAAAGCGCCCCTGCCCATTGAAATGAATGGGCAGCGCCGCTGCAGTGGCACTTTGCGGGTCGTTTTAACCCTTTTTCGGCTGCTAGCGGGGGGTTAAAAGCGCCCGAAAACCTCCGCAAAAACGACAGTAAAGCGCCGCTAAAAACAGCAGCGCTTTACCACTGACGCCGCCTCGTTGTGAAAGAACAATTAGGCTACTTCCACACTGGGGCCGGCGGTAAAGCGGCACTATATTTAGTGGCGCTAATCGGCCACTAGTGGGGCGGTTTTAACCCCCGCTAGCGGCCGAAAAAGGGTTAAAACCGTTTGCGGCGCTGCCCATTGTTTTCAATGGGAAGGGGTGCTTTAGGAGCTCCTATAGCGCTGCAAAGATGCTGCTTGCAGGACTTTTTTGACAGTCTTGCAAGCGCACCGCTCCAGTGTGAAAGCCCTCAGGCTTTCACACTGGAGACATGGGAGAGGCGCTTTACAGGCCCTATTTTTAGCGCTGTAGCGCCTGTAAAGCGCCTCAGTGTAAAAGTAGCCTTAATCTACAAAAATGACCTGTGTGTCCCTCATTTAAAATACAGCACAGGAGATTTCTGCAACTGGCACCACCATGAAAAGTGGTAATCTATCTAATCTATCTATCCTCAGTTTTCCCCGCTACCTTATGTGAACTACAAATTGCAGTGCCACCTAATGGCGAAAGGGAGGTGTTCTGTAGTCCTGTTGTAGGGTGACAACACCGATCCTCTGTAGATACAGTACAGATATTAATTATCGCCGTACGACAAGAAGTGTTACTGGCAGGATCAACAGGCGAAAAATTAAAGGGAAGCCTGAAAAGAACTAATGTAGCTCCCATATGTAAGGTGTGTGTGTATGTATGTGTATATATATATATATATATATATATATATATATATATATATATATTATAAATTTTTATTGGGGGGGATTTAGATGCATTATAATTTACAGCCTAGGCCAGTGATGGAGAACCTTGGCACCCCAGATGTTTTGGAACTACATTTCCCATGATGCTCAACTACAGAGTGCATGAGCATTATGGGAAATGGTAGTTCCAAAACATCTGGGGTGCCAAGGTTCTCCATCACTGGCCTAGACCCTCTCTTGAGTGTTAAGGACCACATCTTTGGAGGCTCTTGCTTCACTTACGGCCTAGCCCTCCTATTGATTTGATATAGATGCTTGAAGGGGTTGTTTTTTTTTTTACAAATGCACTGTGATTACAGCATTGCAAATGTCCCTTTAGTGATGTTTACAGTATTCGGGGTGTATTTAAATTTGCATTAACATTCCCCTTTGTGGCTATTTGCATTGCTTTGCAGTTGGGTCCAGGTTGCCTTGCATCCGACATACAGCTGTGCTTTAAAACCGTGTATATGACATTTTTGTTGGTGTGCATAATACGGATAGGAATCTCAGAGATGTTCACTATTTTTGTTTTGTTTGACTGGTTCGCACTGTGACTTTTTTTTTTTTTTTCCCCACTGCGCCCAGGTGACAATTTGCCAAAGGCCATTTTGCTTACGTTGTCTAGGAGTGGCATCCAATGGCCATTCTGCAACCTCTCTGGGTTGTAGGTTGAGAATGAGTCTTAAGGTGTAGCTCAAGCCTTGGGATTTATTCCCAAAGCCACAACATCAGGCGTCACCAACTATGACCTCCAGTATAGAGAGATTTACATCCGTTTTTATATTTTAATTGTATTATTCTGTATGATATAACTGACCTGTCGACCGCTCATGGTGAGCCACAGTCTGGCGATTGTCTCCATGAAGCACAGGCAACTTTTCCCTAATGCCGCGTACACACGGTCGTACTTTTCGTCTACAAAAGTCGGACAGCCTGTCCGACAGACTTCCGGCAGACTTTCGGTGGACTTGCGGCGGACTTGCGGCCTACTTTCTAACGAACGGACTTGCCTACACACGACCACACAAAAGTCTAACGGATTCGTACGTGATGACGTACACCGGACTAAAATAAGGAAGTTCATAGCCAGTAGCCAATAGGTGCCCTAGCGTGGCTTTTTGTCCGTCGGACTAGCACACAGACGAGCGGATTTCGGGGTCCGTCGTAGTTACGAAGTAAAGTTTTAAAACATGTTTCAAATCTAAAGTACGTCGGATTTGAGGCTAAAAAAGTCAGTTGAAAGTCCGGAGAAGCCCACACACGATCGGATTACCAGCCAGCTTTAGTCCATCAGCGTCCGTTGGACTTTTGTAGACGAAAAGTAGGACCGTGTGTACGCGGCATAATAGTCTGCCAATGCTTGGGGTGGAAAATTCATTCTTTTTAATACATCATATCTAGTAGTAGTTGGCCACATTCAACTAGACTTGTTCTGTTATGTTGGAAGACCCCTGTCCAAGCCAATGTACAATGTAATCTCCTTAATTTAGATTGATACTGCTCGCTATACCATGACCTGGATAAATGAGAACCTTCACTGGCATTGTTGGTACATCCCTAAAAATAAAAAAAAGATCCCGCCCATACCTTTTTTATAATCCATGTTGTTTGGGAGCTCCTGAGACTTTGGGCAAACCATATGCAACCGTGGGCTCCAGTGCCAAGCCCTTCCCTCCCAAATCCAACAGTTCGGTGCAGGTGCCTGTCTTGGCCACTAGGAGGCCTTTGGAGATGTGTAGAGGTGAATGGAGGATTAGGGTGTGATGGTTCCCCCAACATGCATAAGATGGTTTGGTGACTTATTTGCCTATGCCTGCTGTTTTGGAAGATGCCATTGTGCCACGACAGGTTCAATTCAGTTAAAACTGAGCTCATGGCTGGATAATTATGTACTTGGAAAACCGTAGACCTGTCAATAAACATGGTCCAGTATCTGGCTCAAACCCTGGAAAACTGGATAAGCAAGAAACGCTGGTCTCTCTGCTGGAGGAATAGAGAAAGTCAGTAAAAATTTGACATCTACCAAGCAGCTACGGTATTCTTGAGTGGATTGACCACTTTAAATGGTCATATGAAGCTACTCGACTCTGGCACCACTCCCTGGTCTGTGATATTTCAGAGTCAATGCAAAGGTCTACATAGGGAGCGCCTGAGCCTTTGGGCAAACCATATGCAACCGTGGGCACCATTGCCAAGCCCTTCCCTCCCCAAATGCAATTGTTCAAAACAGGTTCCTGTCCTGAATGGAGGATTAGGTGGTTCCCCGACATGCATATATGAGCTAATGGCCAGATTTATGCTTGGAAACCATAGATCTGTGACTACAGATGGTCCAGTATCTGGCGCAAACCCTGGAAAACTGAATGAGCAGAGAACACTTGTGTCTCTTCTGAAGGAATAGAGATAATCAATAACTGTTTGACATCTTCCAAGACCTAAAGCAGCAATTCTTGAGTGGATGACAACCTAAAATGGTCATATGAAGCTGCCTGGCTCTACTCTATAGCTCCACTCCCTGATCTGTGACATCTCCAAGCCATTGGCAAAGGTCTCTCAATGGTGTGGCCTGGAGCACATCAGTCAGTTCTAGCATGAATATAAGAGCATTGTTGGCTGAGACCTCCTGGATCTATTATAATTATATAATTTTTTTTTTTTTTTTTTTTTTTTTTTTTTTACTACCCTGGGGGGGGGAACTTGAGAAGTTTAAAAATATTACTAGCTTTTAATTCAGTTTAAACTTTTGGGCTTTCCTTCAGCACTGGAGGCTGACCCATTCTCCCTCTTAGGACCGGTGTTCTGCCGAGAAAGTTCCGCTCGGCGGATAAGGACGCCCCTCTACTGCGCAGGCGCTGCGCCTGCGCAGTAGGATCTGGCGGAAATAGCCGAAGATAAATAGGGGGAAAATCAGCTGTACACGGCGCCTGTAAGAGGGCCCCTCGCGAGCTCACTTCGGGCACGGCCTCGCTTCGCTCGGCTCTTTTAGATTCCCCCTCCTAGGTCCACTTGGATGGTGGGGAAGGAACCTGGACCCAGAGCGCAGGCGCCGTGTACAACTGATTGCAGATTTTGTCGTTTGGCTATCCCCGGCGGCTGCTACTAGTTGGTACTGCGCAGGCGCTGCACCTGCGCAGTACAGGGGGGGGAACTTATCTGCCGAGGGAACTTTCTCGGCAAGACACCGGGACTAGTTCCATGACGGTGCCTCCCTCATGCAGAGTGGTCTGCCTACTTTGCCACTACCGCCAGCTTGGTGAGGGTCACATATTGGCCTCTTTTGGTTAGGCGCCCTACCTGACACATTTGGGGGTTTCCCTTTTTAGAAATGCAGTTGAAAATTTTTTTTTTTTTTCTAATTTTGGATCAAGTGGGGAAGGGTTTCAAATTTTGTCATATTGGAGAGATTTCCACTCCTTGCGCTACTGACAACATTTTAATGCAGTGGTTCTCAACTCCTGTCCTCAGGACCTACTAACAGGCCAGATTCTAAGTATTACCTTGGGGCGATGCAGACCTAGAATACTGCAATCAATGAGCAGCAAATTATATCATCTGGGGTGTATTTAATTTCTCTTGTGTATATACCTGTTCCCTGGCCTTCATTTCATGGTGACCCTCCCTTGCTTCAATATAGTTTCTGACTGCTAACAAAGATGCTGATTAGAGCTCCTGACTTAACATTTTTCTTTCTGGCAGCAGATGGGGATATATATATATATATATATATATATATATATATATATATATATATATATATATATATATATATATATATATATATATATATATATATATATATATATATATATATATATATATATATATAATATATTCTGCTCTAATGCTAACCGGGAAATGACTGACTCAGCTGAAAAAGACCTAGAGTGTTTTCCAGTAACCGGTCTTCTATATTTAACAAAGTATGAAAAGCCCAGGGCGTAGCTCTGTACATAAGACTATTCATGGTGGCGGCGAGACACAAAACAAGCTTTTTTTTTTTTTTTTTTTTTTTTTTTTCTGAGGCTTGTCAACTTCAACCTTTTTTCAAGAAAACAAACATATCGACAAGTATGATGTGCAGCTAATAGCGTGACGCAACGTACTGGATTTCGGTTGGGCTCAGTTCACACTTATGTGCATGTTTTACTGTGTAGCAACTAAAACCAAATACAGAGTCTTTTTTTTTTTTTCTCAGCGGGGAGGTAAGGCAGCTAGCAAAGGAAGCAATATATGCCAATCCCTGTAAATATTGATTTGCAACTTATTTATGTAGCGCTACCCCTGCAGGAGCCCACCCTGCACAGCCAGGCACATGGATTTTACACCCACTCTGGAGACAAGGAGCAGTACTTGCATTTTTTTTTTTTTTTGGGGGGGATTAAACTTGGATGGGGAAGGGGTTGTTATGGGATGCCCACTTGATCAATTCTCCTCTACTAACTTCAGCATAGACTTGCTTCTAGAACTAAAACTCCCAGGACCAGCTAGCACTTACAGTATGGTCTGACGAACCTAATCGGACCATAGCAGATGCCCTTTGCAGGCAGGGACCGCTAGCCTCTCTAGTAGTGTAGCAGAAAAGATGTCCCAGTGCTCAGTTGTCTTTTTTCCTGTGGCTACTGATCCCAGCACCACCTCTTCAGGCACTGCCAGCCCACCTGACTGCAGTTGCCCCTTTCTATAGTCCTTCTGGCTACTTCTCAACATTCCTCCCAGACTGACTCTGCATCCATTCCAGACTGCTTGCACCCAGTTCCTTCAGGCATGCCTCTGTCTTCTGACTGTAACACTCCCCAGCCCTCCTGGCTGTCTTCGTCCCTGGAGATTTGCAGAGCAGTGTGTGTATGTATGTGTAATATATATATATATATATATATATATATATATATATATATATATATATATATATATATATATATATATATATATAGTATGTTTTAGCTCTCAATCTTTTTCATGTCATGACACTTTACATTATAGTGAGTGTACAGCTTGTATATCGGTGTAAATTTGCCGTCCCCTCAAAATAACTCAACACACAGCCATTAATGTCTAAACTGCTGGCAACAAAAGTGAGTACACCCTTAAGTGAGAATGTCCAAATTGGGCCCAATTAGCCATTTTCCCTCCCCGGTGTCATGTAACTCGTTAGTATTACAAGGTGTCAGGTGTGAATGGGGAGCAGGTGTGTTTAAATTTTGGTGTTATCGCTCTCACTCTCTTACTGGACATTCAACATGGCAAAGAACTCTGAGGATCTGAAAAAAAGAATTGTTGCTCTACGTAAAGATGGCCTAGGCTATAAGCAGATTGCCAAGACCCTGAAACTGAGCTGCAGCATGGTGGCCAAGACCATACAGAGGTTCAACAGGACAGGTTCCACTCTGAACAGGCCTCGCCATGGTCGACCAAAGAAGTTGAGGTCATGTGCTCAGCGTCATATCCAGAGGTTGTCTTTGGGGAAATAGATGTATGAGTGCTGCCAGCATTGCTGCAGAGGTTGTAGGGGTGGGGGGTCAGCCTGTCAGTGCTCAGACCATACGCCGCACACTGCATCAAATTGGTCTGCATGGCTGTCATTCCAGAAGGAAGCCTCTTCTAAAGATGATGCACAAGAAAGCCCGCAAACAGTTTGAAGACAAGCAGACTAAGGACATGGATTACTGGAACCATGTCCTGTGATCTGATGAGGCCAAGATAAACTTATTTGGTTCAGATGGTGTCAAGCGTGTGTGGCGGCAACCAGGTGAGGAGTACAAAGACAAGTGTGTCTTGTCTACAGTCATCATGGTGGTGGGAGTGTCATGGTCTGGGGCTGCATGAGTGCTGCTGGCACTGGGGAGATGCAGATCATTGAGGGAACCATGAATGCCAACATGTACTGTGACATACTGAAGCAGAGCATGATCCCCTCCCTCCAGAGACTGGGCTGCAGGGCAGTATTCCAACATCATAACGACCCCAAACAGACCTCCAAGATGACCACTGTCTTGCTAAAGAAGCTGAGGGTGAAGGTGATGGACTGGCCAAGCATGACTCCAGACCTAAACCCTATTGAGCATCTGTGGGACATCCTCAAACGGAAGGTGGAGGAGAGCAAGGTCTCTAACATCCACCAGCTCTGTGATGTCGTCATGGAGGAGGGGAAGAGGACTCCGGTGGTAACCTGTGAAGCTCTGGTGAACTCCATGCCCAAGAGGGTTAAGGCAGTGCTGGAAAATAATGGTGGCCACACAAAATATTGACACTTTGGGCCCAATTTGGATATTTCACTTAGGGGTGTACTCACTTTTGTTGCCAGTGGTTTAGACATTTTAAAGGAGAAGTCCAGCCTAAGGGTCGCAGGACTGCAAAACGTTTTCAGAGCGGTCTGAAGTCTGGTCAGTTCTCAGTGCAGAGACGCCGGGGGATAGCTGCAGCATTGGTCTGGTGCTCCATCCACTGAGTTAAGTATGATTAGTAAAACCAAAAACATACTTTTCTTCTTCTTTTTTTTTTTTTTTTTTTTTTTTTAAATGACTGTGAGTTGTTTTGAGGGGACAGCAAATTTACACTGTTATACAAGCTGTACACTCACTACTTTACATTGTAGCAAAGTGTCATTTCTTCAGTGTTGTCACATGAAAAGATAGAATAAAATATTTACAAAAATGTAAGGGGTGTACTTACTTTTGTGAGATAGAGAGGGGCTACACAGGGATGACGTCACCCGCTGCCATCCTTGGAAACACTCAGCATACTGTTGTGCTATATGCCTGTGTTTGATCTTATTCATGTGAGTAGTCCGTATAGGACCTAAATAAATTTTTAATTGGTTGCACAGTGAGCACTTAGATCTCCCCTCTTCTATCTATTTACGGTTTGATGCCCCCACTGATGTTCTCGATCTGGAGGAGAAGTTTGATATTGCTGATCTTCACCGGTGGAGTCATCTTTTCATCTTTCTGGGACTTGTTGTTCATCAGCATATTGGACTGTGTTTTATTGCGCTGCACTTCTTCTTTTTTACTTTTTTTTTTTTTTTTTTTTTTTTTTTTTTTTGTTACGGATTTTTGTGAAAAGGTTTTTTAGTGTTCAGCTTGCATTCTTTGCACCTGGTGGTCGCCTTTTAGATCTCGGCATGCAATGGCTGCTTGGCTCATATATATAAATTTTTTTTTTTTTTTTTTTTTTTTTCTTTTTATCCACCTGGAACACAATATCACCTTGAGGGGTGTTGTACAACAAGACTTTCACTGGTGGTAATGTCTTTGTCCTTCTGAGGAATGCTGAGCTGGTGAAATCTCACAAGAAGACTCTCCAGTCAATTGCAATATTTGTCTTCCCTGGAGATTGGCTTGGACTTGGACCAGTGTATGTACCACACCTGTGTACTAAGCACTGCTACTCCTGTGATCTCACTAGCTTCAAGGTCCTGTGCTAAGTGGCTTACTGAACACAGGAGGTCACCAGCTTGGCACAGTTGCCATTTAGCAAATACTTTGCATTTTCTCCAATGAATGTAAAGCTTTTTCTGATTGGATAAATTGGGGGTGGTGACATCACAATAATGGCTGTGATGCCTCGTGCTATTGGGGTAGCAGTCCATACATTGCAATACAAAGCCCGGGAGTGAGTAGCCTTCATAATGCTCACAATGGTAAGAGCTCAATGGTCAACATGACCATGCTAACCAATGAGAAACCCTTATTTCTTCTGGGACACCTTTTTGGAAGAAGCCTTAGATGTTTCTCATTGGTCAACACAGTTGTGTTTGCTTTCCGTTGCAAGCAATTCTGAGGGATACTCGCTCCAGGGCTGGTCAGGGCTTTTTTAATGCACGGGCACTGCCCATAATCTTGCATTACATCATACTTGCCTGGAGAGTCACACTTTTTTTACTAAGCAGCATCCCAGAATCTGGGATGCAGGGACAGAGGCAGCCTGTCACTGGGATAAATCTACCATCAGAATGACCTCTTTCTCTCTTCCCCCCCCCCCCCCCCCCCCCCCCATCTACTTAATTTTAGTTTTTTTTTAAATGGGGGGGGGGGGGGGACTTGCCCTTTAAGCAGAATCTCTCCAATGGGCACACAGCGATGAGACCCAGAAAGAGGTTCTAACCGTATCCAAAACTAAAAATTGACATCTGAGGTCCTGTTTCTCCTTCACCATCTGTCCTGCTGCCACCATTTTACTACTCAAATTCCTCTAGTTTCTCCAGATGTCTGTTGGCTAAGATCAAGTGTGGTATCTGTTCTCATCAGTGTGCAGTAGGGGTGCTCTGTCGTCATTCTGGCCCTTTGGTAGGAATGGCTGCCTGTATAGTACCTCTGCTGGTTTGATGGGGTCCTGAGGAGCCTTCTCGATAGGCAAAGAAACTGAATTGGTGTGCACCACGTAAGGTGCTGGTCCAGTGTACTCTCTTGGTGTGGAGAATTCTGAGGGGCCCGGTGCCTCCTAATTTGAACAATGCTGTCTGGTTATGGGCTGGGAAGGGAGAGAACCTGTGGTGTCTATAACCCCCCTGGGATTTTTTTTTTCTGCACTGGGCCTCTTTGGGCTTGGCCTTTTAGCTAAGTCTGGTGCAATTTTTGCTACTAGGCCTCAAGGTCTAGCCAATGCACTAATTGTTCTCCGTGTGTGTGTGTGTGTGTGTGTGTGTGTGTGTGGTGTTTTTTTTTTTTTTTTTTTTTTTTTTTTCCTCACTTGGATGTGGGTCCTTGGGCCTAGCCTGAAGTATGTGTGGCCATTGGGTTCCTCCTCTGCTGAACCGGGGGGGTCTCACTTCTTCAAGAGAGCCCTTCACCTAGTACTTGGTGGTTGGCTTTGGCTGACCACGAGAAGAGGGGTCCACCAGGTCTTTTGGCTAGTTAGACCACGCGGAGCCTTGCACCCCATGGGGGGGGGGGGTCAGGGTAGAGCCCTGCTTCTTGGGGAGGTGTACTCGTACCTCCAGGGGCGGACTGACCATTGAGCGATTAGGGCACTGCCCGAGGGCCCTGGGCCACTAGGGGGCCCCATCAGGGTTGCCAGCCTCAGTAACACCAGGGACAGTATGTATAAATCTGTGTTTTTGTTTTTTTTTTTTTTTTACATCTGTCTGTGTATACTGTGTGTACATGTGTGTGTATACTGTGTGATTGTATATTGTGTGGCCCCATAATCTCTGATTGCCTGGGGGCCCCATAATCTCCTATTGCCCGAGGGCCCCTTGAGTTATCAGTCCGCCCCTGCGTACCTCCCAACTTTTTGAGATTGGAATGAGGGACACCTATCAGCAAAAGTATGCAGGCATAGGACACCCCTCTTGCCACACCCCCTTTAAAGGAGAATTGTACAAAAAAAAAAACAAGATTAGTTAAACCCACAAAGTGCTTTCTTTACCACTACTATTCCTTTTTATATTGGCTTTTGGAATTTACAAATGCAGCAATTTAGAAATCAGATGACAGGTTTAGCACTGGGAAACACTTTTTGATAGATAAAATGTGCATTTTATATACAACTATATAGATCAGACCAAAATGAGGGACAAATGAGGAGGAAAGGGGGACAGAGGGACATTGCACCAAATCAGGGACAGTTGGGAGCTATGGGTGTACTAGAGACACACCCTTAAGCGAACCTTTTTTTAGTGCAGTTACGTTTTTGTTTTTTTGCTCACCACCGCAGGTTCAAGAAAAGCCTGTATACATAGGAATGAAATGTAACGGGCGATTTTGGTCCATGTAGCTTGCTGAATATGTAGAGTCAGTAACAGTCCACTATAGCTCTCTGTGCATGGTTTACCCCACCATGTAGAGCGTATCTCCGGAATGTGGTGACAGGTGTTGGCTACTTTTTTTTTTTTTTTTTTTTTTTTCTTTCAGGTATGCATAGCTCCCAACTGTCCCTGATTACGAAGGAACTGTCCCTGATTTGGAACAATGTCCCTCTTTCCTCCTCATTTGTCCCTCTTATTGGTCTGATCTGTACAGTTGTATATAAAATGCACTATTTATCTTTCAAAAAGTGTTTTTATAGTGCTAAACCTTTCATCCTGTTTCTAAATTGGGGCATTTCTAAATTCCAAAAGCTAGTAAAAAAGTATAGTAGTGGGGGGGGGAAGCACTTGTGGGTTTAACCAATAGTGTTTTTTTTTTTTTTTTGTACAATTCTCCTTTAAGTGGGCGTGGCAGGGGGTGTGTCCTATGCCTACATATGTTTGCTAATAGGTGTCCCTCATTCCCATCGCAGTTGGGTATGTAGGAATGCCGTAAGACTGGTCACTAAGCAGGTCTGGGGTCTTGCCTGACTGCTTTATGCACAGCAGGTTGGTCAAGAAGTCCATGAATTGTTCTCTACATAAAGCTGCATGTCATTCGTTATTTACTTTTTTGATATTTTGTATCTTTTCATTTTTTTATTTTTATTTTTTTCACATTATACGCTTTCCCGCACCACTCTAGCGCCTCCTTCAGGATCTACCTATTGCTTGTTGTTGTGGTCAGTGTGCACAGTCATGGTGCTCCTATGTGGCCAGGCAAAAGGCTGCTGGACTCTTCCTAAAGCTGGCAATGCACCAGTAGATCTTCAAACAAACCATTTGTATGATGATGTGCAGTACATTCCATAACTTGATGAATGTTGTTGTTTAAAAGTACTACAAAATGTTGTTTAACATTTTAACAATTTTGACATTAATGGAATTTCCCAAATGAAAACCACATTCACTGTTTAGAAATGTGTTCATTTTGAGAGAATTTCCATCTCGCTCCTTCGAATCCCCCCCCCCCCCCCCCCCCCCCCCCCCCTCCCATTAACGATCAAAAATCAACAAACGTTCACAAAATTCTACAAGTGTCTGGCCAGGTTAGGGTGCCATAGAGATCCAGATATTCACACTTGCTTTCCTGTACTGACTTTGCAAGCCACCAGCAGTTATCGCCAGGCCTTTATGTACCTCCAATGAAGAACAGAGGTCACAGCAAGCAATGCCACATGTTGAGGTGCATGAAGGTCCACAAATTAGCAGATTTACAGGTTTTTTTTTTTTTTGGTCTGCAAACTTGAGCACACCTATATTGATGTCTTTTGTGGTGACTACTCTTCATAGAACTGAAAGAATATCTAATGTAATTGAAGACTTTTTACGGGACTTGTGGGCGCACTCCAGTAACAAATTTAAAAATTGAACCGTGGGATGTATGCAGAGAACAGCTTGCCCAATGAGCAGTTCAGTTTCTCATCCAGACATTGCTATGTGACACCAGTCCATCCCGCTGCTGCCTTCTGTCTGTAGGCTGGTGATCCTGGAACACATCTGCTGGGGATGCTGGAACACCCCGCATTCTACCACTCTCCTGAAGAAAGCCTGAAAATTTAGTAGAAGTTGGTGCCTCCAGAGAGAGAGGTTATCGAAAATCTAGCCACACTTATCCAAATACTACTTGTAATACCATGATCTGGACAAATGAATACCCTCGCAAGCACAAGCTTCCTGTCCAGTTTCCTCTCCTGTACTGCTTACTCTGATGTCATTGCACACTGTGAGCTTCTCACAATGTGCATTAGAAGCTGCAGTAAGTCCGATACAGCCTGCCTTATTTTCTGGCTGGAAAATGCCCAGCATCATCTAGCACTTTCCTCCCCAGACTGACTCAGTTCTCACAATCATAAAAGCTGAGTATCAAATGTGGGCATCACCTAGGGTGTTCTGCATGCAACTATAGCCCGTCTATGAATGCCGATTCCACCAGACTGACACCCTCCCAATCAAGGCATTTGCATAACTCCTCCCAAGAGCAAACCTTATGCTTGCATAAGAACTGAGAGCTCTTCAAGAGGAGCACTAAGGCAGGGTGCTGTGATGTTTTCAGGAAGCTGCACTATATTGTCAAAAGTATTGGGACGCCTGCCTTTACACACACAAACTTTAATGGCATCCCAGCCTTAGTCCGTAGGGTTCAATATTGCGTTGGCCCACTCTTTGCAGCTACAACAGCTTCAACTCTTCTGGGAAGGCCATCCACAAGGTTTAGGAGTGTGTCTATGGGAATGTTTGACCATTTTTCCAGAAGCGCATTTGTGAGGTCAGGCACTGATGTTGGATGAGAAGGCCTGGCTCAGTCTCTGCTCTAATTCATCCCAAATGTGTTCTATCGGGGTGAGGTCAGGACTCTGTGCAGGCCAGTCAAGTTCCTCCACCCCAAACTCGCTCATCCATGTCTTTATGGACCTTGCTTTATACGCAGTCATGTTGGAACAGGAAGGGGCCATCCCCAAACTGTTCCCACAAAGTTGGGAGCATGAAATTGTCCAAAATGCTTGCTTTGTGCACTGGTCAAAATCACTTGATGGAGGGGGGATTATGGTGTGGGGTTGTTTTTCAGGGGTGGGACTTGGCCCCTTAGTTCCAGTGAAGGGAACTCTTGAGGCAT
>JBBDGP010002257.1:0-182750 GCA_037952835.1 Lithobates septentrionalis
TGGAGCGCTGACGCTTTCGGTTATTTTTGATCCAGTAATCTAACAGGCTGGGAGATGTAATAATTTTATATTGATTGCTGGACCTCAAACGAGAGCTATAAGGCTCTGCTTGCTATAGGTTCCCGGCACGCCTTTAGTGGATTTCCACTTTTGCAGCCAAATGGGGACAGCACCTACCGTATTTATCGGCGTATAACACGCACTTTTTTTCACCTTAAAATCCGGGGGAAAATCGTGGGTGCGTGTTATGTTATTTTTGTCTCTTGTACCACAGCTCATATTTTAACCAATTTTGTCAATTTTCTTGATACTATGTTCCAAATAAAATACTCAAGTAATTATACTTTATGTAGCATTTTTTTAACTCCTTTGCTGCCTAGAAAACCCCATGCGGGGGATAATCCCGTTTTCTGATATTACCCGGGGTGTGCAGCTATTTTTCTTCTCTCCAATGAGTGTCTTCGTTTCCTACAATTTTTGATTATAATTTTTTTTTTTTTTTTTTTTGGCTGGTGCCATGCAGGTCTCCAGCAGAGCCAGTGTATCTGCCCCCACATTGCATACGGGTAAGCAGATGCAATCTGACAGGAAGCATGAATACAGCGCAGTGGTAGTTCATTGGGAACTACAAGCTGACAGCCGCAAAGGCTGCTGAACCTTGTAGTTTTCCATTGACAGGGGACTGTCAATCAGTGACGTGACGTGGCTGGGGGGCAGCTGTGTGTGTGGTGTTGTTGTTGTGGTGTTTATTTATTTATTTTTTTTAAATTGTGACAGCAGGGAAGGAGAAGAACCACGCTAGCTGTCGGGGGGTTGGTGCTGCGGTCTGTACGCAACATGTCACTCCCTCAATATGGGTGTAACCTGTTATGAAAGATGAACGTATCCTTTTAACCACTTCAGCCTGGAAGATTTTACCCCCTTCCTGACCAGAGCACTTTTTGCAATTCGGCACTTTGTCGCTTTAACTGACAATTGTGCGACGTTACAACCAAACAAAATTGACGTCCTTCTTCTTTTTTTTTTTTTTTTTTTTTTTTTCCCCCCACAAATAGAGCTTTCTTTTGGTAGTATTTGATCACCTCTGCGTTTTTTTATTTTTTGCGCTATAAACAAGAGTGACAATTAAAAAAAAAAAAAAAAAAGAGAAAAAAAAACGCCATATTTTTTACTTTTTGCTATAATACCCCCCCCCCCCCAAAAAAAATATATATATAAAAAAAAGGTTTTTTTCCTCAGTTTAGGCCGATATGTATTCTTCTACATATTTTTGGTACAAAAAATCGCAATAAGCATATATTGATTGGTTTTGCGCAAAAGTTGTAGCGTCTACAAAATAGGGGGTAGTTTTATGGCATTTTAATGAATTTTTGATCTGCTTTTTTTTTCTTTTTTTTTTTTTTTTTTTATATCGTGAATGTGACATTATGGCGGACACATCGGACACTTTTGACACTATTTTGGGACCATTGTCATTTATACAGCGATCAGTGCTATTAATATGCACTGATTACTGTGTAAATGACACTGGCAGGGAAGGGGGTTAAACACTAGGGGGCGATCAAGGGGTTAAGTGTGTCCTAATGAGTGATTCTAACTGTGGGGGGTGGGGGGGGTGGGCTACTACTGACATGACAGTGATCACTGCTCCCAATGACAGGGAGAAGTGATCTGTCATGTCACTAGGCAGAACAGGGAGATGCCTTGTTTACACAGGCATCTCCCTGTTCTTCTGCTCCGTGACATGATCGTGGGCACCCAGCAGACAGTCCGCGGGACCCGCGGTCACAGAGCACGCGGCGGGTGCCCACAATGCCGCTTCTTAAAGGGGACATACCTGTACGCCCATTTGCCCAGCCGTGCCATTGTGCTGACGTATATAGTCGTGCGCTGGTCGGCATGTGGCTAAGGAGCACCACTGAATCAAAGCTATACTTCATTCAAAAACATCACTTTTATGGCACATGCACACAATCCGAAAATCAGACGAAAAATACCGCTTTCGATGTGATCGTGTAATAATCTGATCGTTAGTACAGAGCTTTTCGAGAGCTGATCGCAACAATTTATCCGTCCATTTTTTTTTTTTTTTTTTTTTTTTTACTTCGATTGGTCAAGCACAAAAATTTTCCTCGTTTTTCGTTTAGTCAGTACAATTGTCATCCGAAATTACAAATACATTACAACACAACATCACTTCTGTGTGTGTGTTTGTTGTTGTTGTTGTTGTTGTTGTTTTTTGTTTGTTTGTTTTTTTTTTTTTTCTGTTGTACAAGAATTTTCGTGACTTTAGTAACCTATTCAATTTCTACTTGCAACTATTAAGCGAAAAAAGTCGTACGATCTGTCGTATGATATTCGGATCGTGTGTACAGGCCATTAATGTAATGGTGCATTTAGTAATTTATAAAATATCTCCTTTTTGAATACCATGAAGCATTGTAGATAAGTGTTCTAGCAAAATGTATATTGTAGGTATGGAAATAAAAGGAACGTGTTGATCGATCTGTAATCTGATTGGAACAGGTCTCGGCCCGGCTCTCCTCCACCTTTGCACACATCTGCCTTTTTAATCTCAGGTCTGCTTTGCATATACTCCACTTGTGCCGAACGTGAAATGCATGCAAAACAAAATGTTCTGATTTCAGATAACAAAATGGTTATATTAAGTGGAAGTTTGGATTTAGGGTGATACCCTTTATTCGCTAAATAAATAGATTGTAGTGCAATCTTTTAAAGCACGCTGGCCTCTTATTTAGGCATAGAGGCTTAATGCATTGTAATCTATTTAGTTAGGAAGTAAATTGCATTGCTCTAAAGCAAGTTTGGGGTGGAGGAACTTGACTGGCCTGCCACAGAGTCCTGACCTCAACCCATAGAACACCTTTTAGGATGAATTCGAGCGGAGACTGCCGAGCCAGGCCTTCTCGTCCAACATCAGCGCCTGACCTCACAAATGCGCTTCTGGAAGAATGGTCAAACATTCCCATAGACACACTCCTAAACCTTGTGGACAGCCTTCCCAGAAGAGTTGAAGCTGTTAGAGCTGCAAAGGGTGGGCCAACTTAATATTGAACCCTACGAACTAAGACGCCATTAAAGTTCATGTGTGTAAAGGCCAGCGTCCCTATACTTTTGGTAATAGTGCAGTGGTTCTCAACCTCAGTCCTCAAGTACCCCCAACGGGCCAGGTTTCAGATTCTCCTTTTACTTTGCACAGCTGCTTTAAATCAATATCGATGACATGGTATTGAATAAGAGCTATTTTATCTAAGGGAAGTTCCCAAAACATGGCCCATTGGGGGTACTTGAGGACTGAGGTTGAGAA
This sequence comes from Lithobates septentrionalis, assembly GCA_037952835.1. Classification (NCBI taxonomy): domain Eukaryota; kingdom Metazoa; phylum Chordata; class Amphibia; order Anura; family Ranidae; genus Lithobates; species Lithobates septentrionalis. Next base: position 3,329 of record JBBDGP010002257.1, read on the forward strand.
CCACTATAAAATGGTGTATGTGGATTGTGTACAAGTTATGTAGCCAGGGGCGGAACTACCACCATAGCGACCCATGCGGGCGCTATGGGGCCCACAGCCGAGTGGGGCCCGGTGAGGATGAGAGCACCTCCGGCACAGTCTCCCAGCCAGGGGAAGAGAGGAGAGGAAGAGGCAAGCTGTCCGTATCAGCAGAGAGCTGAATTGCCCGATGTAATAGCTTTCATTAGAACTTCCAGTGTTCCCGGGTCTCACGTCACATAGCTCCACCTCTTGGCCCGGCACCTTTGATAGACAGAACGCCGATCCAATGCAGGACGTGTGACGTCATCAAAGGCGTCGGGCCAAGAGGTGGGGCTATGGGACGATGAGCCCCCGGGAAGACGGGAAATTCAAATGAAAGCTATTACAGTGGGCAATCCCGCTCTCTGTTGACCCGGGTGGCTTGCCTCTTCCTCTGCACAGGTGAGGTTGTATTGGGCACAGGTCACGCTGCATTGGGCACAGGTCGCGCTGTATGTGGCACAGGTCATGCTGCATTGAAACTAGGGCAGCTGTGGGGGGGGGGGGGGGGCTGTTTGCAGGGGGCCCTATACAACATTTTGCTATGGGGCCCTGCTATTTCTAGTTACGCCCCTGATTGTAGCAATTGGTTATATACTAATATCAATTCGTATAGCTTCAAAGTTGCAAATAAAATGGTCAGACTTTGCTGGTACAGATGAGTATTCACAGCAAACAGGATTAATGCTACATATATACCCCATTTATAGCACGGTATGGTCCTGTTTTGTGTCTGTCCCTGTCGTGATGCCTCCGTACCCATCCAGGGGATTTTCTTTACATCTAATCATATCGCTGCAAAAAAAATAAAAATAAAAAAAAAATATATATATATATTTTTATTTTTATTTTTTTATTTAGTCATCACTGCAGTTTTCTTCTATATGTCCTGAGGAAGCAATAGAGAAACACGTTGACTGCGACAAGGACTCCTCTACACAAGATAATAAAGTTGTACTTTTTTTCAAGTGTATGTTGTAGTAGATGAGTGCAGTGAAGCGTCTGCATAATAGTTAGAGATGGTTTTTACGACCTAATGGTCTCAAGTGATTTTATGTATATTTGTAATAAATACTTGTGAAATGTTCTATTATTCCATGTGTACTCTTGACTGTGTCAGTAAAGTCCCAACCATTTTATTTTGGTTGGGATTTTGATGGTTTTTATACTAAAGAGCACTTTTTCCTATGGTGTATTTCTAAGTTTTGGAACAAAATTCAATCTTTGGCTGTTTTCACTGTTTTTTTAGGGCCTTAAAGGAGAAATCTATTTTGTGTTTTCGCCATGAACTTGAATATCATGGGGTTTCAACTGGATGCCAAGCGTCTTGTGTCACTGACGATTGCGTTCTCCATAAGGGTGTTGGAAATGTCAGAAGTTCAGATCTTGAATGTGTAGATATGAGAACCCTTGCTTTAGTGCAACCTGTTTAACCTGGAGGGACCCTTTGAAGATATGTTTTAGGTCTCCCCAGCTAAAAATGAAGCCCCTCCAATGATTCTGCTGCTGGCACCCAGCCACAGTTTGTTTGCATTGCTAGGGACGAAGTTTATAATTGGAAAAGTGGCTTGTTAAAGGAGAGCACTTGGCACTGACTCTTATGCTTGCTTTGGTGGCTGGGCCACTATTGATGCTGAACAATAAAGCCATTCTCCTACGATAGATGTTGTGTTTTATGATTTGGTGCCAGCTCTTGTAGCAGATGCCAATAGTTTTTCTCCTGCTTTTTAGCGGCCTCACTTTTGCTCTGGGTCCTCCTCCCCTCCATGTGTCTGTTTTTTGTTTCATTATCAACTTTTTTTTTTTTCTTCCCCCAAGCCGTCATGTCAAGGCCCAGGAGAGGAGTTTTTTTATTTTTCCCACAATATGAACTTGAAATGATGAACCAAAACAAAATGACATTCCTTCTGCCAGGCTGACGTTGGTCTGCAAGAGGTTGTTGTAAGGCAGCTCTGGGGATAGAGGGTAAGGGGGGGGGGGAGGGGGGGGAGCATCAATGTGGAAAGAGCGATGGCAGCTCTAAAACAAGCAGATGACGCCTGATGCTGGCAGATCTGCACAGATGAACGAGGATCTGTTCACTTGGTAGTTAATTTCTTAATATTTTAGCATGCATGTATGCAATCACCAAATGCCAACGCTTGCCTGATTAGCCTTTTATGTACACCGCCTGTTAAGTAGACTTTTTTTTTTTTTTTTTTTTAAATTTGTGTTCTCAGATTAGAAAAAAAAACCTCAGCCTTATTTTTTAAATGGTGTAAATAAACATTGCAGTTCTAGTTTGTCAGTTTTGGGGCAGATAAAAAAAATCTTGTAATTTAGGAGCCTTATATCTTTTAACTGCAAAAGTGTCCATTTTGTGTTGCATATAAAAACCTTTTATTAGTAAGAGTATTATTATCATTATTTTATTATTATCATTATTTTATTATTATCATTATTTTATTATTATCATTATTATTTTATCATTATTATTTTATTATCATTATTTTATTATTATTATTTATTATTATATATATATATTTTTTATACTCATGCATTTTATTCTCTCTTCAGATCTGAACTTTTGCTTGTATATGTTATAATTCCAGATTTTTTTTTGGTGGAGATCTTTCTTTATCCTTGACACTATACTTCACTTTTATGCTAGAGGACTCTATAGACATGCAAGGAAACTTGCATACCGAGAGTAATAACTGGTTGTCCTGTTAATGTGATAGTTTTTAATTCTTTGAGACCACAAGCTGGAACTTGTTTGCTTATTATTATTATTATTATTATTATTATTATACAGGATTTATATTAGCTTACGCAGCGCTTTACAACATGAGGTTGGACAGTACAATTACAATACAGTTTAATACAGTAGATATCAGACCTGCTCGTTTGAGCTTACAATCTAAGAGGAGGGTCAAGAGATACAAAAGGTAATAACTATGGGGGATGGGCTGATGTAGAAAATAAATGTACAGTTGGGGGGGCGGCAGATAGGCTTCTCTGAAGAAATGAGTCTTCAGGGGTCGTCTGAAAGTGGATAGAGTGAGTAGGAGATAGTCGGACAGATTGGGGTAGAGTTCCTGAGGATGGGGGAGGCTCTAGAGAAGTTCTGGCGATGGGAGTGTGATGAGATTACAAGGTAGCTGGGCAGCTGGAGGCCTTGCGAGGAACGAAAGAGAGTGATTTGGTTGGCATATCTGGAACTCTCGACTTAACTTTCTGAATGTGTGTTCCACGTCTCTGGTTGGTAAGATTCAAAGCCCAGGACATCCATATTTCACTCAGAACCATGTTCCTTTCATTTTTATCTGCTTGCCCGTAATCTAAACACTCCTCGGAATCCTCATTAGTTGGGTCCCAAATACATGGAAATCCTGAGATAGCAGTAGGCTACTGCAGGCTGTTGCCCTGTTTCCTTTTGTGGATTGTTGTGGCCGGCCATGCCCTGGGATGGTCTCCTCTATTGGGGTACTAAGTATTTCTGTTGCCCTGGTAGTGCACCTGCATTTCCCCTTCCCCCTCTTCTGGGGATGACCACTAGAGGACCGCACAGACTGGGATTGCTTTTGAAGTTTTCCTAAGTGGACCGTCATAAGTCTTATCCAGTTCTTGCGTCTAAGGAAGGCAACTTGAAACGTGTTGGGCACATAGGCTTTAATAATGCTATTTTAAGGACCTATATAATGAGCTGTTGAATTGGGGATGAGGGGGGGGGGGCAAGTAGTGGTAAGTTTTTTTTTTTTTTTTTTTTTTTTTTTTTTTTTTTTTTTTTTTTTTTTTTTTTATATCCTTAATGCAGAGGATATTAAGGTAAAAGTTTTTTTTTTTTCTTTAGAACCAGTTTTAAGGTCACCAGCCCGGTTATACGACCTTGCAGTCTTGTATCAATCTTTATTTAGCCCTGGTGCATGGTACACCGGCGGTTTAATGTGGGAGGAAGTGCATTGTCTGGCCCCGCTGTCGACAGCCTATAATAGTCGGAGAGCCTGACGTAGTCTGTGGCTACATAGTTAGTTCACCAAGTGGTACTAACATTTAGGGCAGCGTGTGCCCAGGGACGAATGCCCAGACTGCTTACTTTCTAGTTGCTTGTCCCTGGGCATCTACTGCCCTAAACTTTAGTAGTGCTCGGTACAATATCCAGCTCGACTTTAAGCTGCTTTTACAGGCATTTGAGCTTTTATTTCTTTGCCTAAAAAAAAAAAAAAAAAAAAAAAGCTTGAAGGAGCTTGTGCTCTTTCGCACATTTTATTGCGCTTTTTTGGAGCTTTTTCAAGCATAAGCACTTTATTTTCACAAACCCTCCCCTCGGCTCATTTTTTTCCATTTATTTTTAAAAAAAAATTTGTGCTTTTTTCATGGTTTTTCACGCGTTTTTGGAGGCTTTTGGCATCTTTTCTGCTTCAAGCTCCTTTCAAAAATGCAAGTTTTGTGTGGGGGTGTTTCTGCCTGTAAGCTCATATGCCTGTAAACTCCAGAAAAAGTCAGTGTGCATGGACACATTGGCTAACATGAGGGCTCAAAAGCCTGTAGGAGCAGCTTCTTTGAGATGTAGTATGTGTGAGGCTTTACTGTCTGTTGGCAGCAGGGCTGCATGGTGCGCCCATGTCTTGTGCCTGCACCTAAATGGCAGAGTTTTATGCATCAGGGCTAAGCACCCAGTGTGCATGGGGCCCTTAGCTTTTTCTGTGGATTGGTGGTTTAAATTGAATTTGTGGAGTAAACCGATAACTGTTTATAATGGCTCCTAGCATCTCCTTTCTGTATTTCTTTGCCTACATAACAGACCTGTTGATTGACACTCTGCCATACTGTACTTTTTTTATGGTAATCTGACTCTTGTGTCTGTAGTTATCTATTTTTACATGTCTGCTGGGCGCCTTGACAGCAGCCCTTTCATCGCTGACTTTTTATTCACACTCCTGTGAATTTGCAGAGTCCTTTTCTAAATATACATACTGAATGTAGGTCAACAAGTTGACAGGCTTAGAGTGGCAACAGTTACTTGAGATCAACGTGTTGGGTGTAAATGCTCATCTGGGGTCTGTGAAGGCTCTGCCAACTGGTGTGGCAAAGACTTTGTTAAAACAAAAATTTGCATTGCCAATTATGATTTTCTGATGCAGCCCTGCGCTGGCTGTTGCGAACATCTTGACTGTAAATGCGAAGAGTCAAAGCGCTCAACACTTCATGTTCTTCTTTTCCTTCTTCTTTTCCTTCTTCTTTTCCTTCTTCTTTTCCTTCTTCTTTTCCTTCTTCTTTTCCTTCTTCTTTTCCTTCTTCTTCTTCTTTAACCTTCTTCTTCTTTAACCTTCTTCTTCTTTAACCTTCTTCTTCTTCTTTAACTTCTTCTTCTTTAACCTTCTTCTTCTTTAACCTTCTTCTTCTTTAACCTTCTTCTTCTTTAACCTTCTTCTTCTCTTCCTTCTTCTTCTCTTCCTTTTTACTTTTTTACTTTTTTACTTTTTCCCTTTTCCTTCTTCTTTTCCTTTTCCCTTTTCCTTCTTCTTTTCCTTTTCCTTTTCCTTCTTCTTTTCCTTTTTCCCTTTTCCTTCTTCTTTTCCTTTTCCCTTTTCCTTCTTCTTCTTTTCCTTTTCCCTTTTCCTTCTTCTTCTTTTCCTTTTCCCTTTTCCTTCTTCTTCTTTTCCTTCTTCTTTTCCTCTTCTTTTCCCTTTCCTTCTTCTTTTCCCTTTTCCCTTCTTCTTTTCCTTTTCCCTTTTCCTTCTTCTTCTTTTCCTTTTCCCTTTTCCTTCTTCTTCTTTTCCTTCTTCTTTTCCTTCTTCTTTTCCCTTTTCCTTCTTCTTTTCCCTTTTCCTTCTTCTTTTCCCTCTTTTCCTTTTTCCTTCTTCTTTTCCCTTTTTTTTTTCCTTTTTTCCTTCTTCTTTTCCCTTTTTTTTTCCTTTTTTTTTTCCTTCTTCTTTTCCCTTTTTTTTTCCTTTTTTTTCCTTTTTTCCCTTTCCTTTTTCCCTTTCCTTCTTCTTTTCCCTTTCCTTCTTCTTTTTCCTTTTCCTTCTTCTTTTTTCCTTTTCCTTCTTCTTTTTCCTTTTTTTTCCTTTTCCTTTTTTTTTTTTTCTTCTTTCTTCTCTACCCTAGACAGCATCTGGAGCAGTGCTAGTATTTTTCTTTTCCTTTCTCTTACTATTTTTTCCCTTTCTTCTACTTTTTTTTTCTCTTCCCTTTTTTTTTTTTTATTTTTTATTTTCCCCCGTTTGGAGAAATAAGCCTACTATCACATAAACTGAGTTACTGCTGCCAACCGGGAGACTGGCCACAACACTGCACTCCTCGGGACCATAGAACCTTCCCCGGTTTCTAGTCAAATTCTATCAAATGAGACCAGTCCATAGAATCAAATGCAGAAGATCGGAAGTTTAATTTTTGGAGTTAGGACATGCTTGAAACCTGCAAGATTATTTCTTAAGTGGCAAAGGCAAATGTGAATCTTCCCCTTCCCAGCAGTATATATTCTCCCTCCTTCAACATCGTGAAGCAGTTGTAGCCACCAAAAATGTTATTAAAGCAGGACTTCACCCAAAAGGGACATTTTTGCTTTAAGTTAACTGCCACTCCCCTGCCACATTTTTTTTTTTTTGGGGGGGGGGGGGGGGGGGGGGGGGGGGGGGGGAGTTGTACAGGTTTCCTGTGCCTATGTGATCTGAGTGGAGCTTGTCCTCTCTACAGTCTGTGGGACTATTCACAGCTGTCTATGAACCCGCAAGCAGCACAGCCAGCTGCCCACAGTTAAGATACCGGTGCTGGGAACCGCTAGAATAGTGAAAGAACTATCCCTGGTGAGGACAGTGCGGGATCCCTGGATAGGTTAGTGTCCTGTCAGTAGCTACAGGAAGGTTCCCGGCCCGCGCTCCTGGCTCCTCCTGCCTTCAAAGTCCCCCCCCCCCCCCTCATGCGGGCTAGATCCTGAGCCGCACTGTATGCATGTATTGACGCACACAGTGTGGCTCAAACACCCAGCCCCCCCACCCCCTCCATTCCCTTGTCTTCTTATTTAGATTGAAAGCAGCAGAAACCAATAGCTCCCACTGCTCTCGTTGAGTCCAGTGAGGAGGGAGATGGAGAGCAGCGCTGGATCGACATCAGGCACATGTAAACAGTTAGGAGATGGCGGGGGCGGAGGGGCCGGTGCCGCACAAAAAGGTGTTTTTCACTTTAATGTAGAAAATTCATTAAAGGATTTGTAGGCTCTTGATTGGATAGATTGATAGCGCAGCCATTGGGTGCTGTCAATCCAATCCATTGACGCGGGCGCTGGCGGGGCCGGGCCGAGCCCTGCATTCGGTCTCTATGGACGCCGAATGCTGGACTCGGGGGCGCGCCCGCAAGGTAACCCCCGGAAGAGCGCTTCTCCTCGGGGGTTATCTGCTGTGGGGAGGAGCTGCGAAAGCCGCCTGAGGGACCCCAGAAGAGGAGGTTTGGGGCCACTCTGTGCAAAACGAGCTGCACAGTGGAGGAAAGTATGATGTGTGTGTTTAAAAAAAAAAAAAAAACACAAACATTTAGTGTCAAACCTTTTAGCCTTTACAACCACTTTCATTTTTAACATTGTCGGCTTTGCTGCTGCTGCTCAAAGTCAAGACTACATGCAATTTTTTTTGTAGTGCTCCTTTAATTCTGATGAATTATATTATAATTAATTTATTAATTGAATAAATTAAATTAATTTATAATTATACTATAAATGTTTCCCCTGATGCAGAGTTTAAATGTACAAAAAGATCTGAAGTGATGCCAAAGGGTCAACTTTTTTTTTTTTTTTAATAGTTATAGAAAGTGTTTGAAGAACAGTTAATCCAGGCATGCGTGCATAGACAGGTTTTCTAAGGAATCCATTCAGGCAAAGTTGTATTTTGCCTATACTGTACAGGGAAAGTAGCAGTTTTTCTGAATTGCAGGCACCTGTGGTTACCAGTCCTATGCTCTGCAGTCTGTTGTTAGATCGCTCTGGTTGCTTTGATTCAAGTTCCAGTTAAAAATCGTAACTTGCGCAGGGCTCAGAAAGCTAATTTCCACCCCCCTTGTGATGGCTCCTGGGCTAATTGGCTATTTTGGCACCCGGGGCTGCATTATGGGGAGGGCGAGGGCGGCGGTGTGTGCTCGCTCCCGAACCCCTCTGGCTGTGATTGCAAACAGCTGTCTGAGTCAATGAGAAGGTAGAGAGCAGACGGAGCCACTGCTCTCATGCACATCGCTGGATCGATTTCGGGCTCAGGTAAGTTAAGGGGGGAGGGGGGGGGGCCTGGGTGGAAGCTGCATGCAGAAGAGAATGCAAAGCCTGTGTTTAGAACCACTTTAAGCGTACAATTTCCTGCCACAATAAATATGTATGTAAGATCATGGAATGCTGAGTTGTGCAGACTTTTTTTTTTGTATTGATCACTATGTATTGTATTAATCCTCTTCAGATGTCATGTGACAACAAACCTCCCTTCTTCGGAAATGTTATTTCCTGTCACCTGAGCGGTATTACATCTCTAGTGTGAGGAAATATTTCACAGTATTTATATATGCTTTGTCATTTTGTGTAATCTGCAAATATATGTTTTAACACGGTCTGTTTGGGTCAGTGCGATCTTTTATGGAAAATGGTTGCAGCTCATTTGTAACTTCCTTATTGATCTGTCCTAACATCCACGCAGACTTGGTACAGTCACAGTAAAGATGTCCAGTATAATGAATAGAGGAGGTGTACAGGGCACCAGAACTCAGAACCAGAACACATTGATGGATATACATTCACCGGCCACTTTAAGTTCACCTTGCCAGTACCGGGTTGGACCCCCTTTTGCCTTCAGAACTAACTGCCTTCATTGTTGGTGGCATAGATTCAACAAGGTGTTTGGAAACATTCCTCAGATTTTGGTCCTTAGTGACATGATCCTATCACGCAGTTGCTGCAGATTTGTCGGCTGCACATCCATAATGTGAATCTTGGATTGAGATCTGGCGAGTGTGGAGGACATTTAAGTACAAAGACCTCATTGCCCAGTTGTGAGATGATTGGAGCTTTGTGACATGGTGCATTATCCTGCTGGAAGGAGCCATTAGAAGATGGGGGCACTGTAGTCATAAAGGGATGGACATGGTCAGCAACAATACTCAGGTAGGCCGTGGCATTTAAACAATGCTCAATTGGTACCCAAAGTGTGCCAAGAAAATCTCCCCCACACAATTACACCACCACCAGCCTGAACTGTTGATACAAGGCAGGATGGATCCATGTTTCATGTTTATGTCAAATTCTGACCCCACCATCTGATTGTTGCAGCTGAAATCGAGACTCGTCAGATCAGGCAACATTTTTTCCAATCTTCTATTGTCCAATTTTGGACAAGTCTTGATGCCTAAGGCTGGGTTCACACCTAATACCGATGCAGCTCTCAGCAGGGGTCCGGTGCGTTTCGGGTTCCCAGTTCAGCCCAAATTTTTGGCTGATTTCGGACCTGAAACTGACCAAAAGACGCACAGGGATCCTGTGCAAATTCGCACCGGAGCTGCAGTGGAGATATGTGAACTGGCTCCATAGAGAGCCGGTCAAAATCTTCTGCTATTGCAAATTGCATACGGTTGAACCCGCATCCAATTCGCAATAGTGTGCACCCAGCGTAAATGCATTGAGTTGCTGCTATGTGATTTGGCTGATAAGCAATTTGTGTTACCAAGCAATTTGTACATTTTTCCTGATGCATGCAATTGCAAATGGTGTAATCCTTTTAGGATGTTTGTAGTTGCGCTAAGTGAAAGATATTAGACTTTTTAGGCCTACTTGATAGGGCAAAGCCCATTCTATGGGTATGAGATGTATTTTCTTTACCTTTTGCCCAAAGTTTAAAAACTAGAACATCGTTGTTTTGACCATATTCGCTGACCTGCCGTTAAGGAAGGTCTTATCTCCACCAGGAGACTTTATTAAAGAAGTTCTTCAGTCCACCCCAAAAAATGAAAAGTAATCTAATAACTGTAGCTGCTGAAGCTTAAAGGGGTTATAAAGGTAAAAATTTTTTCACCTTGATGCATTCTATGCATTAAGGTGAAAAAACTTCCGACAATACCGCCGCCCCCAGCCCCCCCGTTTTTACTTACCTGACCCCTCGAAAGTCATGCCGCTCGCTCCCGACATCCATTTCGCCGCTCAGCCTGGCCGCTGATTGGCTACAGTGGATGGATTGAAAGCAGCGCAGCCATTGGCTCGCGCTGCTGTCAATCACATCCAATGACGCGGCGCGCCGGGGGCGGGGACGAGTGATACAGTGAGCGGCTATAGCCGCCGGCTGTATCACGGGAGCGCGCCCACAAGAACTAACCACCTTGCGAGGGAGCTCGCATTAAGGTGGTTAGTTCTTGCAGGGAGGAGCTGAAACAGCCGCCGAGGGACCCCAGAAGACCAGGTTCGGGGCCACTCTGTGCAAAACGAGCTGCACAGTGAAGGTAAGTATAACAACATGTTTGCTATTTTTTATTTTTTATTTTTTGAATTGCCTTTACAACCCCTTTTAATAAAAGGACACTTGCCTGTCTGGAGATCCAGCACTGTCCTCACCTACACCGGTTCTTTGGGTTCCTGGTGACGCCATGCTAACTTTGGCAAGTCGGCGGTGATTCTTTGTGACGTCACAGCTAGCTGCCCCACTGCACATGCAAGAGTCGTTCTGTGCCCTGTGAATGATCCTGAAGCCTCCTGGGAGCTGTGACATGCCCTGAGAGGCTGCGGGCCTACTCAATTCGGGTGGGTGTCAAAAGCAGGTACTTGCCCCCCAAATAAAAACTGCCCAGAAGGGGGGAGGGAGGAAAATAAAACGTGGAACTTCATTTTAGGGGTGAAGTTCCGCTTTAACAATGTCGTCTGTATATATAACTCTTCTGGATTTTATTCCACTAGTTTGTACAGCAAAGCTGACCTATCAAAGTATGCCCTGGAGGGTTGAAATATTCAGCTTGTCAATGCATTTCATGGCGCACTATAACTGGGAAAGCGCAGCCTTTTATAGGTTACCAACTGTAAGTAATATATGATGGGTTCTTCTCCTGCAGCCACTTATGTACTGTCTGGTTCTTTTTATTAGTTTTGGTGTTTGTCTCCATTTACTTTATTCATAAGAGGTCATTTGACAGCCCCCTGCCCCAGATCTCTGTAAATGCATTGTAGTGTTTTAAAATAGCTTCCAAAAATAACAACTGCATGCAGCTGCTTCACTGTCCAAGAGTGAAGAATTCTCTATGATGACTATTGCCGTGATGGGAAACTTTTGAGGCTGAACTCTAGCCACAAATTAATCCAGCTTTAACGTGCCAATAAATTTAGGGGTGTTTTTATTTATTTATTTTTTTTGGTTGGATGCGAGCAGTTGCACATACATGGTTTTAGCCTCTTGCAGTCCAATCAATGTACAGCAGGTCTGCAGTGAGAGCGGAGGAAGCGGTGCAAGTCACCAAATCAGTTCATGTTGTGACCAGCTGTATCCTGATAGGAGAAAGCATAAATAAAGATATTGGTAGATGGAACCATCACTGTGCTGCTTCTCCTTTCACTGCCCAGTCACAGGCTGGTGTGGTTCCAGAATTCAAAGAACAATGGGATGGCCCCTAAAAGTTACACATCTAGGTGTCCTAGAGTGGTAACCTCAGCCTGGACTCCAACCAGGCCATGCCCCCAACATGTTTCACTCCGCCCCCCCCCCCCCCCCAAGCTTAGGCATGGGGTGGTTCCAGGGTTACCTGGGCTGAGTGGAAGTGTGTTTTGAATGAAGCTGGTCATCAGATCTATTAGCATGTCTGAACTGAATGTAAATTATTTCTGGTTTTAATATTTTACCTTTTCAAAGGACTATTCTTTTCCAGCATATCTTATTTTTGGCTAGACTTCCGCTTTTAACATATTAGGACCCTCACATCTTGTTAAAGGCTGCCATCCCACCCGGGTCTAATTGGGTTCACGTGCTTTTTCAGGTGGACCCTACAAGTAAGACAACAAGGCACTCCCAGGCACAAGTAGGGATATGGTAAAAGCATGTCAACCTTCTAACCATACACAATGATAATTACCGTATATGCTCGAGTATAAGCCGAGTTTTTCAGCCCATTTTTTTTTTTAGGCTGAAAAACTCCCCTTCGGCTTATACTCGAGTGAGGCGTACCTTTTATTACTAAAACAGCGTATGTCGCCCGCTGTGTAATGCATTCTGTTCAGCCGTCTATTGAAACAAAGCCCCGCCTCCTAATAAATTATATTATTCCTGCGCTACCATGTACAACACTCTGATGTTAATAACGGAAAAGCAGCTTGCACCGAATAGGGTCCAGCCTGACCCCCAAAAGAGAAGGATGAAATAAGTAAGGGTGGTGCTGCGCTAATCCTAATGATCTCCACACTTACTGAGTATGGATAGATAATGGTAATCAGTGGCTTAGGTATAAACACTAATGAAAATGGAATAAAGAGCCTACTGATCACACGATGGCTGTAGTGCCTAACGTGCTGTGTGAAATTGAACGCAAATATGCAAAAAATAAACAAAAGTGTCTAATCACTCTAAAATCATGAATATATAAATAATAACCCAAAGATAAGTGGAATAAGAAAAAGGTTTCCAAAACATAAAACAAACAAAAAAGATGGTGTATACAAAGTTACACTGGGTGTCCGTTAAGATCTACAGTTGCTGCAAAAAAATATCTTATACCTACAGTGGGTACTAAAAAATACAATATTCCAATACATCAAATAGTGACTTATATGGCAGCACCAACTGTATTAAAATTCAAGAAAGTGACTTGTGCAATTTAAACACCTCTAATATTATATCAAACGTGCCATAGAATAAAGAAGAGTAAAAAACAATGATTGTAGAAACAATAGAATAAATTCAAAATGAACGTGCAATATTACAATGAATGCCCGCCTCCTCCTCGTCTGTGATAGGCGGAACACTGATAGTTTCCCAGCATCGTATCAGTGTTCCTCTATCACGGACGGACGAGGAGGAGGCGGGCGGGCTTTGTTTCAATGGACGGCTGAACAGAATGCATTACACAGCGGGAGACGCACGCTGTTTTAGTAATAAAAGGTGTGGCTGCAACTGGGCACGGTGTGGCTGCAATTGGATGGGCATTGTTTACCGGTAGCTGCTGCATTTTCCCACCCTCAGCTTCTACTCGAGTCGATATGTTTTTTCCCATATTTTTTTTTTGTGGTAAAATTAGGTGCCTCGGCTTATATTCGAGTCGACTTATACTTGAGTATATACGGTATATAGCATGGATAGGAAGTGAAAGAAATGGTAAAGGAATAATGTTTGCCAGTTGAATTTTTAAAAAATGACAAAGTGGTTAATAAATGTGAATAGTCCAAAGTAAAAGTCCATTTGACCTGGGTGATAACCTCAGGAATAGTAAAATCTGGAGATCCACACTGGAAAGGCAGCTAGCTGAGGAGCTGAAGTTTCTCTGGTAATAGGAACATAAAAGACAAAAGAGCAGTGCCAATCTGAGTGAACCAGAAATATTGTGTTAAGGTTGGCTGTGTTGCACCCCACCTTTTTATGATAGTTTGCTCCTAGATGGGGCATCTGGGTGTGGGGACAATACCCATACGGATGTACTAATACTTATTGTTTAACATAACTCGGGTCACGCTGTACAAATTCTATCTTGCTAATATTTTCATACCGAGGTTGAGAGAAGAGTGACAGATGACTTCATCCCCGTGCTGCTTCTCCTTTCACGGTTTAGTCTGAACTCGACTCGGAGAAAGTGGGTTGAACGATGCCGGCCATCAGACTGAGGCCATCTAGTGGCAGAAAAAAAGTATTGTGGTGGAATTCTTTGGACTGAATCTGAATATTGCAGTGAAAATTGGGTTTGTCATCTTTCTTTTACTAAGCTAGTCATTTTTCTTGACTTCAGATTTGCTTTTAAATGTACTGTAATATTATTTTTTTTAGCCACAGGTTAACACTCTAGGCCAGGTGTAGGCAACCTCGGCCCTCCAGCTGTGGTGAAACTTCAAATCCAATCATGCCCGTGATTGTCGGGGTCTTGCACAATGTCTCATGGGACTTGTAGTTTCACCACAGCTGGAGGGCCGAGGTTGGCTTACCCCTGCTTCTAGGCTCTTTTTTTTTTTTCTTGTGTTATTTTATATATGGCTTTACTTCTTTTTGAAAGGCATTTTACAGACCCAAGGAGTTCCATTTCAAATTTACACACAGAACTGAATGTCTCGTCAGCAGTGACGCATCCCTTATCACACAACTCAATCTGAAGTTGCTATCAGACAAACTGAGCCTCCAAGTTGGTGGGACTTTGTCATCTATTAAATGCCTTTTGTAAAACAAAGATGACTATTGTGTGTATTTATGTATAATTTAATTGACCGAAAAACCAGTTTAGTTTCCTTCTTAGTGGAAGGCAATTGAGTTATGGTCTGCAATGATCTCTTGGGTTCTAAATGAGCTAGTTAACCAGTTTGTCATGTTTTAGAATCAGGGAGTTGTTTCCAGCGAATATCTTCAACTAAGAGCATAATTACAAGGCCCTGTGTTGCTCACCTAATCTTAAACCAATTTGAAGGCTATTAAATTGAGCTATAGAGGGCAAAGGTGAAACTCTGGGAGCTAAAGCTTCTTTAACTCCTTATTTATGAAGTATAATTTTCTTTAGGGATCCATACGTTAGTCCGTAAGTCTTACACGGATCACATTATGTACTAGTCATTCTAGGTAGTTCTTCATACAGGTATTTTTTATTTTTTTTTTCATACTGTCCACTTTGATTTTTGGATTCCACTCAGTTATTAGTGTTCAGGTTTACAGCGTCATACAGATGGCATACTGTAAACAAAAAAAATGTAGTTTAGAGTAGTAAAGTTAATTCATTATATATAATTTATGTTAAATGGTTGACCTCAACTACAGTGTAACAGAAGCAATTCACAAAATGCGAAGCCACTGGTGCCATATTTGTTCATAACCCCCTACAAGAGAAGCAAAGATATGCAGATCTCCAGGGCAGCCACCAAATCTGTTCCCTGGGGGGTGAAACGCTGCAACACAAAGTATAAATCTGTATACGTTTCCTGCACCCAGTTGTGGTGCTAAGAGGATAAATAGATAGAGATCGATACATATACAACACGGCACTGTAGTAGGTATACCTGTTCAATTGGTAAGTCAAATTGCTAAACAGCCAATTACTTTGCTGCAACTTGATGCATTTAGGCATCTAGACGTGATGAAGATAACTTGCTGAACTTTAAACTGAGCATCAAAATGGGGAAGAAAGGGGATATAAGTGACTTTGAACGTGGCATGGTTGTTGGTTCCAGACGGGCTGGTCTGAGTATTTCAAAAACAGCAGATCTAATGGGATTTTCACACCTAACCACCTCCTAGGGTTTACAGAGAATGGTCCGAAAAAGAGAAAATTATTCAGCGAGCGGCAGTTGTGTGCCAAATAACCACTTGTTACAACCAAGGTATGCAGAATACCTTGTTTGTGAACGCACAACACCTTGAAGCAGATGGGCTGCAGCAGTGGAAGACCACACCAGGTGCCACTCCTGTCAGCTAAGAACAGGTAACAGGCTACAATTAGCACAGGCTCCCCAAAATTGGACAATAGAAGATTGGAAAAATGTTGTCTGGTCTGCTGCGTCTCGATTTCAGCTGCGACATTCAGATGGTGGGGTCAGAATTTGGCATAAACATGAAAGCATGGATCCATCCTACCTTTTATCAACGGTTCAGGCTGGTGGTGGTGGTGTAATGGTGTAGGAGATATTTTCTTGGCACGCTTTGAGACCCTTGACCAATTGAGCATTGTTTAAACGCCACGGCCTACTTGAGTATTCTTGCTGACCATGTCAATCTCTTTATGACTACAGTGTACCCATCTTCTGATGGCTCCTTCCAGCAGGATAATGTTACCATGTCACAAAGGTCAAACCATCTCAAACTGGTTTCTTGAACGTGACAATGAGGTCGCTGTACTCCAATGGCCTCCACAGTCACCAGATCTCATCCAATAGAGCACCTTTGGGATGTGGTGGAAGATTGGCATTATGGATGTGCAGCCGATAAATCTGCAGCAATTGCGTGATGCTATCATTTCACTATGGAACAAAATCTCTGAAGAATGTTTCCAACACCTTGTTTAATCTATGCTACAAAGAATTAAGTCCGTTCTGAAGGCAAAAGGGGTTCCAACCTGGTACTAGCAAGGTGTCCAAAATTGTGTAGGCAGTACTGTGCTTGTGTAATTGTCAAACAAATAATAAAAGAAAGCTGCAATGTTAATTTTGAGACATTAAACACAAATATATAAGAAAGGTAAATATGTTGCGCTGAATAAACTAAAATTCAAATTTATTTCTTAACTCCTCAAAGTCCATATAGCACATGGCTTAATGACTAGCCAAAAAAAAAAAGGGGGGAAAGATAAAACAACATAGAAGTGCTTGTAAATGTAGATTCGGAAGAAAATTCTCCACCATGTGAGAAATCATGGACACAGAGGTCAAGATGTACTCTTACTACAGAGTATGGACCCTCTAATAATGGAAGGTCACATAAGCCTTAGTGAATCCACCACTGATAATCCAAGGAAGACGAAAGGCGATGGTATACAATACATCACACCCACAACTCTTGAGAATCTGGTTTCTTCCTTATTTCACTTCCCGTATGAATCAAGGTCTCAATGTGCTTAATGCCCCACCATGGGCTTTTGGGCTTCTGTGACCTTTTTTTTTTGGCTAGTCATTAAGCCAAGCGCTATATGGACTTCATAATTTGATTTCTTATTTGAATTTGAGTTTATTCAGCGCAACATGTTTGCCTTTCTACTGGCAAAGTGTGCCTAATAAAGTAGCCGGTGGGTGTATGTTGAAAATTGTATTCAGGGTGTTTGGGGGAAAACAAATTCTAAGCTGCCTTGTTTATTTTATTTGCTAAGGCTTGTTCACTCCTTATAAACACATCCTCCATCCTTCTTTTTTTTTTTTTTTTTTTTTATTCTTTTTTTCCCCTTTTATAGCAGTAGGTGGTTATGCTGTTTGAAGATTTTTATTTTGTTCAAGGTAAAAGGTCAACAGGCCTACTCTAAGGAGACCCTTTAGTCCAATGTAGGCCTTTTGGCATGATATTTAAAAATAAATTAAAACCTCTGGTGTCCAACCTGCAAAGAGCCATATGTGGCCATTTACTTTTTTGCTGTGTAGTTCTTTGGGCCCAGCACTCAGTTGTGGGAACATTGACTTGTAATGGTCTTCTTAATAGCAGTGATCTCTAGCAGTCTCGTGTAACATGTCCCTAGTCTCTAAATATCTACTATAGCATGACTCCAGCCCTTTAGAACGGTCTCTGATTATCTCCCCCTTCTTGTAAGTCTCCAGATGGTCTTCTGTTGCATTAGATATAATAAATACATGTGGATCTTTGACATCAGGGGCCACATATAAGGCCCCCCCCCGCCTCGTAGGTTGACCAGCACTGGTTTAAACCTTCACGATTATTAAACTCAGTCAGTGTGTCCCACTTCCCTGCATCTCCACCGTATTATCACGAACTGTGCTACAAGAGCTCTTTAAACAAACTCATCGTGACTTGCTTGTTAGGAGCGATCATCCCCAATTCTTTAACTTGATTTTCCTCATTATAAATTGTATTGTTTTTATAAAGGAACATCATCTCCCATAGGGCTTTACACAGTAAATAGAGCATACTTTCCATTGTAGCAATTACAGAACTGTAACATTTGCACAATAAGAATCTATTGCCCAAAGGAGAGGTAATTGAAATAAAATGCCGTATGTGGGAGTAGATTATATAAGTAATGCCGCCTGTTTAAAAAAAAGAGAAAAATATATATTGCAAAATTATCTGTTAGCGGTCCCCATCATGTGGCTCAAGGGCCGCATAAGGCTCTCATTTTCTTTTTTGATTTTGCGCTCGACACCTTTTACACAAACTCAGTGGTGCTTTACCTGGCCTCCTACTGTTTTTATAGATTTCCCTTGAGCTCGGTTGTTGAGTTGTGATTGCCTTCTTTATATAATTGTTTTAAGAGTGACGACTTCTTTCTAAGGAAAAACTCAAAAAGAAGTCTTTGTGGGTCTTATGTACTTTCCCGTTAAGATATTGCTGTGCTGCACCATTCCACCGGCTTTGTTTTCTCTTTTTAATAGGAGCATCCAGGAATCCACCTGCGGGTAATGCTGGATCACCCAAAAGGCTGCTGGTTTTGACACACAATTCGAATATCGGATGAAAAATGGCGCTTTTGAAGCCATCGTATGATAATCTGATTATTGGTTTACAGCTTTCGAGAGCCGATCACAACAGTTCGAAATTATCCCAAGGGACAAACGCGAAAATTTTTCTTGTACTATGTTCGTTTTTAGTAGTACAGTTTTCGTCCGGAAAAAAAAAAAAAAAAATCATAAGAATTAGACTACGCATGCTTGGAAACGAAAGAATACACAATAAATTCCTTCCAAAGTTGTATTCTCTCATACGAGAAGTTGAGTAACCTCTCCATTCTAGGTATAAGACTAGCATTGCAAAAAAAACCCCTGAAGATTATTCGTCCAATTTATTCTCATCATGTGTATGAGGCTTAAGAAGCAAGCAATCAGTCACACCCAGTGGCGTAGCATGGGTTGTCAGCACTCAGGGCTAGGCAAGTAATTTGTGCCCCAAATCTGTGGACTTTTAGCACTCCCCGAGTCCCATTCCCTTCCTACAATAGTACTGACCAGCCTGATCCTATACTGTGACCTACCTGACCACTACACTAACCTACCTGATTCCTACACGGACCACAACACTAACGTACCTGAGTTCTACACTGTCCTACAACGTCCAATACACTACACTGTCCTACCTGTCCGCTGTACTGACCTATCTGATTCCTATACACTGTCCACTACACACTACATTGTCCACTACACACTACACTGACCACACCTGCCATTGAGACATGTAATTTAGTTGGTGATGTAGAAATCGGAGGAAGTGGCCCTCCTCTGGAACCTGTAAATAGATAAATGCAGCGCTCACAAACATATAAAAAAAAGTATATATGGAAAAATAGAAAATGGTAAACATAAAGTCCATAAAAAGTGACTAAAGTGCTCAAATCCACTGTGAAGAAAGTGCAAAATGCTTCAGAGATTTTCAGGTGTACAGCGATACCCCCTCATGTGTCCCCACTCACCGGATCAAGACGACCCCCAGCTTTTCAGTCTAAGGGTCACTTCAGACCTAATAATGGTATCCAGAGATAGCGGATTCAGTGTCAGGTCATCAGATCAAAAAGACACAAGGCACAAGGCTTTGATGCAATTTCCGGCACAACTGACGTCAATTCCGGTCTCGTGGAACGAACGCCAGGGACGGCGTTTGTTGTACTTCCAACTCCATTTCATGCCTGTTTTTAACCTACCTTTTGTAAGTATGCATCCCCATACGCAATAAAACTTTTTATTTGCTGTACTTCACTATCAGTCCATCCTTTTTCATTTTGGGTACCTGTTTTACGGCTGAGGATCATCTTGAAGTCTTTTTGATCTGATGACCTGACACGGAATCCGCCATCTCTGGATACCATTATTAAGTCTGAAGTGACCCCTAGACTGAAAAGCTGGGGGTCTTCTTGATCCGGTGAGTGGGGATACATGAGGGGGTGTCGCTGTACACCTGAAAATCTGACGTATTTTGCACTTTCTTCACAGTGGATAGGAGCACTTTAGTCAATATTTATGGACTATAAATATATATTTATATATTATTATTATTATTATTATTATTATTATTATTATTATTATTAGCGACGTGGCTCCCAAACAAAATTGACGTCCTTTTTTTCCCACAAATAGAGCTTTCTTTTGGTGGTATTTGATCGCCTCTGCGATTTTTTTTTTTTTTTTTTTTTTTTTTTTTTTTTTTTTTTTTTTTGCGCTATAAACAAAATAAGAGCGACAATTTTGAAAAAAACGCATTATTTTTTACATTTTGCTATAATAAATATCCCCCAAAAATATATAAAAAAAAAAACATTTTTTTTCTTCAGTTTAGGCTGATCGTATTCTTCTACATATTTTTGGTAAAAAAAAATCGCAATAAGCGTTTATTAATTGGTTTGCGCAAACGTTATAGTGTTTACTAAATAGGGGATAGTTTTATGGCATTTTTATTAATTTTTTTTTTTTTACTAGTAATGGCGGCTATTAGCGATTTTTATTGTGACTGCGACGTTATGGCGGACATGTCGGACATTTTTGACACATTTTTGGGACCATTGTCATTTATACAGCGATCAGTGCGATTAAAAATGCACATATTACTGTGTAAATGACACTGGCAGTGAAGGGGTTAACCACTAGGGGGCGGGCAGGGGTTAAGTGTGTCCTAGGGAGTGATTACTAACTGTAGGGGGATGGGCTGTGTGGGTGACGTCACTGATCTCTGCTCCGATGACAGGGAGCAGAGATCGAGTGACACTTGTCACTAGGCAGAACGGGGAGATGCTGTTTACAACGGCGTCTCCCCGTTCATCCGCTCCGTGAGGCGATCGCGGGTATCCCCGCGGCGATCGAGTCTGCGGGACCCGCGACCCGACTCGCGGAGCTCCCGGCCAGCACGCAATGGCACGGCGGGAAATTCAAATGGACGTACAGGTACGCCCATTTGCCCAGCCGTGCCACTCTGCCGACGTACATCGGCGTGCGCCGGTCGGGAAGCGGTTAAAAAAATAAAAACTGAAACATCACATGGTCCTAAGTATTCAGACCCTTTGCTCAGTATTTAGTAGAAGCCCCCTTTTGATCTAATACAGCCATGAGTCTTTTTGGGAAAGATGCAACAAGTTTTTCACACCTGGAATTTGGGGATCCTCTGCCATTCCTCCTTGCAGATCCTCTCCAGTTCTGTCAGGTTGGATGGTAAACGTTGGTGGACAGCCATTTTTAGGTCTCCAGAGATGCCCAATTGGGTTTAAGTCAGGGCTCTGGCTGGGCCATTCAAGAACAGTCATGGAGTTGTTGTGAAGCCACTCCTTCGTTATTTTAGCTGTGTGCTTAGGGTCATTGTCTTGTTGGAAGGTAAACCTTCGGCCCAGTCTGAGGTCCTGAGCACTCTGGAGAAGGTTTTCGTCCAGCATATCCCTGTACTTGACCGCATTCATCTTTCCCTCGATTGCAACCAGTCGTCCTGTCCCTGCAGCTGAAAAACTCCCCCACAGCATGTTGCTGCCACCACCATGCTTCACAGTTGGGACTGTATTGGACAGGTGATGAGCAGTGCCTGGGTTTTCTCTACACATAACGCTTAGAATTAAGGCCAAACAGTTATCTTAGTCTCATCAGACCAGAGAATCTTATTTCTCACCATATTGGAGTCCTTCAGGTGTTTTTTTTAGCAAACTCCATGCGGGCTTTCATGTGTCTTGCACTGAGGAGAGGCTTCCGTCGGGCCACTTTGCCATAAAGCCCCGACTGGTGGAGAGCTGCAGTGATGGTTGACTTTCTACAATTTTCTCCCATCTCCCGACTGCATCTCTGGAGCTCAGCCACAGTGATCTTTGGGTTCTTCTTTACCTCTCTCACCAAGGCTCTTCTGCCCCGATAGCTCAGTTTGGCCAGACGGCCAGCTCTAGGAAGGGTTCTGGTCCTCCCAAACGTCTTCCATATAAGTATTATGGAGGCCACTGTGCTCTTAGGAACCTTAAGTGCAGCAGAATTTTTTTTTTTTTCAACCTTGGCCAGATCTGTGCCTTGCCACAATTCTGTCTCTGAGCTCTTCAAGTAGTTCCTTTTGACCTCATGATTCTCATTTGCTCTGACATGCACTGTGAGCTGTAAGGTCTTATATAGACAGGTGTGTGGTTTTTCTAATCAAGTTCAATCAGTATATAATCAAACACAGCTGGACTCAAATGAAGGTGTAGAACCATCTCAAGGATGATCAGAAGAAATGGACAGCACCTGAGTTAAATATATGAGTGTCACAGCAAAGGGTTTGAATACTTAGGACCATGTGATATTTCAGTTTTTCTTTTTTAATAAATCTGCAAAAATGTCAACAATTCTGTGTTTTTCTGTCAATATGGGGTGCTGTGTGTACATTAATGGGGAAAAAAGATGAACTTAAATTATTTTAGCAAATGGCTGCAATATAACAAAGTGAAAAATTTAAGGGGCTCTGAATACTTTCCGTCCCCACTGTATAATGTTTGTGAGTGCTGTATTTATCTGTTTACATTTTTCAAGTGTTTAGCACTTTGTGTATAGCAGCTACATTCACTATCTTGTTTATGTTTTCACACCATTAGCGCGAGTGTTTATATTTAGAATATATATATTTTTCCACTCCTCCAGAAGCTGTTGGCCTGTGTTGCTCCTTTTCCATGGGATTATGCACAACTCGGCTAAACGTGAATTGAAATAAATTTCTTACTATTTAGTACAGTTGTTTACTGGATACCAATACTATCCAAGATGTAGGTTATAAAACAAGAGGCTTCATGGAATTTGGAGTTAAAGCGGAGCTCAATCCCAAAGGGGAAGCTCCGCTTGTTTGCCTACTTCTCCCCCACTTCGCTGCCACATTTGGCACCTTTCGGGGGGGGGGGGGTACCTGATTTTTTTTTTTTATTTATTTATTTTTTTTACAGGTACCCGCTCCCACTTCTGGTTGATCTCGCCGTGGCGAAGTCACCCGGAAGTTTGCCCCTCCCCTCCTCCTTTCCCCGCCGCCAGGCCATTCACAAAGCACAGCGCGCTTCACACATGCGCAGTAGGGAACTGGCTGAGAAGCCGCAAGGCTTCACTGCTGGTTTTCCTTACAAGAAATGGCGGCAGCAGCACCCGAGAGCCGATTGAAAAATTGAGTGGGGTGAAGGCGCCGCTGAATTCGTCGTGGGCAGTTAAGTGTCCTAATAAGTCTTTAAGGCCTCATGTACACAGCAGTTGGGCTTTATTTTTTTTTTAGCTGCCCCTGAGCTCACCTCTGTTGTCTTGTTGGTACATGTACACAGGGTCGTTTATAGGCAGCTGAGTTTGGAAGCATTTTTTTGGAAAGCAAAATAATGCATTCAGGATGTATGTTCAAAGGCATTTGAAACGGCAAATGCCTGTAACGGCTTGTAACTCGCGTTTAGCCGCATTTTCGTTTTACACGCATTTTTTACTTTTTTGGCCATTTGCATTTTTAAAAAAGCTTCTAAACGCGGCATGTAAGTGCGGTAAAACCAACATTTTTTTATATGTCGGTTGCTATCTGTCAGGTTAAATTGTTCAGGAGAGGTTTTAAAATGTCCCGTGTACATTAAGCCTTCATTTCTTCTGTAGGAGCCCAGAGCTCTGCTTTAAGTTGTCCATGATGATCTTGATAACGTGGCACCAACAATTTATGTATGTATGGTTTAAAGCTGAACTCTGGGGAAATGTAAAAACTACCCTTGAACATGCGCCCCACAATATTCCCTTACCCCACCACCCTCCTCTAGCCCATACCCCTTTTTCTTTTCTTTAATTTTCTTTTCTTTTCCTTCCTTCCTTGCAGTGTCATCCCTTCCGTCCTTCCTTCCAGTGCCATCCCTTCCGTCCTTCCTTCCAGTGCCATCCCTTCCGTCCTTCCTTCCAGTGCCATCCCTTCCGTCCTTCCTTCCAGTGTCATCCCTTCCGTCCTTCCTTGCAGTGTCATCCCTTCCGTCCTTCCTTGCAGTGTCATCCCTTCCGTCCTTCCTTGCAGTGTCATCCCTTCCGTCCTTCCTTGCAGTGTCATCCCTTCTGTCCTTCCTTGCAGTGTCATCCCTTCCATCCTTCCTTCCAGTGCCATCCCTTCCGTCCTTCCTTCCAGTGTCATCCCTTCCGTCCTTCCTTCCAGTGCCATCCCTTCCGTCCTTCCTTCCAGTGTCATCCCTTCCGTCCTTCCTTGCAGTGTCATCCCTTTTGTCCTTCCTTGCAGTGTCATCCCTTCTGTCCTTCCTTCCAGTGTCATCCCTTCCGTCCTTCCTTGCAGTGTCATCCCTTTTGTCCTTCCTTGCAGTGTCATCCCTTCTGTCCTTCCTTGCAGTGTCATCCCTTCCGTCCTTCCTTGCAGTGTCATCCCTTCTGTCCTTCCTTCCAGTGCCATCCCTTCCGTCCTTCCTTCCAGTGTCATCCCTTCCGTCCTTCCTTGCAGTGTCATCCCTTCTGTCCTTCCTTGCAGTGTCATCCCTTCTGTCCTTCCTTCCAGTGCCATCCCTTCCGTCCTTCCTTCCAGTGCCATCCCTTCCGTCCTTCCTTCCAGTGTCATCCCTTCTGTCCTTCCTTCCAGTGTCATCCCTTCTGTCCTTCCTTGCAGTGTCATCCCTTCTGTCCTTCCTTGCAGTGTCATCCCTTCTGTCCTTCCTTGCAGTGCCATCCCTTCTGTCCTTCCTTGCAGTGCCATCCCTTCTGTCCTTCCTTGCAGTGCCATCCCTTCTGTCCTTCCTTGCAGTGCCATCCCTTCTGTCCTTCCTTGCAGTGCCATCCCTTCCGTCCTTCCTTCCAGTGTCATCCCTTCCGTCCTTCCTTGCAGTGTCATCCCTTCTGTCCTTCCTTGCAGTGTCATCCCTTCCGTCCTTCCTTGCAGTGTCATCCCTTCCGTCCTTCCTTGCAGTGTCATCCCTTCTGTCCTTCCTTGCAGTGTCATCCCTTCTGTCCTTCCTTGCAGTGTCATCCCTTCTGTCCTTCCTTGCAGTGTCATCCCTTCTGTCCTTCCTTGCAGTGTCATCCCTTCTGTCCTTCCTTGCAGTGTCATCCCTTCTGTCCTTCCTTGCAGTGTCCTTCCTTCCAGTGTCCTTTCTTCCTTCCAGTGTCCGTGTGTCCGTCCGTCCGTCCGTCCTTCCTTCCTTCCTTCCTTCCTGTGTCCGTCCGTCCGTCCGTCCTTCCTTCCTTCCTGTATCCGTCCTTCCTTCTTTCCCTTAAACTCAGATTTACCTCTTTCTGCATTGGCCTACTTTATCTCTGCTGCATTTTCCTCTTTACAACAGCTAACACTGACACATTTCCCCATCTCCTACACAGAGAAACATGGGCCAACCGTGTGGCCACTCAACACATTTTTAACCCTCTAAGTTTTGTCTCACCACTTGGTGAGCTTAAATGATTGTAAAGATTAAACCTCCTTCCTTTTTTTTTTTTTTAAATATATGTGGTTTTATAATGGCACAGCAGGAGTGATTTGAAGTGGATGGGGGAATAGGCACACTTCTTTCTCCTTCCCCTTTTTTTTTATTTTATTTATTTTTTATTCAACCCAGTAAATGAACAAAAGAAATGTATGATGTATGGCCTGCCTTACATACTGTTGCCAAAATAGCAGGCAAAGTATGAGTGCTAGATAACATTCCTATATTTAAAATCTATAATCCTGTACATCAAATATAACCTGTTTCAGGCACGAAGTACGTTGTAGATTTGGGGTTGCTGATGATTGAGGGAGTCACAGTAGGCAAGCGCACAGGGGGGACTTTACACTAATAAAACGGAACCTTCAGCAATTTTTTTTCATCTTTCCATCTATTAAATCCTCTGCCCTTTTTTTTTTGTTTTTACTTTTGGATAGTAAAACCATTATTTATTTATTTTTTCCCAGTAGATACCTTTTATACAGCCCACTTTCCTTTTCTTGTCTGGTCATTAGCCTAGGCTTATAACATCATGCACAGCTCTCTATCTCACTCTTGTGTGAGTTTGCCAGGAAGGGAAGGTGGGGGGGGGGGGGGGGGGACGAGTCATAAGAGGCTGAATGAGAGCTGCAGAGCTGGAGGTGTGCCTCTGTTTAAATCCAGGAAGTGAAGAAGCAGCAGCTTCAGCTGCCCACAGTTAAAATGGCTGCAGCCAGACTCAGCGGAGGGAGATTTCTGCAGCATATTTGGCAAGTACAGAATCACAGTATATATAAAATAATATGCAAAGTGGTTGGAGGGAAGCTTCAGAATGGCAAAGATGTTTTTATTACAAATTATGTGAGCGGACTGCAGTTCCTCTTTAATTAGTCCAGTCTGAAGGCTGAGAGGTGACAACAGACGCTTTGTATAGTGTAATACTCGTGTCCCTATTCTGCCTTTATGGTGTGGCGAGGTTCTGTTACAGGGCCAGCTGATCAGGTTTGCAAATCTTTGTTCATATAAGATGTTGGTTATACAGTATATACTTTGTATTTATAGACACTCTGTATTTACTGGTTTGGCTGGAGTTTTACTTTAAAGTGACCTACAGAAAGGCTGTGCAGGAGATCTGCCCAGACTCCGATCAGTCCGGACTTTGCCTCCTCGTGGGATGTGCTTCGGTTTTGTTTTGGAGATGAAACTGAAATCAGATTATCACGTTCTAAGCCTCCCATGCCTCACACATACAATGAATTAAATATTTGTTATCCTAACTTGCAAAGCTAATATTTGGTAGCAAAACTGCTTCGGCTGCCCAAAGGAGTGAGGTTGTGTGGTGGGTTTTATTTTATTTTATTTTTTTTTTGTCTGTATACATTTCTGATGCCATGCCAAAGGCAGTTTCCATCACGTTGGTCCTGAGCAAGTGTTTAGAAAACGTGCTACAGAAACCATTATTTTCCCCATTCCTGACAGTTCTTACTGTAAGACATATTTTGCTGGAGTCTAAAGAGACATGAGGTTTTTTTTTTTTTTTCAGTTCTATTTTATCAGGGGAGATTGTACTTTTAGATACATCTTCCTTAAATGCGCTCTCTCAATTGCTGCTCATGTTGTGACCTTTTATGTCATATTTTCTTTTGTGGAACAAATGACATATTTTCTGATGTGTCATCCTAACCACATTACTTTTATCCATCTAATAATACATTTTTCTCCCTACGCCGTCTCCTGTTTTTTAGCCCTGCCTGTAGTTCTTTTATAGAGCATTTGTTTTTCTCATCCTAATGAGGGCCATTTATCCAAATAGATGATTTAAAATGACCTGCCCATATTTATTATGTTTATGTGAATAGTCCGTAAATTCTGGCAGAGAATTACCGTTTTCTGGGGTGCTTCGTTCCTAGCATAACGGTATTGCTTTTATTTATATATCTTTATCTCTAGATATAGATATCTCCTATATCCATAGGCGTGCGCACAGGGTGTACCGGGTGTGCCTGGGCACACCCTAAACATTCTGCATGGTGCCGATTCCCCCTACTTCCTCTCTCCCCTCTGCAGTGCTGCCAGCTTCCCTCCTCTCTTTTCAGGAGTGGGGAAGGGGCTGGTAAATATTTTATTAACTGGCTCCTTCCTTTTTCTGAGTGAGCGATCTGTACTGATCGCTCCTGTCTTCAATCCTACTTTTTCTGAGTGAGCGATCTGTACTGATCGCTCCTGTCTTCAATCCTAACTGAAACATAGTAAACTAAGAATTGCAAAAAATAATAAAAATATAAAAAAAACTACGAACACTGTCCACTGACACCACTGCTCAGCTGATATAAACACGCATGTGTTTGTGTTCTGGGGTGCACACCCTAATGTAATAGGCTGCGCACACCAATGCATATATCTATATATCTCTATCTCTATTTTTTTTAAATTTTTTTATTGCTATTAAAGTCCCCTTTTTTCTTGTACTTGTGTGCTCTGTGTAATGGTAATGCACAGAGCAGGCTGAAAGAAACATAAAGTGGCGGCAGAAAAAAGATTGCGTCTGTCCGCATTTTATTTTTTATATGTTTTCTTTTATTTATTTTGGTAAAGCGGAGTTCCACCCAAAAAATGAAACTAGCGCTTTAAGGGAGGTGACCCCTTGACATGCCACATTTGGTATGTCTTTTTTTTTTTTTTTTTTGGTGGGGGGGCAGATACCCTCTTTTTAGAGGGTTCCAGCTCCCATTTCCTCCTGGCGCATCACGGCATCGGAAGGAAGATCACCTCCCCCCCCCCCCCCCCCCCCCGTCTCGGCAATCATCTGTGACACGTCACGGGTCCCAGGTGATTGCCCGGCCAGTCACGGCTCGCTCATGCGCAGTGCATGCCCGGCTTTGAAGTCACAGCCGGGCGCCCACAGTGACAATGCCGGCGCCGCAGGGAGGAGGGGGAGACGAGCGGGGCTTCGTTCCCCCGCATCGCTGGACCCTGGGACAGGTAAGTGTCCGATTTTTATTAAGTCAGCAGCTGCAGTATTTGTAGCTGCTGACTTTTTAACTTTTTTTTTATTTTTTTCTTTAAGCGGAACTCCGCTTTAACTTTTTTTTTGTCTGACTATAGATCTATGTTTATCCCAATGTGGTTTGAAGCCATTTACTGTTGACTGGCTCACTACCTCTGCTGGAAGTCTTTTAAGTATCAACTACCCTTTCAGTAAACATAATACTTCTTAAGATTGGTTTTGAACTTTCCTCCATTTAGTTCGAGGACCTGTCCCCCGTGTTCTTGATTTTGGTTTCATATTTAAAGAAAACTGCCCTCCTGAACCTTATTCACCCCCTTGATGTATTTAAAGGTTTCAGTCATGTCTTCCCTTCTTTCCTCCCAGGCTGTACATAATTTCCTGAAGTCACTCTCAATCATTTTTAACCCCCACATCTTTTTCACCATTTTTGTTACCCGGCTTACCTCCTCTTCTGGAGTGCCCTCTTGCTCTCTGCTCTTTCTTCTGAGTGGCCCCTCAACAAGCCCTGTGCGGAGGGGGGGCCACTTGCGCGGGTATGCTCCCAAGCCGGTCGGCTCAGCCACGCCCCCCGCTCCATCCTGACATGGTTTGACTGATGGCAGCGGGAGCCAATGGCAGACAATGACAGATTTGACATGTGATCAGGGATGGTGGTATCCTTTTTATTTTCATCACATACTTAAAGTGATTGTAATGCTGGCCATACATGCACAGAATTTCAGGCGAAACTGGTCGTTTTTGGAAAGATCGTTCGAATATCGTGCGGTTAGTGGACCCAACTTTACCGATGATTTTGACCGTGGGCCCGCCTAATGTCGATGGAACCCGAAGCAAAAACTTTATTTTGTTTCAACTAAAATGTGTATGTTGTAATCAAAATGACTCTGCCCCGCCCCCCGGCTCCCCTGTTACTGAATTTGATTGACAACAGCGAGAGCTAATGGCTCCTGCTGCTATCAGTCTATCCCATGTGGATGGAGACATTGGCCAGAAAGATCAGGTTCAGGTAAGTAAAAGGGGGGCTCTGGAGGGCTGCTGCACTACACAAGGTTTTTCACCTTAATGCATAGAAGGGATTTACAACCCCTTTAATTTGGATTTACCAGATTTGTGACCGGGTTACTTTAGACCAGTGGTTCTCAACCTGGGGGTCGGGACCCCCTCGGGGGTCGAATGACGATTTGCCAGGGGTCACCGAATCCTGGGCTATTTTTGAAGCCCGCACCCCTCTCCCAGCCTTTTTGTGGCCGCCCAGCTGGGCTGTCCCCGGAGCCCGCAGCCGCACACTCAGCCTCTTCACAGCCGTCCATTCAGTTCACAGCATGGCTGGGGGGCAGAGACTAGAGGTCAGCTGACTAGTGAGGAATGTGAAGTGGGAGGGGCTGGAGGAGACCCTATCTCCTGATTTTGGCATAGGTGTCACTGCTGCGAGACACCACAAAGTCGGAGACACAGTGAGTAACACTATCTGTGATTTAGTTGCCATTCAAAGTCCCCAGTACAGTTCACAGATTAGCAGATGACTTTGATCAAGAGCACCTAAGTTGGCTGATCAGAACCCCCCAAGCAGCATTGCCCCTGATCCCAACTCCCCACCAGCACTGCCCCTGATCCCAACTCCCCGCCAGCACTGCCC
Source organism: Lithobates septentrionalis (assembly GCA_037952835.1). NCBI lineage: Eukaryota > Metazoa > Chordata > Amphibia > Anura > Ranidae > Lithobates > Lithobates septentrionalis. The sequence continues at coordinate 33,175 of JBBDGP010002257.1, forward strand.
CTGATCCCAACTCCCCGCCAGCACTGCCCCTGATCCCAACTCCCCGCCAGCACTGCCCCTGATCCCAACTCCCCGCCAGCACTGCCCCTGATCCCAACTCCCCGCCAGCACTGCCCCTGATCCCAACTCCCCGCCAGCACTGCCCCTGATCCCAACTCCCCGCCAGCACTGCCCCTGATCCCCCAACTCCCCGCCAGCACTGCCCCTGATCCCCCAACTCCCCGCCAGCACTGCCCCTGATCCCCCAACTCCCCGCCAGCACTGCCCCTGATCCCCCAACTCCCCGCCAGCACTGCCCCTGATCCCCCAACTCCCCGCCAGCACTGCCCCTGATCCCCCAACTCCCCGCCAGCACTGCCCCTGATCCCCCAACTCCCCGCCAGCACTGCCCCTGATCCCCCAACTCCCCGCCAGCACTGCCCCTGATCCCCCAACTCCCCGCCAGCACTGCCCCTGATCCCCCAACTCCCCGCCAGCACTGCCCCTGATCCCCCAACTCCCCGCCAGCACTGCCCCTGATCCCCCAACTCCCCGCCAGCACTGCCCCTGATCCCCCAACTCCCCGCCAGCACTGCCCCTGATCCCCCAACTCCCCGCCAGCACTGCCCCTGATCCCCCAACTCCCCGCCAGCACTGCCCCTGATCCCCCAACTCCCCGCCAGCACTGCCCCTGATCCCCCAACTCCCCGCCAGCACTGCCCCTGATCCCCCAACTCCCCGCCAGCACTGCCCCTGATCCCCCAACTCCCCGCCAGCACTGCCCCTGATCCCCCAACTCCCCGCCAGCACTGCCCCTGATCCCCCAACTCCCCGCCAGCACTGCCCCTGATCCCCCAACTCCCCGCCAGCACTGCCCCTGATCCCCCAACTCCCCGCCAGCACTGCCCTGATCCCCCAACTCCCCGCCAGCACTGCCCCTGATCCCCCAACTCCCCGCCAGCACTGCCCCTGATCCCCCAACTCCCCGCCAGCACTGCCCCTGATCCCCCAACTCCCCGCCAGCACTGCCCCTGATCCCCCAACTCCCCGCCAGCACTGCCCCTGATCCCCCAACTCCCCGCCAGCACTGCCCCTGATCCCCCAACTCCCCGCCAGCACTGCCCCTGATCCCCCAACTCCCCGCCAGCACTGCCCCTGATCCCCCAACTCCCCGCCAGCACTGCCCCTGATCCCCCAACTCCCCCGCCAGCACTGCCCCTGATCCCCCAACTCCCCGCCAGCACTGCCCCTGATCCCCAACTCCCCGCCAGCACTGCCCCTGATCCCCCAACTCCCCGCCAGCACTGCCCCTGATCCCCCAACTCCCCGCCAGCACTGCCCCTGATCCCCCAACTCCCCGCCAGCACTGCCCCTGATCCCCAACTCCCCGCCAGCACTGCCCCTGATCCCCCAACTCCCCGCCAGCACTGCCCCTGATCCCCCAACTCCCCGCCAGCACTGCCCCTGATCCCCCAACTCCCCGCCAGCACTGCCCCTGATCCCCCAACTCCCCGCCAGCACTGCCCCTGATCCCCCAACTCCCCGCCAGCACTGCCCCTGATCCCCCACTCCCCGCCAGCACTGCCCTGATCCCCCAACTCCCCGCCAGCACTGCCCCTGATCCCCAACTCCCCGCCAGCACTGCCCCTGATCCCCCAACTCCCCGCCAGCACTGCCCCTGATCCCCCAACTCCCCGCCAGCACTGCCCCTGATCCCCCAACTCCCCGCCAGCACTGCCCCTGATCCCCCAACTCCCCGCCAGCACTGCCCCTGATCCCCCAACTCCCCGCCAGCACTGCCCCTGATCCCCCAACTCCCCGCCAGCACTGCCCCTGATCCCCCAACTCCCGCCAGCACTGCCCTGATCCCCCAACTCCCCGCCAGCACTGCCCCTGATCCCCCAACTCCCCGCCAGCACTGCCCCTGATCCCCCAACTCCCGCCAGCACTGCCCTGATCCCCAACTCCCGCCAGCACTGCCCCTGATCCCCAACTCCCGCCAGCACTGCCCCTGATCCCCCAACTCCCCGCCAGCACTGCCCCTGATCCCCCAACTCCCCGCCAGCACTGCCCCTGATCCCCCAACTCCCCGCCAGCACTGCCCCTGATCCCCCAACTCCCCGCCAGCACTGCCCCTGATCCCCCAACTCCCCGCCAGCAACTGCCCCTGATCCCCAACTCCCCGCCAGCACTGCCCTTGATCCCCCAACTCCCCGCCAGCACTGCCCTGATCCCCCAACTCCCCGCCACACTGCCCTGATCCCCCAACTCCCGCCCAGCACTGCCCCTGATCCCCCAACTCCCCGCCAGCACTGCCCCTGATCCCCCAACTCCCCGCCAGCACTGCCCCTGATCCCCCAACTCCCCGCCAGCACTGCCCCTGATCCCCCAACTCCCCGCCAGCACTGCCCTGATCCCCCAACTCCCGCCAGCACTGCCCCTGATCCCCCAACTCCCCGCCAGCACTGCCCCTGATCCCCCAACTCCCCGCCAGCACTGCCCCTGATCCCCCAACTCCCCAGCCAGCACTGCCCCTGATCCCCCCAACTCCCCGCCAGCACTGCCCCTGATCCCCCAACTCCCCGCCAGCACTGCCCCTGATCCCCCAACTCCCGCCAGCACTGCCCCTGATCCCCCAACTCCCCGCCAGCACTGCCCCTGATCCCCCAACTCCCCGCCAGCACTGCCCTGATCCCCCAACTCCCCGCCAGCACTGCCCCTGATCCCCCAACTCCCCGCCAGCACTGCCCTGATCCCCCAAACTCTCCCCGCCAGCACTGCCCCTGATCCCCAACTCCCCGCCAGCACTGCCCCTGATCCCCCAACTCCCCGCCAGCACTGCCCCTGATCCCCCAACTCCCCGCCAGCACTGCCCCTGATCCCCCCAACTCCCCGCCAGCACTGCCCTGATCCCCAACTCCCCGCCAGCACTGCCCCTGATCCCCCAACTCCCCGCCAGCACTGCCCTGATCCCCAACTCCCCGCCAGCACTGCCCCTGATCCCCCAACTCCCCGCCAGCACTGCCCCTGAGCCCCCAACTCCCCGCCAGCACTGCCCCTGATCCCCCACTCCCCGCCAGCACTGCCCCTGATCCCCAACTCCCCGCCAGCACTGCCCCTGATCCCCCAACTCCCCGCCAGCACTGCCCCTGATCCCCCAACTCCCCGCCAGCACTGCCCCTGATCCCCCAACTCCCCGCCAGCACTGCCCCTGATCCCCCAACTCCCGCCAGCACTGCCCCTGATCCCCCAACTCCCCGCCAGCACTGCCCCTGATCCCCCAACTCCCCGCCAGCACTGCCCCTGATCCCCCAACTCCCCGCCAGCACTGCCCCTGATCCCCCAACTCCCCGCCAGCACTGCCCCTGATCCCCCAACTCCCCGCCAGCACTGCCCCTGATCCCCCAACTCCCCGCCAGCACTGCCCCTGATCCCCCAACTCCCCGCCAGCACTGCCCCTGATCCCCCAACTCCCGCCAGCACTGCCCCTGATCCCCCAACTCCCCGCCAGCACTGCCCCTGATCCCCCAACTCCCCGCCAGCACTGCCCCTGATCCCCAACTCCCCGCCAGCACTGCCCCTGATCCCCCAACTCCCCGCCAGCACTGCCCCTGATCCCCCAACTCCCCGCCAGCACTGCCCCTGATCCCCCAACTCCCCGCCAGCACTGCCCCTGATCCCCCAACTCCCCGCCAGCACTGCCCCTGATCCCCCAACTCCCCGCCAGCACTGCCCCTGATCCCCCAACTCCCCGCCAGCACTGCCCCTGATCCCCCAACTCCCCGCCAGCACTGCCCCTGATCCCCCAACTCCCCGCCAGCACTGCCCCTGATCCCCCAACTCCCCGCCAGCACTGCCCCTGATCCCCCAACTCCCCGCCAGCACTGCCCCTGATCCCCCAACTCCCCGCCAGCACTGCCCCTGATCCCCCAACTCCCCGCCAGCACTGCCCCTGATCCCCCAACTCCCCGCCAGCACTGCCCCTGATCCCCCAACTCCCCGCCAGCACTGCCCCTGATCCCCCAACTCCCCGCCAGCACTGCCCCTGATCCCCCAACTCCCCGCCAGCACTGCCCCTGATCCCCCAACTCCCCGCCAGCACTGCCCCTGATCCCCCAACTCCCCGCCAGCACTGCCCCTGATCCCCCAACTCCCCGCCAGCACTGCCCCTGATCCCCCAACTCCCCGCCAGCACTGCCCCTGATCCCCCAACTCCCCGCCAGCACTGCCCCTGATCCCCCAACTCCCCGCCAGCACTGCCCCTGATCCCCCAACTCCCCGCCAGCACTGCCCCTGATCCCCCAACTCCCCGCCAGCACTGCCCCTGATCCCCCAACTCCCCGCCAGCACTGCCCCTGATCCCCCAACTCCCCGCCAGCACTGCCCCTGATCCCCCAACTCCCCGCCAGCACTGCCCCTGATCCCCCAACTCCCCGCCAGCACTGCCCCTGATCCCCCAACTCCCCGCCAGCACTGCCCCTGATCCCCCAACTCCCCGCCAGCACTGCCCCTGATCCCCCAACTCCCCGCCAGCACTGCCCCTGATCCCCCAACTCCCCGCCAGCACTGCCCCTGATCCCCCAACTCCCCGCCAGCACTGCCCCTGATCCCCCAACTCCCCGCCAGCACTGCCCCTGATCCCCCAACTCCCCGCCAGCACTGCCCCTGATCCCCCAACTCCCCGCCAGCACTGCCCCTGATCCCCCAACTCCCCGCCAGCACTGCCCCTGATCCCCCAACTCCCCGCCAGCACTGCCCCTGATCCCCCAACTCCCCGCCAGCACTGCCCCTGATCCCCCAACTCCCCGCCAGCACTGCCCCTGATCCCCCAACTCCCCGCCAGCACTGCCCCTGATCCCCCAACTCCCCGCCAGCACTGCCCCTGATCCCCCAACTCCCCGCCAGCACTGCCCCTGATCCCCCAACTCCCCGCCAGCACTGCCCCTGATCCCCCAACTCCCCGCCAGCACTGCCCCTGATCCCCCAACTCCCCGCCAGCACTGCCCCTGATCCCCCAACTCCCCGCCAGCACTGCCCCTGATCCCCCAACTCCCCGCCAGCACTGCCCCTGATCCCCCAACTCCCCGCCAGCACTGCCCCTGATCCCCCAACTCCCCGCCAGCACTGCCCCTGATCCCCCAACTCCCCGCCAGCACTGCCCCTGATCCCCCAACTCCCCGCCAGCACTGCCCCTGATCCCCCAACTCCCCGCCAGCACTGCCCCTGATCCCCCAACTCCCCGCCAGCACTGCCCCTGATCCCCCAACTCCCCGCCAGCACTGCCCCTGATCCCCCAACTCCCCGCCAGCACTGCCCCTGATCCCCCAACTCCCCGCCAGCACTGCCCCTGATCCCCCAACTCCCCGCCAGCACTGCCCCTGATCCCCCAACTCCCCGCCAGCACTGCCCCTGATCCCCCAACTCCCCGCCAGCACTGCCCCTGATCCCCCAACTCCCCGCCAGCACTGCCCCTGATCCCCCAACTCCCCGCCAGCACTGCCCCTGATCCCCCAACTCCCCGCCAGCACTGCCCCTGATCCCCCAACTCCCCACCAAGGAGTAAGAGAAGGAATAGAGAATACATGGAAGGGAGAGGAAAAGAGGGAGAGGGACAAAGAAAAAGGGAGAGGAAAGAATAAGATAAAGAACAAAGACAACTGAAGAGAGGGATGGGGGGAAAAAAACAAGAAAGAGTGGTACATTCTAAAATTTACAATAAGGGGTTTTAATACTGTACGAGTGGAAGGGACACAGGGAGAGCTAAATGTCTGTAGGTTAGGGGCGCAAATTACTTGTCTTGCCTTGGGTGCTGATAACCCACACTACGAAAATAATTTTACTGTTAGGGGTCCCCACAACTTGGGAAATTTTATCAAGGGGTCACGGCACTATAACGGTTGAGAACCACTGCTTTGGACGATTTTTGCTGCAATGGTAAACAGATTTTTCTGAAAAGCTTATTTGGCTGCAGTTTTATTACCCGAAACCTTTTTATACTGCAGGCAAATGATGGTGTTTTTGATCTGTCTCTGTTGCTCCTAAATTATTTGTTTCCATGCTAAAAGAAGCAGTTATATATTTTTCTGTAAGCTTTTCCAACCTTGGATGTCCCCTTGTCCTATGGTGTCAAGGCAATTTTTAGCTCTTGCTTTTCATTTGTACTCAGATGTTTTTATTTGTCTTTAGTAGTGAGCACTTAAATGGCAACTCCGCTTTTGTGTTTTAAATACATTTTTATTAATTTTAGAACAGGGTTACAAAACACAAAGCGTCATAAAAAGCTAAAGCAATATTCATTCAATAGACTAACACCTCAAGCACAACACAACATAAATACAATAACAAATTACTTTATAAAAAGTTTATCTCCTAGGACCTTATCTCGATAACAATATAGATCTTAGTAAGAGGTACCCCACTTATAAATGCAAAAACTCCACCCAAAAAAAATAATAAAATCTTTTAAGTGTAATAATCGTTACTCCCCATATCCCCCACCCACTTATCCCCCCCCCCATACATCCCTCCTCCTCCCCCTTCATCCTCCTCCTTCCTTCCTCCCCTCATCATCCTCATTCCTCATCCCTCCTCCCCTCTTCAGCCTCATTCCTCATCCCTCCTCCCCTCTTCAGTCTCATTTCTCATGTCTCCTCCCCTCTTCAGCCTCATTTCTCATCCCTCCTTCCCTTTTCAGCCTCATTTCTCATCCCTCCTCCCCTCTTCAGCCTCATTCCTTATCCCTCTTCAGCCTAATTGCTTATCCCTCCCCCCTCTTCAGCCTCATTCCTTATCCCTCTTCAGCCTCATTCCTTATCCCTCCTCTCCTCTTCAGCCTCATTCTTCATCCCTCCTCCTCCCCTCTTCAGCCTCATTCCTCATCCCTCCTCCTCCCCTCTTCAGCCTCATTCCTCATCCCTCCTCCTCCCCTCTTCAGCCTCATTCCTCATCCCTCCTCCTCCCCTCTTCAGCCTCATTTCTCATCCCTCCTCCTCCCCTCTTCAGCCTCATTTCTCATCCCTCCTCCTCCCCTCTTCAGCCTCATTCCTCATCCCTCCTCCTCCCCTCTTCAGCCTCATTCCTCATCCCTCCTCCTCCCCTCTGTAGCCTCATTCCTCAGCCCTCCTCACCTCTTCAGCCTCATTCCTCATCCCTCCTCCCAAAAAAACAATAAAGAGGAGAGAGTGATAATTTAGTAAGCAAAATCTTGGGAGAACTCCACTTTTGTGAAAAAATATATAGCAAAGCAAAAAATACAGCATATTCAATTGCTACACAGACCAAATTGTAATTTAGCCTAGGTTCACGCTGATGCGATGCTGGAAACGCAGTGAATCCTGTGAGTTTCCCACACTACATTGAAATCACATGGCGTTCATGCCATGATGTGCTATGGATGTCCATGTTTAATGACACCCCAAAACGGTTCGCAAGAAGCAGTGCGATCCCCAGAATCTGATTCAGGTGCAGCAGAACAACAAAAGGGCCATGCACCATTTTGGTGAGGATATGGTGCGATTTGGGCCATACAGTATGAGTGGCCCAAATCGCACCGCACACACATAGCATGTGATTTGCAGAGGAATGCGTTAGAATAGAAACAACAGAATTCTGGACTGCAATAGGAAAATAAAATAGGACAGTAACTCTACTGCTAGCACTTCTTGTAAAAACTCAAAGCCTTCAAGGCCCACCATGGATCTGTGCTGGATAGATCTCTGAAAATGGAGTTAATTGTCAAATAAGCTTTCTGAATTGATAAGATTCACATGTCCCCCCTCAATCCGTTTCCAGTCTGTGCAGCTTCAATCTTCAATTCTGCTAAGAAGCTTATTGTTCCTTGATAATTTCGGCAAGCACCTGGCCTTCTTCCACCACATGACGTGGGCACATTTTAATCTGTTCCCATGTTAAGGTTTTCAGCGTTTTGTATATCCTTCTCTCATATAAACATCCAAGAATAGAATGTTGAAGTCAGGAAGAGAAGATTTTCTAGCGTAGCTCAGAGCATGAATCGCAGACCGTGAACTTGCACTTTCTATTAATCCCTAGATAATTATGGGGGGCATTTAGCCATCCACAGATGGGCAAATCTGATGTGCAACTACATAACCTATCCCAACAACTGCACTATTTGTTCTCGTTTTTTTTTTTTTTTTTTTTTTTTTTTTGTGTGCTTAAAGTAGAAGCCTAACACTAAAATCCCAGCATCCACAATCTAACACTAACCTAACTGTTACCCTGTAAAGAAGAAATCCGTATACATATTTTTTCTTTTTTTTTTTTTAAGCCCATTCCGACCCGATCCCAGGCTGAGCTGTCAGCTGCGGCTTCGCTGTGGAGGAGGGTGCAGAGGAGACAGCTGACAACGGAAGCCCCATAGTAACTCTATGGGTGATGTCTCTTCCCATTAATTTCACAGCCGGCTGTCTATTCTGCAGAGCTTCCGCCACTGGAGACCGGATCAGGTCGGCTTCAGAAAAGGTATGTATACTGATTTCTTTTTTTACAGGGCTAGATGGGTTAATCAGTATACATACCACCTAGCCCTGTAAAAAAGAAATCAGTATTCATACCTTTTTCTGAAGACGATTTGATCCGAAATCCAGTGGCGGAAGCTCTGCAGAGGACACTGCCCACAACTGCTGGGAAGTGACGTCACCCATAGAGTTACTATGAGGTTTCCATTGTCTGCGGTGTCCTCTGCTCCCGCCCATAACGGCAAAGCCGCAGCTGACAGCTCAGCATGGCATCGGTTCGGAATGGGCTTCAAAAAAGGTGCGTATACTGATTTCTTCTTTACAGGGCTAGATAGGTTAGTGTTAGATCGTGGAGGCCTGTAGATGCAGGGGAATTTAGTGTTGGGGTGGACTTTTACTTCAAGGATTCCTACCCCTGCCAAATAGTGTACCGTATATACTCGAGTATAAGCCGAGTTTTTCAGCACATTTTTTTTTTTGTGCTGAAAATGCCCCCCTCGGCTTATACTCGAGTCAAGCACTTTTCTGCAGCAAAGAATGACATTTTGTGAACTGTTATTTGGGGCCCCGTATCTAGGAACCCCAAATTTCAGTGTGCAAACCCAGTGGAACTAGCTCTACAACATATACAAAGCTGGGGTTCCTAGCACCAAGTGGCCCCGAGATAGGGAGCCCCAAATTCGGTTCGGAAAATGTCATTCTCTGCTGCAGAAAAGTGCTTGACATTTTCCAAATCGAATTTGGGGCCCTGTATCTCTGGACCACTTGGTGCTAGGAACCCCAGCTTTGGATATGTTCTAGTTCTAGATCCACTGGATTTGCACACCAAATTTGGGGTTCCTAGCACCAAGTGGCCCCTGAGATACGGGGCTCCAAAGTTGGTCAACTGTGTCCATCTGCAGCAATGTCATTTCGGGACCCTTTGAGTCCAAAGACCCCAAATTTTGGCTGCAGCTAGGGGGCATCTAGGAACCCTTAAATACTGAGTTTGAAGTTCAGGGGACCTATGGCTGCAAATGGGCACAGTGAGGCTGCAAATGGGCATTGTTGACCCTCTTTTCCACTTACAGTAGCTGCGCATTTCTCACCCTAGGCTTATACTCGAGTCAAGTTTTCCCAGTTTTTTTTTTGTGGTAAAATTAGGTGCCTAGTCATATATTTGGGTCGGCTTATTCTCGAGTATATATGGTAGTTACCTATTGATGGTAAGGCAAAAGTCTGTGACTGATACTTTGGGTCAACATAAGCTGATCATACAGACAGGTTGCTACCCCCTAGAATGCTTCCTGTACATCAGCCAGTACCAGCTATACAGCTTTCTTCTTCTGTAGATTAGTGGCTCCCAACCATTGGCTTGGAGGCCAGTTGTGGCTGTAGACTTCCTATGCTGTAGGTCCCCTAAAAACTTTTTGATGTTCACCTAAAAACCTGCTGCATAAGGCAGGCAATACACGGGTCTAATTTCGAAATAATTTTCTTTAAAAAATCTTATCTAAGACTTTTGGTTCGTATATCGCACCATTAGTGGGCTGCAGCAACAGACGATTTTTTTTTTTTTCGCGCAGCTATCGAATTTGAGTAATCGGACATGTTGGAAATTTTTTTGAAAAACTAACGATTTTCTAATCAATGAGGGGAGAATCGTGCGAGAAATGTAATCGAAAAAGAAATGCGCATGTGCAAAAAAAACAAAAAGTCCCGGAAAGATAAGAAGATTCCCAGCCACGAAAATTCTTTTCTGTAGGAACATGAGGTGTAATTGAAGGCTTGGTTGGTCGAATTTCGACATCAATGGTGGCACCATCGGATCACAAAACGCACTAATTTTCTGATTTTCAAAAGCAAATTCTTTTGAAATTCGACCATGTGTGGCCAGCCTTAAAGAAAATGTAAGTATGAAGCCCATCGAATGGTCTTTCTATCAAATCCTTAAAATATTATGGCTTTTTGATACTTCTCCAGGGGGTAGTAAGGTATAGTAAAGCCGTAAAGTTGACATTCACTCTTTAGGTACTTTTACATAAAGTTTTTAGACCTGAAAAATGAATTAAGCATATCTTTCTGTAGCACATGTGTCAAACACCAGGCTCGCGGCCCCTCATAGGTAACGAACATGAATCCTAGTACAACTTCCAGCACTTCAGGATCTTCCTGTACTTGAAATAGGATTGAGCTTTAGCAGATCAAAGAGCAACATTTTATATAGCAGGAGAAGAAATTGTAAATTTCTGCTCCAGGGACAAGTGACTTGCCCTGGTGAATCCAGATAATTCTTTACTGCAATAGATTACATGGTTAATTATCCCGAGCAAAAGGTCAGACAGCACATACTGTAAACATATCATACGTTACAGCGGCAGAGCCTCGGCTGCATTGTGCATGTGGCTTTCCACAGTGCAAAACCTGATAAGATAGAATTCCTTAAAGGAAAAGCCTAACGCACGAATGACCTGAATACAGGAAGAATACATCCTTTTTATTTGCAGAGTGGTAAGTCAACACCTATAATTACATCAACCAGCTTTTAGGAGTGTTCTACAGATCCACGACTTTTGGTGGTGATAGAAGACACCCCTAGTTGCTAGGGTAAAAAGTAGTTTACTTCCCAGGGATAGTGCTTCTATTTATTCATGGAATTATATGGAAGATTATAGGCTTACATTACAGGTACATTGTACTTATTTTACACCTACAGTGAAGCCTGTACACAATTTGATTAATATTTGTTGTCCAGATGTTATGGGCTGGTTATTCAGAGTATGGGAACGAGGAGGCGGAAGATCAAGAAAGATATTCTTGCCAGAGGTGTGTGCGCTTTACTTTAATGGAGCCTATGGCAAAAAATTTTTTTAGGCCCCTTGCACACTGGTTTATTGTAAAACCAGTGATGGCCCTTCCATTAGGGGCGCACCCCCTATCCATGCGTATAGGCTTCAAAAAAGGGTGGGCTCGGGGGCGCACAGCACTGCGCCTGAAGCCCACCCAGTTGTGACACGGAAAAAAAAAAAACTTTAATTATATTCAAATGAATTGGCTGAAAAATGCACTGAGACGCATCGGAATTGCACAGGAACGCTAAGAACGCACCCGTGCAATTCAGGTGTGAACTGGCCCTTGATGTCCTCTGGAATTTGATAGTTGATCTATTTCCATTGCACTCTCAACTTCTCCAAATAGCTTCTTTGCCTGTAAGACCCTTCCTTTTCACAGTGGAGATGTTTGCAAAGGGTTCTGTCAAGGTTGCGGCACATTACCGACACGTACAGTACACTAATCTGTTGCATGTTTTGCTGTTTCGGACACTACTGGAAGACCGATTTTTCTACAACACTCTATGGGGTGAATTTACTAAAAACAAATAGACTGTTCACTTTGCAAGTGCAGTTCTTCTTTGCAAGGGCATTTGCTCCAGATCTTAGTAAATGAGGAAGCTCTGCTGCAGGGGCGTTGCTAGGTCTACAAAAGATCTGGAGCTAGAGCCCATAGCAGCGTAGTAAAGAAAGTCATACGCTTGGGCAGGCATACACATGTATATAAAATATATCTCTCTCTCTCTCTATTTACAGGTGAAAGCCAGTAAATTAGAATATTTTGAAAAACTTGATTTATTTCAGTAATTGCATTCAAAAGGTGTAACTTGTACATTATATTTATTCATTGCACACAGACTGATGCATTCAAATGTTTATTTCATTTAATTTTGATGATTTGAAGTGGCAACAAATGAAAATCCAAAATTCCGTGTGTCACAAAATTAGAATATTACTTAAGGCTAATACAAAAAAGGGATTTTTTAGAAATGTTGGCCAACTGAAAAGTATGAAAATGAAAAATATGAGCATGTACAATACTCAATACTTGGTTGGAGCTCCTTTTGCCTCAATTACTGCATTAATGCGGCGTGGCATGGAGTCGATGAGTTTCTGGCACTGCTCAGGTGTTATGAGAGCCCAGGTTGCTCTGATAGTGGCCTTCAACTCTTCTGCGTTGTTGGGTCTGGCATTCTGCATCTTCCTTTTCACAATACCCCACAGATTTTCTATGGGGCTAAGGTCAGGGGAGTTGGCTGGCCAATTTAGAACAGAAATACCATGGTCCGTAAACCAGGCACGGGTAGATTTTGCGCTGTGTGCAGGCGCCAAGTCCTGTTGGAACCTGAAATCTCCATCTCCATAGAGCAGGTCAGCAGCAGGAAGCATGAAGTGCTCTAAAACTTGCTGGTAGACGGCTGCGTTGACCCTGGATCTCAGGAAACAGAGTGGACCGACACCAGCAGATGACATGGCACCCCAAACCATCACTGATGGTGGAAACTTTACACTAGACTTCAGGCAACGTGGATCCTGTGCCTCTCCTGTCTTCCTCCAGACTCTGGGACCTCGATTTCCAAAGGAAATGCAAAATTTGCTTTCGTCAGAAAACATGACTTTGGACCACTCAGCAGCAGTCCAGCTCTTTTTTTCCTTAGCCCAGGTGAGACGCTTTTCGCGCTGTTTCTTGGTCAACAGTGGCTTGACACGAGGTATGCGGCAGTTGAAACCCATGTCTTTCAAGCGTCTCTTGGTGGTGGATCTTGAAGCACTGACTCCAGCAGCTGTCCACTCCTTGTGAATCTCCCCCACATTTTTGAAGGGTTTTTTTTTCACAATCTTGACTAGGGCGCGGTGATCCCTATCGCTTGTACACTTTTTCTGACCACAGTTTTTCCTTCCCTTTGCCTCTCTATTAATGTGTTTGGACACAGAGCTCTGAGAACAGCCAGCCTCTTCAGCAATAACCTTTTGTGTCTTTCCCTCCTTGTGCAATGTGTCGATGGTCGCCTTTTGGACAGCTGTCAAATCTGAAGTCTTCCCCATGTTTGTGTAGGCTTCAGAACTGGACTGAGAGACCATTTAAAGCCCTTTGCAGGTGTTTTGAGTTAATCAGCTGATTAGTTTGTGGCACCAGGTGTCTTCAAAATTTAACCCTTACACAATATTCTAATTTTGTGACACACGGAATTTTGGATTGTCATTTGTTGCCACTTCAAATCATCAAAATTAAATGAAATAAACATTTGAATGCATCAGTCTGTGTGCAATGAATAAATATAATGTACAAGTTACACCTTTTGAATGCAATTACTGAAATAAATCAAGTTTTTCAAAATATTCTAATTTACTGGCTTTTACCTGTATTTCTCTATCTCTCTATTTATTTCTCTATCTCTCTATATATTTCTCTCTCTATCACCATAGAGCCTTCCCCTTAAATCGGGGTCACCAGAGAGCCCCTCACTTAAATCAGGGTCACCAGAGAGCCTCCCCTCCCCTTGGGGACCCCTGCAGAGACTCGGGGCTATGGGCCCCAAAAGCCACCCCCTAGCGACGCCACTGCTCTGCTGACTACCTTCTACTAATCATGTGCCAGCAAGTGTATCTGCACTTGCAGATTGCACATTCTATTTGCAGTGGCGGTGCGTCCATTAAGGGCACACGGGCACTGCCCCCTCTCTCCAGCCACCACCCTCTATAACTAATGGATAGATTCATGCATTGCGTGAATCTATCCATGGCCGCCGCTGCCACCCCCTATTCAGGCATCCGACCCCTTTTCGGATGCCGGGCGCCTGAATTACAGTGGCGGGGGTGTATTTTTGAAGCACCTGATTGGAGCCATAGGCTCTACTAGGCTGCGAAAAAGGTAAAATCTGAGCGCAAAGCATTGTGCTCGGAGTCCACCCAGGTGTGTTTCGAAAATTGAATATTCACTTCTCTAACACTGAACCGCCAATCAGGAAGCACGTCACCTGATAGGTGTCCAATCACAGCGCCTGTCCTTTCAGCCAATCAGGAGGAGACACATGGAGGACAAAGCTCGCTGCTGTATGACCCACTGCAAGGTCCCACAGCCTGCTGCCGTCACCCGCTGCCTAATCCGCCACCGAGATGGGGTAAGCGCCGGGCAGACTGTGAGGGGGCACAGTGGCGCTGCAATTGATGTTGGTGTGGTTTTTGTTTTTTTGTTTTTTTGTTTGTTTTTCTTGTTTTTCTTGTTTTTTCAGAATTTTTAGAAATCTGTCTTGCTGTAATATGACAAGCTAAGGTGACAGAATGGTTGCAGACATCTCCACTAAGCTAGGAGGCAGGGTTTTACAGGCAAGAAGCTATTTGGAAAACTTGGGAGAGTCATGGAAATGTATTAAATATCAGTTCCAAAGAACATTGAGGGCTGGATCACATCTGAATTGCATTCCTATGCAACTCTGTGTAGTGCGATTCCTGTGAATATGTTTTATATATGCAGCCAACTTTATGTAAACTTTTCCTTGATGACATAAATAGGGATTGTGTGTGTATGCTTTTGTCCACTTGTAGGTATATCATTGCCCACATTTTCCCCAGATTTTAACTTGCTATCTCTCTCTATAAATTTTTAATTCAGGAATAGAAGAGTCTGCGTGTCAAAACTAACACTTTGCCTGCAAATTGAGATCCTAATACTGAGCGAGTAGCTAGCTAAATGGCAGCTTGTGATTTGAGGTTAATGGATTTCAGTTTAGACAGCGATAAAATGTTCGGGAAAATCCTTTCCTTTATCTGGATTACAAGTCGGTAATCAGAAAAGCAAGGAGGGGTCTCTTTTCGGGTGTTAGTGTAAAATCCGGCTTGATTTCTGCAGTTTTGCTCCTTCTTTTTTTTTTTTTTTTTTTTTTTCTTCTGTACAACTCACACTGTCACTTTAGAGAAGGAATGGATAAAGTAATGCAGAAGATAGCAGTAGAAGAAAAATACAGTTTTTACCTTCTGTTCTCACTTTTACTGCATGGGAACTTTTGATTTCCCTTTGCTATTATTTTTTTGAAATGGGCTTCTTTATCATAGTAGCAGGTCACTATATGGCTTTTTTGGATTTCATAGATGGCTGCGCATTATTATATTGGGACTTTTACACCTTTTTGTGCTTTAGGTGCATTTTAGCTGCAGTTTGTGTGTTTTTTTTTTTTTAGTTTTTTTTTTTTTTTTTGTGGAAGTTTTCACTAGTGCTGGGATGCCACTAAAGTCCACGTGCGTGTAATGGCAGTCGTCCCAGTGCTTTTGGTAATATGGTATATGTATGTACTCTGTGTGTGCGTACTCGCACTTATTCTCACACACTCACATTCACACTCACACACTATTACCAAAAGTATTGGGACGCCTGCCTTTACATGGACTTTAATGGCATCCCAGGCTTAGTCCCGTAGGGTTCAATATTGAGTTGGCCCACCCTTTGCCGCTATAATAGCTTCAACTCTTCTGGGAAGGTTAGTTCCCACAAGGTTTAGGAGTGTGTCTATGGGAATGTTTGACCATTCTTCCAGAAGCTCATTTGTCTGGTCAGGCACTGATGTGAATCAGAGGGCCTGGCTTGAAGTTTCCGCTCTAATTGATCCCAAAGGTGTTCTGTTGGGTTGAGGCAGGCCAATCAAGTTCCTTCAACCCAAACTCGCTCATCCGTGTCTTTTATGGACCTTGCTTTGTGCACTGGTGCGCAGTCCTGTTGATACAGGAAGGGGCCATCCCCAAACTGTTCCCACAAAGTTGGAACCATAAAGTTGTCCAAAAGGTCTTGGTATACTGATGCCTTAAGAGTTTGTTTCACTGAAACTAAGGGGCCAAGCCCAACCCCTGAAAAACAAAACTACCCTATAATCCCCCCTCCACCAAATGGTTTGGACCAGTGCACAAAACTAGGTCCATAAAGACATGGATGAGCGGGTTTGGGGTGGAGGAACTTGACTGGCCTGCACCTCGGCCAGATAGAACACCTTTAGGATAAATTAGAAATTAGAGCGGAGATTACGAGCCAGGTCTTCTCATCCAACATCAGTGCCTGACCTAACAAATGTGCTCCTTGAAGAATGTTCAAACGTTCCCATAGCCACACGCTTAAACCTTGTGGACAGAATAGTTGAACCGGTACAGCTGCAAAGGGTTGGCCAACTCAATATTGAATTCTGCGGACGAAGTCTGGGATGCCATTAAAATTCATGTGCATGTAAAGGCAAGTGTCACAATACTTTTGGTATGTATGCATGTTACATCTTTTCATATGGCAACACTGAAGAAATTACACTTTGCTACAATGTAAAGTAGTGAGTGTACAGCTTGTATAATGATGTACATTTGCTGTCTCCTCAAAATAACTCAACAGACAGCCATTAATGTCTAAACTGCTGGCAACAAAGTGAGTAAACCCCTAAGTGAAAATGTCTAAATTGGGCCCAAAGTGTCAATATTTTGTGTGGCCCCCATTATTTTGCCTTAACTCTCTTGGGCATGGAGTTCACCAGAGCTTCACAGGTTGCCACTGGAGTCCTCTTCCACTCCTCCATGATGACATCACAGAGCTGGTGGATGTTAGAGACCTTGTGCACCTCCACCTCCCATTTGAGGATGTCCCACAGATGCTCAATAGGGTTGAGGTCTGGAGACATGCTTGGCCAGTCCATTACCCTTACCCTCAGCTTCTTTAGCAAGGCAGTGGTCATCTTGGAGGTGTGTTTGGGGTCGTTATGCTGGAATACTGCCCTGTGGCCCAGTCTCTGAAGAGAGGGGACATGTTCTGCTTCAGTATGTCACAGTACATGTTGGCATTCATGGTTCCCTCAATGAACTGTAGCTCCCCAGGCACTCCCACCACCATGCTTGACTGTAGACAAGACACACTTGTCTTTGTACTCCTCACCTGGTTGCTACCACACACACTTGATACCATCTGAACCAAATAAGTTTATCTTGGTCTCATCAGACCACAGGACATGGTTCCAGTAATCCATGTCATTAGTCTGCTTGTCTTCAGCAAACTGTTTGCGGGCTTTCTTGTGCATCATCTTTAGAAGAGGCTTCCTTCTGAGACAACAGCCATGCAGACTAATTTGATGCAGTGCGCAGGGTATGGTCTGATTAACAAACAAATGGCCCCTGCCCCCACCTCTAACTGGCCTTCACAGCAAAGAAAAGAGCACATGGAAGGGCTAATGCATGAAAGACAAAAACGGAACATTCCATAGCTCAACTCGCCAACCAGTCTGCCAACCGACCAAATGAACCTGTCCAACAGTCTGTGTTAAAAACAGGGGTTTAGTTAGCACGCATTTGCAAACGCATGCGTAAGCTGCAAGGCCTCTTCACGGCACCCTGTGTATTGCTTGCAGTTCTAACGCTACTGAATTTATAAGTGTATCAACAATGGAAGCACATGAATTAAATGGATAGATGAGGGGCAGGTAGGCCTGGAGGCAGCCCAATCCCCCTTAAAGGACCAGGAGCACACTGGACACCCAGCAAGAGCACATGTGACAGCGGACCATATTTACACCAGTAGCCTTTCATGCGTTTGCCCTTCCATGTGCTCTTTGCTGTGAAGGCCAGTTATAGGTGGGGGCAGGGGCCATTTGTTACTGGTGTAAATGTGGTCCGGGGACACACTGGGCACCTTAGCTGCCATTGTGCTACTGCTGGGTAGCACAATGAAAAGCTACAATAAAATATTTACAAAAATGTGAGGGGTGTACTCACTTTTGTAAGATACTATATACGTGTGTAGAGAGATGGAGAGAGAGAAATTCAGTGGCATATGAAAGTAATTGGCATTATTAGGTCTATTTTGGATAGGCATGATTAAAGTGGCATTCTAGGCATGGTAATCTGTACAGTTACAATGGTCCAGCTTGGACAAATGTAATGATGCATATACCATACCTGGATGATGCCCCCCTGGAAGCTGGAAATCACTAACGGGCGCTGCTACTACAGTGATCTCTTCTAGCTTCCAGGTCCCTGAACTGAGCAGCTGCCCTGCTGCATTGTGTACACAGGCGGCATGGGTGCCATTCAAGGAATGCTTTGTATTTTCTTAGAGCATGCAAAGCATTCCCTGACTGGATGAGATGGAGAGGTGGGTGAACGATTTGACGTCGCAAACACCACCTCATCCAATCAGAGAATGCTTTGCGTTCATTGAAAAAGTACAAAGCGTTCTCTCAATGGCACACGTGTTGAGTAGGCTGACCTCTTATGTTCAGTAAGTAGCTGGGCAGACACTCAGCATGAGACTGGAGTTAGAGGTGCCTACAACAGTGATTTCCAGCTTCCAGGGGGATACCACGGGTATGGAGTTGACTGTGTAACACTGTAAAAATATCTATACCTGGAATTTATCTTTAAACTATTATTATGAACAGCCATAAAGCACGAATCATGCAAAATCTCAGTATTTTTTTGCAAAAGGCTACATTCTTGCAAGGCCTAATATTTGAGAGAATGCTTCAACAATCTGTATTGCCATAAGGGGATGAGTCACATAATGAATAAACTTTGCAAAATTTATTATGCTGCTATATATTATCAAATCTGAAGAAAATGTTCAGCAGTATGGAGTTTTATAATAAACATTACGTAAAACCCACAATTGAGTAGATAAGAACTAAACACGCTGGGTTCTGTTTGCTTCTATTCAGCAATAGATAATACATTTTTTTTTTTTTTTTTTTTTTTTTATCCATTTCCTGTTTTCTAACTGTCCTCCGGACTCCTTTTTCCACAGTGTTAGTTGGTTTGATTTTGCAACTACAGTTGTGGTTCATTTAAAAATATTTTATACTTCACAGGAACTGCTCTTGTAAGCTGAATTTCTTGTCGACATTGTGCACCTGATGATATCCAGACCTGTTCTCAGTTTTCTTTTCTTCTGTTGTTCTTGATCACTGGGGTTTTACTGAGAGCGGAGCAGAATAAAGATTATTCCAGTCATTGCCTGCTGTTGCTGCTTTCTTATGTCCTGCATTTTATCTTCATAACTATTGTAGCAAATGAGGCAGAACGGTGCAGACATTTTCCATTGTTTATGGGTTCAGTTAATCTCACCTTTGCTTGAAATAACATTTCATCTTTGCCTATTTTTTTCTATTGAATAGATACCTGAAAATAGTGTGTGTGTGTGTATATATATATATATATATATATATATATATATATATATATATATATATATATATATATATATTCCAGGTATCTATTAAATGGGAAAAAAGGGTGTGTATGTGTGTGTGTGTATATATATATATATATATATATATATATATATATATATATATATATATATATATATATATATATATATATATATATATATATATATATATATATATATATATATATATATATATATATATATATATATATAATATATATATATATATATATATATATATATATACATATACATATACATATATATATATATATATATATATATATATATATATATATATATATATATATATATATATATATATATACATATATATATATATATATATATATATATATATATATATATATATATATATACATATATATATATATATATATACATATAAAATATATTTTCAAAAGTCGATACAAAAAGTGCATAAGTGCGTGATGAGTATCTGTATGATACAGTCAGATAAGCCTGATGAAGAGCAGTGATGCTCGATTACTGTACAGTGGCTTGTACTTATGCACTTTTTGTATCGACTTTTGAAATATTTTGACGTAAAGAAGATTTGCATTGAAGCATTGGTCCTGTCTTTTTCTTCTAAATAACTACCGGTGGATTGGGATTGGGAGTCCACCTTGACCATGCTTTGATATCACAGAACATAAGAGAAGAAGGTAACCCACCTATTGAATATATATATATATTTATTTTCAGGTATCTGTTCAATAGAAAAAAAATAGGCAAAGATAAAATTTTAATTCAAGATAGAGGAAAAAAAAATATGTATGTATATGTGATTTTTGCTCTACCACTTCCAGCAATTAAAAATATCAATGACAAAATCAAAGTAGAACTGTGCAAAAACAAGATACCAAAAGCTAAATCGGAAATGGTTTGTGCAAAAAAAATGTTTTCTATATTTTATAACACCACATAGAGCAGGTCTGGGGGGAATCTGGGGGCAGTGGTCTCCATATTGGGCCCTGAGGGATGGATGTGGCCCTTTGCTAGCCTTTATCAGGCACTTGGGGGCACTAATCCTCCCACTGGTACCAATGGGTGGGGCATTACCCCTCCACCTACTGACCACCAACCCTGAGGCAGTGTTTATTCTCAATGATGCTGGGCTTGGGATATTTTCTACCCCCACTGGCCACAATCTCCCCCCCCCCCCCCCCCAAAAAAAAAGTCTGAAGGAGAGTAAACTGGCCCTTTGTTTAAAAAAGTTTGGAGACTCCTGTTCTAGGGTTTTCAGATACCCTTTCTTCTGGACTTTCAGGCTTGGAATGCAACCATGTATGTATGCTCTAGTCTAGAGTCACTGTATGTACAGGCTTACATGTTATCTAGTAAAGCAGTGGTCATCAACCCTGTCCTCAGGGCCCACTAACAGGCCAGGTTTGCAAGATAACTGAAATACATGACAGGTGATCTCATTTGCTTCTCAGTGATTGCAGTATTCTAGTCTGCATCTCCCCAAGGTAATCATAAAACCTGGCCTGTTAGTGGGCCCTGAGGACAAGGTTGATGACCACTGAAGTAAAGGAAAGTAGTGTGACTAGAGTTGAGTTAATCCAGTGCCTGGCATTCTGTGTCTAATGGGGCAAATAGAATGCCAGCTGCCCGACTAACCTCTTGGAGTGTTTTCTTCCATGCAGACAGCCTGAATCTACACTAACATAAACAGATTACCACATTGTGCCAGACCGTAAAACATTCCAATCCAGTGCCAGCAGGTGCACTGGACTGATGAGTTCAAATTTAAAATAATTGACTTTAACAGAAGAGCGTTTGTTTACAGAAGGCCTGGAGAGCAGTAGGACAAGTGCCTGCTGGCAATATTGAAGCTCATTGGAGGTTCCTTACAGGTGTGGGGCTGCATTTCTGCAGATGGACTTTGGGATTTGGTCAGAATTGATGATATGCCTAATGCTGGAAAGTACAGGCAGATGCTAATCTATCATGCAATACCTTTGGGAAGCCTTTGATCGATCCCTAATTCATTATGCAGCAGGACAATGACCCCAAACATTCAACCATAGTTGTGAAGCATGATCTTCAATGTAAAGAAAAACCAGGCATCTTGAAGTAATGGTGTAGACCCCATCGCGCTGAGCATAGTTGAGTCTGTCTTGACTACATAGAGGCAGAATCGTCTGCGACGTCCTACATCAAAATTGTAGTTTGTTCTTTATGTTTAGAACGACCTACCAGCTGTGTTCCGTAATAACTCTATGCCAACTATACTTAGGAGAATTGATGCTGTTTTAAAGGCTAAAGGTGGAAAAACCAAATATTGATCCATTGACGCTCCTTTCCAAATATATTCCCAGACACTGTTTCAAACACTCTACAATTTTCCTCGAGGATGAGTAAGGCCACCATGTAACAATAAATGGTGCTTCAATTTATTTTATTTTTTTTTAATCACTCATATATCTCCACAGCGCTCCTACCTCTTGGGCCTAAGCTCTTCCTCCTGCTAATAGAATGTGGACATTTGGGGGCAGACATCTACCATGCATTTTGGACCTGCCCCAAGATCAAATGAATTGTGGGCAGCTGAGGTCCACCTAAACTACTTAATACCCATATATGTAAATTCTGGCATTGTGAGCTTTTTTTAGTACTTAAATTTCTAAAGGCTGCAAACGACTATTATTTTCTCTGGGGACTAAAAAGACTATTTTTTTTGCATAAGTGGATTCATCCTGATCTTCCGTAATAAAAAAAAAAATTAAATAGGAGGGAAGTATTCCACATGAAGTAGGTGGAGGCCTTTTTAAACAAGAACGTTGAAGTTGAAAAATGTTTTTTAATGTTTGGCAATCCTTTATACAAACAAGGTCTACAGACAATCAATCAATAGCACAGGGTTTTCGGGAGCTGTGGAAGGAGCCCGCAGGAGAGGGACCAGGTGCACAAAACCTCATCCCCCATCTTGGTCCCTCTCCTGCGGGCTCCTTCCACAGCTCCCGGTACAGACAATTTGGACAGCCTCCGATTCCTCGTCCCCCATTTTCCAGACTTATCATGATGTAAGTACTTAGAGGGATGAGTAACTCTCTCCCTTTTCTCTTGCACACTTTCTCCCCGTTGAGGGGTTTATTGTTTGATCATACTGGTCTACTCATGTTTTGTTGTTTTTTTTGTTTTGTTTTTTATAGAGTTGCATGCATCTGCCCCTGAAGAGTGGTATTATTCACGAAACGCCGGGCTTATAGGATGCATTCTTATGCCTATTGATAGGAATCTATTTAGACTCATTATCTACAACCTAATGATCATATGTTTTGTACCATTGTTTTACACTGCATAGTGCCATTTAGATGACGTGTGTACATATGAATCTGCAATAATTCATTTTACCCTAATTAAATTTCTTGTCAATTTTATATGCCGTCCCTTTGATATGTATAGGTATTGTATTTATGAAGTCAGTAATTTATGAAGTCAGTACCATGTATGTGTGTGTGTGTATACATATTAAACTTTTTCTACCATGTGCATCATTGTTATGTATTGTCAGACTTCATATGCTAATTAAATATACTTTCTAATTATCTCACCCCCACAAATCAATAGCCCTCATTCAAAGTTTCACCTTCCTTTTTCTTATACCTGAACCAGGGATGGAGGCACAGACCGTGTGCTTCATTTAAAGTTCCCCCCCCCCCCCCCCCCCCCCCCCCCATTCTGTGTACATGAAGCCCTGGTGTCAGATTTGTCTGCCACAATGTCACAGTCCCACTAAAAATCGCTGATTGCAACCATTACTAGTATAAAAAAAAAAGTCCATAAATCTATCAAACCAATCAATATAGGCTTATTTTTTTTTTTTTTTTTTTTACCAAAAATATGTAGCAGAGAATACATATTGAATTTTTGTGTGTGTGTGTGTGTGTGTGTGTGTGTGTGTGTGTGTGTGGTGTGTGTGTAATTTTATATATTTTTTGGGGTATATTTTATAGCAGAAAGTAAAAACTATTTATTTCTCTAAATAGTTTTTTTGTTTTATAGCACAAGAAAACAAAACCGCAGAGGTGATCAAGTACCACCAAAAGAAAGCTTTATTTGTGGGGGGACGACATTTTATTTGGGTACAGCGTCGCACGACCGCGCGATTGTCAGTTAAAGTAACGTAGTGCCGTATCGCAAAAAAAAAATGGCCTGGTCATGAAGGGAGGTAAACCTTTCGGGGCTGAAGAGGTTAAATCCTATTGCTCTTCACAGAACACATGCTTGAAAATGTTTTAGTGTCCCAGGTGAAGGGGTTAAAGCAAAGCAGAGCGTTCAATACTACTTACAAACAGGATTTGTTCCCTGTTGCTCTAGTACCGCTGGGAACAAGCAGGTTTAATTAAGCTTATCAGCATAGACACAAAACTAATAATGCTTGGCCGTGTGCTCACAAGGGAGGGCTTTGGCACTGAGACAGTTCTTCTAGAGAGGGCTCCCCCGTAACAGAATAACATGTAAAATACCAGGACATTTACTACAAAGGAGCTTTCTTATGAGTCCTTAACACATCTCCGACTTTCGCTCTAGGATCTACTGACCTGTCTTCAATTGTGTGTATGTATTCCTCACCAGTGTAAGGTCATCAGGCTTGTTCCTCATGACTTCCTAATTAAGGTGCAGAGGAATTATTTGATCTGGAAAATCATTTGCTTCTTCTTGTTTCTTGGTTCCTTGGAACAGTCGAAACCCATAGGTGGGCAGAGTGGGGCAGATTTACTAAAACCGGAGCACTCAGAATCTGGTGCAGATGTGCATGGTAGCCAATCCGCTTCTAATTTTAGCCTGGCCAGTTAACCACTTCAGCTCTGGAAGGTCCCTTCTTCATGACCAGGCCATTTTTTTTGCGATACGGCACTGCGTTACTTTAACTGACAATTGAACAATTGTGCGACGCTGTACCCACAATTTGTCCCTTCTTTTTTTTTTTTTTTTCCCCTCCCACAAATAGAGCTTTCTTTTGGTGGTACTTGATCACCTCTCTGTTTTTATTTTTTGGGCTATAAACAAAAAGACTGACAATTTTTGAAAAAAAAAAAAATTTTTTTTTACTTTCTGCTATAAACCATACCCAATAAAAAAAATTGTAAAAAAAAATCAAGTTTCTTCATCAATTTAGGCCAATATGTATTCTGCTACATGTGTTTTTTTATTTATTTATTTATTTTTAAATGTAATTTTTTTTTTTACACTTTTTTTTTTTTTTTTTTTTTCTGGATATGTATTATAGCAGAAAGTAAAATTATTTTATTATTATTTTTTTTTTTTTTTTTCAAAATGGTCGCTCCTTCTTTTTTTTTTTTTTTTTTTTTTTTTTCTGTTTATAGCGCAAAAAATAAAAACCGCAGAGGTGATCAAATACCACCAAAAGAAAGATCTTTTAGTGTGAAAAAAAGGGACATAAATTCTACAGCATCGCAACGACCGCGCAATTGTCAGTAAAAACAATGCAGTGCCGTATCTCAAAAAATGGCCTGGTCAGGAAGTGGGTAATACCTTCTGGGGTTGAAGTGGTTAATACTTATTAAAGCCTAAAAAGCTAACCCATTATGTTGAAGCTTATCAATTCTTCCATGTGATGGCTGCATTTTTTTTTTTCTCCTTGTTCTCAATTAGCTGTGTACTCTGATAACATTTGTGCCAGCAATGATAACCGATACAAATTCTGTATCTTTACTTGAATGCTGCACCTTTTTTTTTTATGAGCGGCTGTAAGATTTGTTTGTATTGACATAGTGGTTCCCTGATCTCTGAACCTGCTGATGAAGGTTCCATTATAAACTGTGATTAGAAAATGACTGGGATCCTATGACGCCTAGCTCTCAGGGTTGTTCTCAGCTCATTTTTTGCCTGCAGATCTATACTTGGTTGCTGGTAAAAAAAGCAACTGTCAATACATATAACATATGTCAAGACAGTTGCATATATATAATTTAAATATTCACCCAAAATACTGGATCAATTATATGAGCTAAACCTTTTCTACTACACTTGCTCTTGTATTTCCAGTTCTTCCAATTTTTTTTTTGAAATTTGCACAGCTCAAGCATTGTAAGAATAAGCATGGTCTTTGGGACTCTTTTATAACATATAGGCAGTTTTAACCTGGTCATGTATAGGATTGTTCTTTTTCAGCTCCTCTCAGATTTGGTCGACCTAGACTTTCAGAGATTTGGTCATCTAAACCAGTGCTTCTTAACCTCAGTCCTCAAGTACCCCTCAAAAGGCCATATTTTCAGGTTTTCCTTTACTTTGCACAGCTGCTGTAAATCAATATCCATGACATGGTATTGATAAGAGCTATTTTATTTAAGAAGACGTTCCCAAAACATGGCCCGTTGTAGGTACTTGAGGACTGAGGTTGAGAACCACTAATCTAAACCAAGTGGTCTCAAAACTGGCCCAAGGGCTGGATGTGGCCCTTTGCTTGCCTTTATCCAGCTCTTGGGGCACTACTCCCCCTACTGACACCAATGATGGGATGCCATTCCTCCTACTGACACCTTTGATGGGACACTGTTCCCCCCCCACTGACACCATTGATGGGGCACTGTACCCCCCCCCACTGACACCATTGGTGTCAGTGGGGGGGACAGATGGGGCACTGTTCCCCCCCCCCCCACTGACACCATTGATGGGGCACTGTACCCCCCCACTGACACCATTAGTGTCAGTGGGGGGGGAGACAGATGGGGCACTGTCCCCCCCCCCCCCCCCCCCAGAGACACCATTGATGGGGCACTGTTCTCCCCCACCCCGACAACATTGATGGGGCACTGTTCTCCCCCACCCCGACACCATTGATGGGGCACTGTTCTCCCCCACCCCGACACCATTGATGGGGCACTGTCCTCCCCCCCCCCCCCCCCCCGACACAAATTAAGGGGCCCCATTCCATCCATTAAAACCAACAATGGGGCATTGTGTACCCCCACTGCTCACAGTACGGCCCCTTTAAAGCCTGAAGGACTGTAAAGCGGCCCTTTGCTTAGCAAGTTTTGGAGACCCCCTGATTTATACGAATGGTAATACCTGAATTAGGACATTTCAGTGCTAGCACCAAGCACACACTGTGTGGGGATAACATATTGGTAGGAGCCCCTCTTTGTATGCTTTCATCTTCCTTCTAAACCATCCAGCATCAGAATTCTTTTATTTGGCTCATATTAAGAGACACTTTATTGTCCATATGTTAATTGAGCAGATCTGAAATGGCCAACAGTTGGCTCATATGCACACTGTATCAATTCCTGTGTTAATTATATTTCTAATATGGAAAATATAGCAATGGCACTGCTATTTTGCATGTGCAATGTTCTCCCAATAAATTTTTTACTACCACCTAATCACGGAAATATATGTTTTAATGTCAAAGTGAAAACTGCAAGCATACAAGCGCCTCTACAACATACTTGTGTATCTTGTGCAACCAATTTTTTTTTTTTTTTTTTTTTTTTTTTTTTTTTTTTTTTTAAATTTTTTAAAATTTTTTTTTAATCTAAAGTCACATAAAAAGTAAAAAAAAAACACCTGTGTATATTCAAGAAGGTTTAAGTGATTGTATTATAAATATACGTGTATATCTGGAAGAGTCAACGTCTTAGAAGTCCGTCTTATGACGTAACCTACACCATGAACACTCAAAAACATTTTGAGAAAATGGTATTGATGATCTCAGGTTAGGGGATGTTGCTACCTTTTTAATAAGGTTATATCGGCCACTAAGCAATGAAAATGTTCGTGCAAGGAGGAGACTGGACTGGTAAGGGAGGCCACCAAGTGACCTATGACAACGCTGAAGCTTTGGTTTTTGAAAGCCTTGGTTGCCCAGATTGCATACATCTGTTGCTGGGGGTGATTCACCAATCACAAAAATTGTATATCATTAGTACTGTCCATAACGAAGTGCACGTGTTAAAGTGCATAATAGTTCATTAGTTCACCTTAGTAATCAAATGGGCTTTTGGTTGCATATAGAAATAGTCCCTCCATCGATGTCTATCTGGTCCTGTTCCGTTGGTTTTATAAACCTGGAGTGATGGTTGCTTTTAAGGCTCCGTCCACTGCTCTACTGCGATTGTCCATATATTAGGATATGAAACAAAAATAAGGGAGTGTGGGACTTTAAATGAGTTGTGTGGGATCACACAACTCCATCCCCATCTATATGCAAGAAAAAGAGGGTTTGGGACTTTAAATGAGGTAGATCTAGCATGGCTAAAAGATGAGTCAATGTAACATAACATGACTCCTCTTAGCCATCTACCTCATTTAAAGTCCCAAACCCTCTTTCTCTTGCATATAGATAGGGATGGAGCTGTGTGATCCCACACACCTCATTTAAAGTCCCAAACTCCCCTCTTTTGATGGGGACGTGATGTCAGAGACCTTGTTTTTGCTGAGAATTTGATCTACTAGACCCAGGGGTAGGCAACCTCCGCCCTCCAGCTTTTTTGAAACTACAAGTCCCGTGAGACATTGCGAGACCCTGACAAACACAGGCATGAGCTGGAGGGCCGATTTCTGCCTATCCCTGTACTAGACCCTAAACAGTTTGTTTTTAATTTTGGCGTGGGGTTTCTCCTAAAGTACCATTCCAGACTCCAAGGGCCTGGTATTGTTAGGATCAAAGTCTGATCCCGTTCATTGGAGTCGGATATGAGGTCGTAGGGCAAAGTTGGATCCACAGTTGTACCACTGTCGTGTTGTACTAGTGTGAACCCGGCCTTAAAGTGGTTGTAAACCCTTACAACACACTTTTTGCTACAGGTAAACCTATAATAAGGCTTACCTGTAGCTACCCCGGATATCTTCTAAAACTGAACAGTTTAGGACATATCACCTGTATTTGCATGTGACATCATTGGCACATGCGCACTGAAGCATTGGCATGTACGTGCCGTTGCTTCAGTTAAACTGCCGTCATCCTGGCTTCGGCCAATCACAGCGCCAGAGCCTGTGATACCCGGAGGTAACTCTGGGAGCGATGTCACTGGCCGGAGCGGTAAAGAGGACCGCTGCACGAGGACCGTTGTGGGGGCTTTTAGCCAAGTAATACATAATGAGCTAGCATGCCATGCATACTAGCTCATTATGCCTTTTGTCTTGCAGTTTTTTTTTCTTTTTTTTTTTTCTTTTTTGCTAGGGTTTACAACCACTTTAAGGACCAAAAACAAACCTGCAATTTAGGGGTTCTGAATTGCTGGCATACGTTTTCTTATTCTGAACTAATTGATGTAGTATTTTGATAGATGGATAAATACACATACACACCAATTGAAGCAAGAGATAGAACATGTTTTTTTTTTTTTTTAAACATGTCTAGGATTTGTATGGCGCAGGTCTTTTTATTTTTTATTTTTTTTTACTTGACTTTGACCTCTTTTAACCTGTTTTAAGCTTTCTATTTGATTCTGGAATTAGAACGTTCTATCCCAAAACCTGTGCAGTCATTTGGAGTCCTTCATACCTGGTTTGCTGCTTATCCTCAGACAACAGGCTTAGAAATTTAGGAGCCAAACAATATGGCTATTCTAATAGTTTCCCTTGACAGATTATCTGTATTAATAAATTTTAAAATGAAAACATCTGCTGGGAATGAGGCTGTCCTAGATTCAATTGTGGTGACCTGGTTTGCCATCGTTCCTGTGCTCCACTTCCTAGTTATACATTGAGGTAGTTGTCTCCATGGACAGTCTTTTTTGACGATGGTTAATTGGCTATAGCTTTTGTTTTCTCAGCTGTGGGCTTTTGGGTTCATACTTTTTAATTATCCCAATTTTGAGTATATTATTTATACACCACTAACCAACAAAGGAGTGTAAATATAGAATAATAGATTTGCCAGTTTCCATGGAACAAAATCTAGGACTTGAAAATCCATGTCTATAGTAAAGAAAGAAGGCTGCTGCCCCAATCTGCCCGGAACACTCTCTTTTCAGTTGCACATTAGATACTGGCCACCGAAACTGGGACACACAGGAGAACTTCACACTGTCCCAGTTTCTATCCATTTCTATTGGTTGTATAGGCTTACTTATTGGAATGGTGTGTTGAGCTGTAACCTTTTGATAGACCGAAATATACTTTCTGTAAAATGGTAATATGATGATTTGATTTTTGTTTTTTCCTTTTTAAAATACATTTATTATTATTTTTTTTTTTATTAAGCAAAAAAAAAAAGGAATATACAACAATAAAATGATGATTTTACTTTCCGATTGGTTTCCTTCCTTTAGTATATGCCCAGGCTTCTTGCTCTGTTATTAAATGGCACTCCTGTCTTACGTAAACCGCATCATTGATAACGCTACTACAGGAAATGTATATTTTATTTTTCTTACTGTAAAATTACACTTCTGTTCATTTTGTGTGGCCTAAATTTCAGAATCCTACAATAGTACCTTTGCTGTTGTAGAGTCAGGAGGCCCTGTAATAGCTAGGAGTACTCTAAATTGCTTCCTATACTCTAACTTCTTAGGCCTCATTCACTAGGGTGTATAGAACAGACCTTCACTTTTTGAAGCTTTCCAAAGCCAATGCTTGCTCTATAATGTAAAAGAAAATGGTTTAGAAGGCCCCACAATAAAAAAAAAAAAGTCCAGTTCACGTCTCTTTTATATTTATATATATATATAGATCGATTTATCTCGATATATATATATATATATATATATATATAGATAGATAGATAGATAGATATAGAGATATCTCTCTCTCTATATATCTATATCTATCTATATATCCTGCAACATTCTGAAAAATGCCAAATTCCTCA
Source organism: Lithobates septentrionalis (assembly GCA_037952835.1). Classification (NCBI taxonomy): domain Eukaryota; kingdom Metazoa; phylum Chordata; class Amphibia; order Anura; family Ranidae; genus Lithobates; species Lithobates septentrionalis. Next base: position 63,433 of record JBBDGP010002257.1, read on the forward strand.
ATTCAGCTCAATGTTAGAAAATGCGTTCTAGATACCCATCAGGGGCATATTCATTGCATATAGGGGGGGTGGAGTGGACAGAGGTGGTTGCGCCCCTTATGGATGGGCTGCCAGTGGTAGGAGGATTGGTTTAATTTCTGTGTATCTGTCTATCTGCAGCCCTCTCTTCTCTACACCCTTTTGAAAGTACAGAATTTACACAGGATCTCTCAGCTCTGAAAAGCAGGGGGCGGGAAGCTGGATTTACACTCTGCAGAGCTCAGTGAGGGGAGTTCTGAGCCCTGATTGGAGGCACCTCCCTGCTCATAAAAACAGAGCTGAGTCTGTGGGGTGTTGGGAAAACTTGCCAAAAGAGACTTGTGCAGATAGCAGGGAGAAATGACATAGTGCTCTGGACTGAGACGAGTACACACTATAGAGGGATATGCTTTTGTTCATATTTCATTTCAGAGCTTTACAGCCACTGTTTACAGAAATGACGGGTAAGGAAGTCTGTTTGGGTGACCTCCACTAAAGTATGCTAATATGTATGTAAGTTTTGATGTAATGCTGTGGTAATAAACAATGCTAGGTGTTAAAGGCAGGCCTTTCCTCTAGTCTAGTGTATGGACAGCCACTTTGTTTTTTTTTTTCTCTTTGCTAGAGGACAATGGAACAATATACCGACCTAACAATTGGCTACAACAGTGTTGTGAAGAGGGGTGAATAGGGGGTGATTGTCATTTACAAGCAAGTTGTGGTGTTTTTTTTTTTTTTTTTCTTCTTTTTCTTGATTTAAAGCTCTCAATAGACAGTGTCCAGATAAAAGATTTTATGATGTTATTGTTGCAGATATTTTTTTTTTTTCTCTACAAATGCTTCTTTGTGCTTGCTGTAGTGACCTGTCGCAGATTATTGCAAGAAGCTTGTCACTGTTACTTAAACCCGTCAAAAGAAAGTCAAGGCTGCCTAACTGCTACCCAATCTGTAGTATATACAACTTTAATCTAAAAAAAAAAACCTGCATAAAAGGCCCTCTTTTCAAAATCAACCATATCCAAAAGAAAATTTGCACTCCAGTTAATAATATAAAATAAGTGAAACGTTATCAGAAAAACTTTATATCTAAATATACAAGTTAAAGTACCATGATAATTGCATAGGCAATTATACCTGTCATAAACCTGGCCAATTTGATCTTCGCATAAAATGTGAAAGATGCAGAAGCCAGCATCAGAGACAACTATATGTGACAATGTTTAACATACCAAATATTGGCAGATACATTTTTACAATATATATATATATATATATATATATATATATATATTTATATATATATATTTTTTTTATTCATTTTTTTTAATTTTATTTTTTATCTGTAAAGCCGGCCATAGATGATTCGAATCTCGGCCAGCTCAGCCGGGATGCAAACCCTCTATGGGCAGGCTGAATGTACCCAAGTCGATCCATCGATCAACTTGGGTAGAGTCAGCATGTCGGAGTTTCGGCGTGTAATTGACAGCGGTTATAGCCGCTAGCAATAATCCTTGTGTTCTACTATCAGGACAACACGATAGCTCGGGAGGTATCTACTCATTGAAACTGACCTGTGATTGTAGGGAAGAAAATCGCACCGCCCTCACCACGCTTTGTTAAATTTATAATGCTCATTGTGTTGGGCAGATGATAAAAAAATCCCTCCTGCGGAGCTGTTGTGTTCTCCCGGTGGGGGTGGGCGTCTGGGGGCATCCCTGCTGAGAGAACACTGATTATTGCTGGCTATAATCGCATGCCGAAAATCTGACATGCTGGCTTTAACCAAGTTGATGGATCGACTTGGATACATTTGTCTGCCTATAGATGGTTCAAATCTTGTCCGGTTCCTGCTGAACTTGGTTGGTCTCTGAATCCTCTATGGCTGGCTTTAACAGACCAATAGGGAAGAGCTGGGCCCAGGTGTGGCTTTTATTAGGAGAGAACTTCATATACTTCTAAAACTATTACATTTTGAAGTGAATGGACACAGATGAAACAAATCATCCTCCATATGTTATACCTGTCTACAGCCTTCTTTCCCCTACATCTATTCAAGGTGCAGAATTTACACACAATCTCTTTGCTCTGAAAAGCAGGGGGCGGAGAGCTGAAGTTATATCAGTAAGGAGAGCTGTAATAGCTGATTGGATGGGAAGGGACACGCCCCCTTCACACAGCACAAAGAACAGAGCTGAGGCTGTCAATCACAGACCATTTATCTCTTGGTGTCAAGAAAGCTTGTCAGAAGTGACTCATGCTTATAGCAGAGGAACAAAGCAGCAGACAGAAATAACACTTAGTGCGCTGTATTGAGACAATTGCACTCTATAGAAGGATATGCTTTAGAGGTGAAAATAATCGAATCGCGATTCAGCCGTGAATGATTCTGCAATCGATGCAGAGAACGGCTGCATTGCTATTCAACAAATGACGTCATCCCGGCCGCCCCGCCTCTCCTAGGACAGCCCTACCAGCGTACTCCAAAGCCTCATACACACGGTACGATTGTTGGCCAACGGAACGTCCGATTTTTGTCCGAAGGGCGTGTGCCAGGATCTTGTTTTGCATTCTAATGGTACACAATTGTTGTGCCACAAACACGAAGGTAGTGACGTACTACGAGGAATTTCAGCTCTTGAGCACCACCCTTTGGGCCACTTCTGCTAATTTTGCGTTTCGTGAGCATTGATTCCGAGCATGCGCGTTTGTACTTTCGACTTTTGTGTGACGGATTTGTGTACTGTCCATGTTGAAATCTGACGTCAAACCGTTGTCCGCCGAAAATTTACTAGCCTGTCAGCCAACATTTGTTGGTGGAAAATTGGACAACAATTGTCAAAAATAGCGTACTAACGGTCAGATTTAAGGACAACAATCTGTCAACAGACAATCCCCTGCCAACAATCGTACCGTGTGTACGAGGCCTTAGGTTTAAAAAAAATCACTGCCAGCCCCTGTCATTGTAAAACAAAGCCTGTAAATACCTCATTAGCTCCGTTCTTTCCGGCCACTCCCCCCCCCCCCCCCACTCCTCCTCCGAGTGTAGCTTTAGATTGGAGGAGAGCAGTCACATGACCAGCCATGAAAGATTGGAGGAGAGCAGTCACATGACCAGCCATGAAAGATTGGAGGAGAGCGGTCACATGACAGGCCGGAAGGAATGGAGCTAATAAGGCATTTACAGGCTTCGATTTACAATGACACTGACAGTGGAGGAAGGATCTATGTCTATGTAAAGGGACTGGTAGTGATTTTTCTTTTTTTTTTTTTTTCCTTTTTTTTTTTTTTTTTTTTTAGAACTTTAGTGTACACTGACAGGGCTGTCCTGGGAGTGCAGGGGGGCTGTATAATGTAAAGGGCTCTATGTAATGTGCAGGGGGCTGTGTAATGTAAAGGGCTCTATGTAATATTCAGGGGGGGCTGTGTAATGTAAAAGGCTCTATGTAATATGCAAGGGAGGCTGTGTAATGTAAAGGGCTCTATGTAATGTGCAGGGGGCTGTGTAATGTAAAAGGCTCTATGTAATGTGCAGGGGGGCTGTGTAATGTAAAGGGCTCTATGTAATGTGCAGGGGGGCTGTGTAATGTAAAGGGCTCTATGAAATGTGCAGGGGGGCTGTGTAATGTAAAGGGCTCTATGAAATGTGCAGGGGGGCTGTGTAATGTAAAGGGCTCTATGAAATGTGCAGGGGGGGCTGTGTAATGTAAAGGGCTCTATGAAATGTGCAGGGGAGTTGTGTAATGTAAAGGGCTGTGCAATGTAAAGGGCAGGGGGGGGGGGCTGTGTAATGTGAAGGGCAGGGGGGCTGTGTAATGTAAAGGGCTCTATGTAATGTGCAGGGGGAGTTGTGTAATGTAAAGGGCTGTGTAATGTAAAGGGCGGGGGGGGGGGGGGGGGGCTGTGTAATGTGAAGGGCAGGGGGGCTGTGTAATGTAAAGGGCTCTATGTAATGGGCAGGGGGGCTGTGTAATGTAAAGGGCTCTATGTAATGGGCAGGGGGGCTGTGTAATGTAAAGGGCTCTATGTAATGGGCAGGGGGGTTGTGTAATATAAAGGGCAGGGGGGCTGTGTAATGTAAAGGGCTCTATGTAATGTGCAGGGGGGGGGGGGGGCTGTGTAATGTAAAGGGCTCTATGTAATGTGCAGGGGGGGGGGGGGCTGTGTAATGTAAAGGGGACTGTGCCATTTTGTATTTACTGTTTGCTGTGTTCAGACTTTGCTACATGCAGAGTGTTTTGTTTTATTTAAGAGCAGATAAAATAAAATAAAAAAAATCAAGTTCTGCTGACTACTTGAATTTTTGGCTGAAAACCATGGGCAGTAATCGTGATACATCGGGGAATCGAATCGTTGACAGCATAATCGTAATCAAATCATGAGGCCAGTGAAGATGCCAACCTCTAATATGCTTTGCTCACATTTCATGTCTGAGGTTTACAACCACGTTAAGGGTTTAGGCACCAACTGAAAGACTGACCATTTTTCCTGAAAGGTCAGCTTTTATTTAATTTGACGTAGGTATTGACTTATGTAAATAAAAAAATAAAAGCTTAAGCATTGTGTGGTGCTTTTTAGGGTCATGATGAACTTGATAAAAAAAGAAAAAATTGCACAACCATGACATTATAACTATTATCCCAAAGCAGTATGTTTTTTTTTTTTTTTTTTTTTTTTTGTTTTTTTTGTTTTTTGTTTTCTTTAACATGAGGAGTTAAACCATTTTCATCCAAATGGAACCTAATTTACCAATACTAAAAAAAAAAAGAGCTTGTAAAACGTGATTCTGAAAATATATTTGCAATGTTTGCATACATGAAGACTTTTTCAGAGAAACCAAGGCAAATACTGTATGCATGACATCTGTCTGCCTTTTTCCTGACTGTCCCCTGAGCTCAGGGCATGTTGTGTTCTTTAGTCTGGAGCATCTGCTCTTTTGCTGTTTAAGGAACAGATAGAACTGTTCCATGAGCCATAGTAATGTGCCCCGTCTGCCTTCTCCCCGGTGTAATGTGTCTGAGGGCACATATAAATTGGTGAGGCTTAAAATTGAGCAAGCCTTCACCCAGGGAACACAACCAACAATGTAGACATCAGCCTTTTATTTATTTTGCGCTTAAAGACTAGACCATATAACTTTTGAACTATCCATTAAAATTATCAGAGGATCCGAGGATTCTGTGTGGGGGGGTCCTAGCTCCATGTTGGGCCATAATCCAGTAAGCATTTTTTTTGCAGTTCCGCAAGCGAGCCTTGTGTGTCTCCCTCAGTACTGGTTTTCTTTGAAGCCTATTGAATCAATTTTTTAATCTGCTAAATGAATTCCAGATGCATCAACACAAAAAGCTGTTCATTTTCTTAAGTGACCACAGCCTGAGTAGAAAAGCCTGTCCCTTGGCAGCAGATGCAGAGAGAAGCTATTGCTTTTTGTGTGGAAGCAGTGGTCTCATTGCAGAGGTCTGACATGTCTACTGCTGAGTCAGACCTATAAATTTGCAATCAACAAGGTCATGCTCCCTGCTAATTGGAGAGCTCTAGCTGTGACTTGGCAAAGAGAAAGTCTGACTTTCTGTGAAGAGATCACTGCTTCCTTCAAAGGTCCTGCTCTGCAGCTTGCTGGCAGGGGGCAGGCTTTTCTATTCAGGCTGTAGCTGACTTTTTAAAGAAAACTTGCTGTAAGACTTTGAGCTTTCGGTCTGATGCACCTGGTATGTGTTTTGCTCATTTGAACTGATAGTTTCAAAATCAAGAACATAAAATTAATCTAATTTTTTACCTTTTTTAAAATACGCCCCTTTTTAACCAATGAAACCACCAAGCTACTCGTTCACTCCCTTGTTGTCTTTCTCCTTGACTATTGCAACTCCCTTCTAATGGGCCTCCCTCTACACAGGCTATCCCCCCTTCTGTCTATCACAAATCCTGCCAGACTCCTCTACCTTACTAATTAATCCTTACTGCCTATCCCTCCACTGGCTTCTGATTGCCCAACAAATTGAATTCAATTATAACAACATCATACTAAGCTAGTCACAACTCTGCCCCAAGCTAAAATCTCCAGGCTTGTCTCCCAATATCACCCAACCCATCCTTTCTGCTCCTCCCAAGACCGCCTTGCTCTCTAGGTCCACTTGTCTCCTCCTTCAATGCTCGCTTCTAGGACTTGTCCAGAGCCTCTCCCATCCTCTGGAACTCTCTACCTCAATCTGTCTGACCGTGTCCTTCTCTGTCCACCTTCAGGCCATCCCCTGAGGTCTCCTCTCTTCAGGAAAGTCTATCCTTCCTCCACCTAACAGCTGAACTTTTAATTAGTCCATTTCATCCCTCATAGTTATTACCTTTTTTACAACTTTCTCCACCCTATTGAATTGTAAGCTCTTATGAGCATGGCCCTCCTAACCCTATTGTATCTGTATTTTCTCCCATTTATATTGTAAAACGCTGCACCGTATATACTATATAATGATTTTGCTTGGTCTTACAGGTTTGTTTTATGCTGTTGGAGTTGTAGATGAAAAGGCTTCATAATTACAGGTTGATATATGTTTTTGCAGTGTAAAGAAGACAGGGGACACGCATGTAATCGGTCATTGTAGCTATTTCTTTGTTAGCCCTATTTATATAGAATTAGTCATTTTGGTGGCAGGATTATTTGATCAACAACGCTCAAAAAAACAGGCACCAACCTGTCCCAAGGACTTGTTGAGCCCTGCATTGCCTTGTATAGTTGAGGTGCTTTTACTGCAGTAATGAAATATGTTGTCTGCCATTGTTTACCTCCTGAGAATATTAAGCTTGGTACACACTACATTTTTTTTATTTTTTTTCATGCAACCCGACTGCTCCGGTCGGGAGCCGCTGTACTAACCATGTGAAGTTAGTCCAGCGATCTCCCCTGCTGAGCTGTTGTGTTCTGACAGGGGGATCGCCCCCCCTCTAGAACACTCTGATCAGAGTTCTCTGCCATTGGCTAAGAGGGCTGATCAGGAGTCGGTCAGCTGCTGGTTTTCCAGAATGTACGTCTGACAGAAGACGGCCAAATGGTCGGCTTCTGTCGGACAGAAAGTCATACACATGGGCAGAATGTTGGCTGGTATTTTTTTGTACCGGAAAATGTCTCCCGACATTCTGCCCATGTGTATGGGACTTTAGTTTCTGGCTTTCGTACCTCATGAGTAAAGCCTGGTATACACTAGTAAAATATTTGAAATTTTTGCATTTTTAGTAACGTTGGTTAGATTTTCTAGCGGTTAGTGGGGTCATATCGATGTTTATTTTGGACCTCAATGACAAATTCCTCCTGGTGATGTCACGCCAGGGGAAATTCCTCCTGATAGTCACGTGACCTGTGGGGAAACGCGTAGGGACGGGGCTCACTGGATGCCGTCATCAACTACAGGAAATAGTGAAGGACTGGTAATAGTATTGATAAACCACAGTTGGCAAGGAGGATTGTCCTGAAACTTATTTTGACTTTGGTGCTTGGGAGCACCCTTTTTTTAATGTGAGTTTACTACTTGTATGCCGGAGTTGGGGAATAAAAGGTATTTAAAAAGGTTGAGCACTATGGAGTGTTTTCTTCTTGTATGGGGCTGAGTGGAAGAGAGAGGGGGGGGGGGGGGGGGGGGGAGAGATTGAGAGTTTTTCGTAAAGGGGCAAGTACCTGGAATAATCTGTGAAGGCATTGGATTGTAAATCCAGTATAAGCTGGAGCTGTTGATACCAGGAAAAATAACCAGCGGAGTGACGGAGAGTATTAGAGGTCCACTAAAAAGGGATACAAACCTTATATGATTCTACCTTAGATGGTTTATAGATTCCAGGTGAGGACATGGCTGGTGGTGGTGACACAGAAGTGTGAAGCGTTGGATCACTATCTGGGTGAATTTTAAAGAAGCACAACAAGAATAGTTTTGGAGATAATTTTCATTTGTAATTTCACTTGCACATATGGTTTGACATGGTTTTCGAAAAAAAAAATTTGGAGTAATTTTGATCACACATGAACGTAAAATAAGCGCTACACTCTTTAGAAGGTATAACTCTCCTTCTTCAAAACATTCGATAAGTATGACAACCTGGCATTTTAATCATTTTTAGAAAAAAATCAATTCTGGAAGCCCCTTCCTTTTTTGGTTTCCTTTCAGCATTTTCCGTGAGAGCTACCATGTCGGTGAGGTAAAATGGTGAGGGGACATTTTATCTTTTTTCTCGGTACCGCTTGCTGTCTCGGGCTGTTATCTGGCATGATAATGGTTTGCAGCTGACGCCTCATTTGGAAAATCATGTTTCTTGTCTTTCTCCTCCCTTCTTCTTTTTTTTTTTATTTTTTTAAATTTTTTTCTTCCTTTAAATGTACATTAGGGCTTGTAAGACCTATTCTGCAAGAGTTGGCAGCAGAACAGTTCTCACATTCAGCCTTGTTAGGATATTTTTGCTGTGGGTGTGTATGCTAAATGTCAACTGCCTGGCCTCTTCCAAAGTTATTTAAATTGGTCAGAGATCAAGTTTGATGTTTAACTCGAAGAATTACATTTATTCTGAGGATAGAAGCCGAATTCACATTAGGAATGGTTTGTGGCTGTAATTAGGTTTTTTTTTTTGTTTTTTTTTTCGTATTTTTCTTATCTTGGACACGTTTACAGCTTAAAACCAACCAACTGGAACTTTCGGAATGGCATTTCATAGTAAACTAGCAGATTCATGTCTTTTTTTTTTTTTTGCATTTTTTTGGTAATTTTATTATATAAACACATTTACAGTCCATTTCCCTGATGCTGAACATTGCAGAAAGCTCCCCACCCCCCTCCCCAAGCAGGTGTGGCCTACCAAAATCTCAAATTACCTAGATCCCGCGCTGTAGCCGTAATTTTGGTTATGGCCCGGTCGGCAACTGGTTAATAGGAATTTCCGTTTCTTGGTGAGAGACTCCCCAGGGTTAACTACTTCTTCTAAAGGGATGCAGACACTAAAACTTTCCTCATTAGTAGACTGTAAGTGCATCAGCTGATTAGAATGGATTCAGACACTCCCATTCAGGAACCAGGCTTTGAAGGGCATCGTAGAACATACTTTTTCTTTAGAACAAAAACGGGTTGAACTCTTCTACAAAGTTTGTTTAAAAAAAAAAAAAATAAATAAATAAATAAATATATATATATATATATATATATATATATATATATATATATATATATATATATATATATATATATATATATATATTCCAAAGGGGTGTGTGGTTTTTTTTTTTTTTTTTTATTTCTCAACAGAAGTGGAGTTACTCTTTAAAGGTAGTTCAGTATGGTGGGATTCAGCTGTATCAAGCCATGGTCTTTGTATGCCTGAGTATATGGAGAACCTCTGAACACCATCTGCTTGTTTGTGGTGGCTGTAGAGTGTAATGTTCTCTTTCTGGAGATGGTTTACTATAGTCCTAACGTTGGCACATGTATGGTATGTCGAGAATAGCAAGTGTTTGGAGTGTTGACAGATTCTGTGCATGTGGTGCTGTACCAAACGACATCTACATTCTTTATTACAAATTTGACAAAGTGGCTGATTATGCTAAATGTCTTTAGCAAAGGGCACCTGTCTTTTTTTTTTTATTTAGTATCTTGCTGAATATCTTGGAGTTTGACTGCAAATGCTGCCATCCATCACTCTAATGCAGCGTACACACGAGCGGACTTTTCGACAGGACTGGTCCGTCGGACAGAGTCCGGCGGACAATCCGATTGTGTGTGGGCTACATCGGACCTTCAGCGGACTTTTCCAGTCGAAAATCTGATGGACTTTAGATTTGAAACATGCTTCAAATCTTTTTGACGGACTCGAGTCCGGTCGAAAAATCCGCTCGTCTGTATGCTAGTCCGATGGACGAAAACCGGCACTAGGGCAGCTATTGGCTACTGGCTATCAACTTCCTTATTTTAGTCCAGTCGTACGTCATCACGTACAAATCCGTCTGACTTTGGTGTGATTGTGTGTAGATAAGTCCGTTCGTTCAAAAGTCCATCGAACCAGTCCGGTCAAAGTCTGCCCGTGTGTACGCGGCGTAAGTAGTAAGATAGTACCTTGTGATACCGAATGAAAGATCTTCAGTAGTCCTTGTGTATGGCCACATTTTGGATAATGGATGCAAAGCAATGATGCTTGCATCTGTATTTTACGGGAGTATTGTAGGACGGAAGCTGTGTGTTGAAAATTGGGTTTCTAGCTATCTTGTAACCTAATTAAGTATAGTTGAGAAGATGATCTGTAGTGCAGCTTCAGCCTGTAGTGTTTTTTTGGGGGTTTTTTTTTTTTTTTGTATCTTGTGTGACAGCATACAACTTATCCAACTGCATCTCGTTCCTCTGTAATTAAACTGTCCACCCACTTGTTACCCTGCTGCTCTTTTTTATTGGGTCTGGAAGTCATCCCAGCTGCAGTCATACAGATTTAAATGTATCAAAAAGTTTGATCGGCCCACACTGATGACGAACATGAATGCTGAACTCCAGGCACAGAACTTTATTTGAAATAAATTCCTCAATAGCTGTCACGTTTTATAAATCTGCTTTATGCACACCACTTACCTTTGCAAATCTACTTCTTACCTTGTAAAGTTAATCGTGACATCCTCACTGTGTTGCACATGCAGAGAGCAGCAGGTCCACCCGCTACAGACTGCGACAGGAGGATCATATGAGCATAGCCTGCCTGACAAAGGACTGCGCTTGCCCAGGACTGGCATTGCACAGACTCAAACGCGTCGTGACCTCCCCCACCAACCTCCGGCGATGTCATCTGCATGCTCTGTGGTCCACCTGAGGACATCCATCTGGCTTCCTCCCACGCAACAGCAGACCCTGGTGGTCCACATCAGTCTACCAGTGCTGTCATCCTGGACTCCCCTTCTTGATTAGCTGGTTTTACATCACTCCATGTGGGTTTCCCCTTGTATTTGATTGCACCTAATAAACCTGTAAACTATCTGCACTTAGAGGGGCTTTTTCTTCTCTCTCCTGCCTCACTTGAGTGTGCTGACCAACGAAAAGCACTTTTCTTCTGGGACACCTTACTGGAAGAAGCTTCAGGATTGGTTCAAACCTACAGGTGTGGCGAGCGCGAGCCCATTTCTGCGTGTCCTATGTAGGGCACCCTATTCATTTCAGTAGGTTGCCCTAGGTGTGAGGAACTCCAAAATGTCCCTAACCCTTTTTCAAAAATGCCACGCACCAAACCTGATGGTTTGCAAATGGGGAGGTGCTACAATTAATGACAACGCTGCATGTCTTAAGTGCCGCCCATTTTCTGCATGTCGGGTAAGCGCGCAAACTTGGCATCAGATGTGCTTTTCTTTGATCAGGACAGTCCAGTAGTTGTGCTGACCATTGAGTTCTTGCCTGTTTGAGCATTATGTTTTGAAACCCACTCTAGAGTTGTGTGCTATGGTGTATGGACCTCTAAGCTGGCAGTACAGGGCACCACGGCCACTATGTTCAGCAGGGTCTGGATAGATAGATATAATTTTATATATATATATATATATATATATATATATATATATATATATATATATATATATATATATATATATTATAATGTTCTTTTTTGTAAAATGTGATTGAGGATAGACTTTAGGCTCCACTTGCTGGCTAACAAATATAAATCTCCCTGAAGAAGTCCACGACTGCATGGGTCGAAACGCTTTGGAGTTTTCTTGTGAATGGAAACTTTGTAGTGTACTGTCAACAATTTGCTCCACTGTTTGATATTTTCCAGTTATGATGGAATATGGTTTATCTATGTCTGTAACTGGAGCTCATATTTTAAACTCTTCCATGAATTTGAATTTCATTTTGATACAATAATAAAAGATTTGACTAAATTCATTTTTTGACCTAATTTACTTTGCTGCTAAAAAAAAAAAAAAAAACCCAGTGGGGGAATTATCCCATTTTGAAAGGCAGAGGCTTTAGCTACTAGTAGGGCCATGAGTGTTAGTTTGAGGCTCGGTTCTCACTGCTGCAACATAGGATCTGACGTGAGACCCCAAGTTGCATGCCATGTCAAAATCATTGTTTCCCTATAAGAGCCGTCTTAACTGATACTACGCAAGTCACTTTGACTTTTTATAAAAGGTTCCTGCACAACTTTGGTCTGACTTGGGTGAGATTTCAGCGCTTGTACAGGCTCCTAAATAGTATCCAAATTGGAAGGAAGTCACAGGTCAAAGTAGTGCGACTTTTTTTTATTTTTTAATCCTGAACGGAAAATGTTGACAAGTCCATTCAATATTCTATTTAAACAGGATGGAAAAAATGTAAATTCTTCTAATCGTAAGTTTGAGCTTTAAGTCAGAATAACTGCTCAAAACAAGCGATCTGCGCAGTCACCTTTGTCCTTTGTACATTTCGTGAGTATTTTTGTCTTTCTCTAATCCTTTCTGTAGAAAGGCACACTTTCCAGGCTTGTGCTTCCTTACTTGGTAGAATGCTTTGTAAGGCTTCTCACACTCTGCTTTCCAAACAGTTTGTAGAAGAACCGTATACTGTGGTGATCCTAAATATAGATATCCTCCTCGAGAGGATGGGGATCAGCATTTGTTTACTGCAAGCCTTCGTTTTCAGAAATCATTTCTTCCCCAGAATGAAATGTTGAAGTCCAACCCCAGCATGAAGCGTGAGATAAATGAAGTTGGTAAATGCAGTTTACGAGTAAGACCAGGCTTGGCGTGCCTCATGCTCCACTCTTTATATTCAAGACAAATTTATAAACATTTCCCTTGCGCTAATGCTGTAAGTCCAGAATACCATTGTTAAAGTATGTGTTCAGTCTTTCAAAATTGTCCTGTATTTATTGTATTTTGAAGATTTACTTTTTTTTATTTATTTTATTTTTCAATAAAAATGTGTTCCTGTTTATTTTAGTAACTAATGTTAAGAGTATCCTCTCTAACTGGATTTAACAGCGTAAAACTTCCTCCTTCTTTCTTCTTCTTTTTTTTTTTTTTTTTTTTTTTTCCTTTATGGGAGCAAGGATTGTTACAAATTTCAGTACTTCATAGCAACCATGGGAAATGGGAATTCCCTTTTAAGATAACAAATTAGTTTACCTTGTAAAAAAATATATCGTTGGATACCTTGGCCTTCCAACTCTCAGGGATATCTAGCTTTAATTCACGATGAGCCAGGGTAGGACATTTCCCAGGAGCCAAGTAGCTTAGTGATTACGGCAAGTGCGCAAATATAAATTCTAGACAACATGGGAAAAGTGTTTTATTTATAATAATAAAAAATAAAAAAAAGTGTTATTAAAATGGTGTTCCACCCAAGAAAAAAAAATGCATGAATGTGCCTAAAAACAAAAAAACGAACAAAAAAAAAAACCCAAATATTTGGAAAAATGTTTTTTAACTCCCCTCTAAATGGCTGTTGCTAGGGGGTCCCTCGTAGTCTGCCTTCTTCGGTGCCTAGGCTGGTGACATCACTTCCCCTCGGCCTAGGAAGGGCTCAGCTCTGCCCCCTCCCTCTTGTCAATCATCTGGGACACATTACAGGTCCCAGATGACTGAGCGGCCAATCATGGCGCGCGGCGCCACTCGCGCATGCGCAGTGGGTGCCCAGCTGTGAAGCCACAGCTGGGTGCCCACAGTTGAAATACCGGCGCCGCTGAAAGGTGGGGGAGATGAGCGGGGGTTCTATCCCCTGCATCGCCGGACCCTGGGACAGGTAAGTGTCTGATTATTAAAAGTCAAAAGCTGCAGTATTTGTAGCTGCTGACTTTTTTAATTTTTTTTTTTTTTTTTAATGGGAACTCCTCTTTAAGCCCAACAGTAAAATCTCTGTATATGCAGTAAAGCATGCTTGTTATACTCATTGTGGAACCTGACGGGTTAATTCTCTGCGTTTTGTAAAAAAGCTGTTTTGATCCTGTCTTCTCTTATCATCCCCTCCTTCCACAGTCCCCAAACCATCTCTTGCTAGTACAGAGCCTTGGGGGCAAGCTGCACATGCTCAGTTTGGTTTGTATTGCCAACCTTTTTTTATTTGTGGTTTTTTTTTTTTTTTTTTTGAGGGGGAGGGTGCATGTGACCAGCACGGGGCTAATCGGCACTCACCAGATGGGCAGGTGTTATGTAAATTAATTTTTATCCAAGGACAGGGGTTCTTATTGACATGCACCACCTCCCCATAATAAAGACCTTACAAGAGAAAGGTAGAAATGGGAGTTTTGAGGTGCAAAATTACTCAAATTGAAAACAAAATCAAACTTACAAAATGTTATTAACCACTTCAATACCAGGCACTTAGACACCTTCCCGCCCAGCCCAATTTTCAGCTTTCAGCGCTGTCACAATTTGAATGACAATTGCGCGGTCATGCCACACTGTACCCAAACAAATTTTTTATCATTTTGTTCCCACAAATAGAGCTTTCTTTTGGTGGTATTTGATCCCCTCTGCGGTTTTTATTTTTTGCGCAACAAATAAAAAAAGACAGAAAATTTTGAAAAAAAGCACGTTTTTCTTTGTTTCTGTTAAAATTTTTTGTAAATGAGTACGTTTTCTTCTTCAATGACGGGCACTGATATGGCTGCACTGACGGGCACTGATACGGCGGCACTGATGGGCACCGATGAGGTGGCACTGATGAGGTGGCACTGACGGGCACTGATGATGGGCACTGATAGGTGGCACTGATGCGCACTGATAGGTGGCACTAATGTGCACTGATAGGTGGCACTGGTAGGTGGCACTGATGGGCACTGATAGGTGGCACCGATGGGCACTGATAGGTGGCACCGATGGGCACTGATAGGCGGCACTGATGGGCACTTGTAGGTGGCATTAATGGGCACTCGTAGGTGGCGTTGATGGGTAGTTATGGGTGGCACTGATAGTTGGCACAGATGGGCACGGATGGGCACTGATAGGTGGGCACAGATGGGCACTGACAGGTGGCACCGATGGACACTGATGGGTGGCACTGATGATTCTGATTGATGGCAGTGATGCCCCTAAGTGTGGCATTGCTGGGCATCACTGCAACATAATTGTGCCAATCAGTGCCCATTTGTGGGCACTGATTGGCACATATTTGGCACTGACTGGGCACATGTGGATGGCCATGGGGTACATACCTGGCCATCCACATGTTTCCCTTCCCTGGTGGTCCTAGTGGCGATCCCTGGTGGTCCAGTGTGGTGATCTGCGGGGGGGCTGCGCTGATAAACAATCAGCGCAGACCCCCCCTGCCAGGAGAGCCGCCGATCGGCTCTCCTCTACTTGCGTCTGTCAGACGCGAGTGAGGAAGAGCCGATCAACGGCTCTTCCTATTGACAGCGTGATCAGCCGTGATTGGACACGGCTGATCACGTGGTAAAGAGCCTCCGCCGGAGGCTCTTTACCAAGATCGGTGTAGCGGTGTGTCAGACTGACACACCGATCCACCGATCGCCGCGATGCGCGCCCCTGCGGGCGCGCGGCGGCATGTTATCCTGAAGGACGTCATATGACGCCCAGTCAGGATAACACAACCACCGCCCGGCCGTCAATCCGCTATAGGCCGGGCGGGAAGTGGTTAAATAAACATTAAAAATGTTAAAATCAACATATGAAAATTCATACGGTCAAGTTTTTTCTGTACGTAAGGTTTTACTAAAGCTCCTGAGGAAGCAAGCCATGTTAATGGTGAAACATGTAGAGCCAAAAATCCTTTGTACCACGATCGTATGAATTTTCACATGTTGATTTTTAACATTTTTAATGTTTATTTAGGAAAATTTTGTAAATTTAGATTTTGTTTTTAATTTGAGTAATTTTGCACCTCCAAAACTCCCATTTCTACCTTTCTCTCGTAGGGTCAGGTGTTCCCCCTTTTTTCATTTTTTTTTTTCATTTCCCAGTCCCTGCTGCAGGTGTACAGCACCCGGCTGTCTCTCAGGGGCATATCTATGCATCGGTATCTTCACATACTGCATGCTAGCAAGGGCTCTATTACATGCCGCTAGCAGTGCTTAACCTTACTAAGGCATATCCCATTGTTACACTGAATTTCTCAATATTGCTGTCCTGACGGTCTTTCCTTTTTTTTTTTCCAAGACACACACTTGCCCCTGATCCAGATATGTTTTAAAGTATATAAACTATTTATATTAAACATTTCATAATTCTTGGAGCATTTCCTACCACGGGAATCTTATACATGAGACCTAACCAATTTAAAGACAGTGAGACTTGCTCTTTCTTTTCTTTTGTTACGTCTCTGAACCTTGATCGTGTCCTGAAAAAGCCTCACGGCGAAAAGCGTAGACGAGCAAGGGCTTACTGTACTTTATCATTTTTCATGTTTTTAATCTTTTTGAACACTGTTTATACCATGTACTTTTTTCAATAAATGTTATGAATATTAGTTTTTGTTACTTCTCCATTGTCTATAAAGTCCGACCTTGGCTACTTTTTAATTAGTACCCTTCCCTCAGTCCATGCTGCACTTGCCTCCATGGGTCATATTTTTACTGTCCACTTGGACCGATGAAAAATGGTCCTGGAGTTTGAAAACCACGCCGTTCTTTCCTTAGAGTTGCCCCAATGGATCGGAGCGGTTCTGATTGCTCACGCTCCGGTGCTTTGGTTTTCAGTCCCTGGTAACAAGCTTGATTCAATTTTTTTTTGTTAAAACATGAAAAATGCATTATGCCTGTAAACACATGTGAACACAAGCAATATGTGGATTGGAAATTGCTTTAAAAATGCATAGACATGTTAACCTTGCTTAATACCAGTCTGTTTGGGAAGCATCTTCAGCTTTGCAGTGTTACGGCATCAGTTGGTGGACAAAACAGTCATGAAAATATCCAAAACCATACCATGGTTAACCAGAACAGGAGGTGGGGATCTACCATTGATGATTCCTGTTCATGGGATATCTAAGAGGGCATTTCATCTCAGTTTGGATAGACTTCTCTCACTTGGCCTCTCTGGGAAAGCAAGTGAGAAAAAGCTCCATATCATGACGACAATAACCAGAAAATAAAACCCGGGCAAGAGTTCTGACTATGGATATAAACATGTGCTTGTTCCAAACCAGGTTTGGTCAAACCCAGAAGTCAGCTGTCATTTCCGGGCCAACAAACTGCACTGCTCTCCTGTCCCAACCAGGGAGCCCGGGACCTACGCCGGCACCAAAGAAACTGAACGGGGACCGGATCTTCCCCCGATCAGCTCTATGGTGTAAGAAACCTGAAGTGATGAGTATTTTGTCACTTCCAGTTTCTCCAAAATGAAAAAAAAAAATTTAGGCTTGGGGAAAGCATCTGGTCAAATCGATCTTGGTCTGATTCGATGCTTTTAAGAGAGATCTGTGGTCCTAAGTGTCACTTATTGAGATTTTGTCAAGTACTATAGTTTGGAGCCGTTCCATGAGCGTGCACAATTTTTTAAGCGTGACATGTTGGGTATATATATTTACTCGGCGTAAAACCATTGTTTCAATTTTACTAAACAATTTGGGTATTCTATTTAGGAGTATTTTTTTTTTTTTTTTTTTTTTTTTTTTAATTGTGTTTGAAAAACCACAAACACGAACTTAAAAAAAAAAAATAAAATTGAAACCCCCACCATTTTATTCACTAGGGCCTCTGCTTAAAATAAATAAATAAATAAATTGGGGGTTCAAAGTAATTACCAAAAAAATGCAGATTTTTACATGTAGGAGAGAAGTGTCAGAATAGGCCTGGTCTTCAGGTGGTTAAGCGGATGACTGAAGACACAAAGAATTGCGATACCTTATTTTTCCTTCCTTGCATGGTGTATGGCAGGAATATGCAATTAGCGGACCTCAAGCTGTTGCAAAACTACAAGTCCCATCATGCCTCTGCCTTTGGGTGTCATGTTTGTGGCTGTCAGTCTACCTATGCCTCATGGGACGTGTAGTTCTGCAACAGCTGGAGGTCCGCTAATTGTATATCCCTGGTGTATGCTCTCCAGTGGCCTTTTTAACCACTTCACGCCTGGCCTATAGACAAATGAGGTTTGTGCGGTGGCTTTGTTATCCTATATGACGTCCTGTCAGGACGCGCCGATCGCGGGGCCAAGCAGCGTCACGATCTGTCACCGGCCGATAACTGATCAGAGTACCGGCTCACTGCCGGTACCATGTGACCGCCGTGACGAATCACAGCAGGTCACATGACTGTTGTGTACAATGGATGGCTTTCTTTTATGCCATCCAATGTGTACAACGGTGTTGCTAGCTGTGATTGGTCAATTTGACTAAATGCTACAGACAGGACCAATCGCGGCCCATCTGTACCATTTTGATTAGCTTTGACCAATCACAGCTAACCACAACAAAAAAGATTGCTTGAATCGGTTTCATTTAGTAAAATGCTTATAGCAATGTAATGCACTGCTGTAAGCAAACCTAATATGTGTAAAATTCCTGATTATGTACCCTAGAGCAGTACAATGTTACTATGGTAACATTATATTGCTCTGGTCACAGTGTGCTAAAATAATAAAAATCGTAAACGGAAAAAAAAGGTTTGAAACTTTTTTTTATTTTCGTACGGTCACCAGTCAGTGACCCTGATCACCGCCACACCAGTTATATGACGATGCTGTACTGCATTAGTGACCTTTTTTTTTTTTTTTTTTTTATTTCTTCATTCTCCAAAAAATTATAACCAAAAATACCCACCATGCCTCTTACTAAATACCTTGGACTGTGGGCTTTCCAAAAAAATGGGTAATTTGGATGGGTATTTCTTCTATCCTGGTATTTTAGGGCCTCAAAAAAAAAAAAAATGCAAGGCTATCGGTACAATTTTCAGATATATACCATAGTTTGTGGACTCTTTAACTTTCACACAGCCTAAATAATAAACACGAATTTGGGTTATTTTCACCAATGAAATGTAGCAGAATACATTTTTGGGTTAAATTTATGAAGAACCATTATTTGCAAAATTTTACAACCGAAAAACACTTTTTTTTTTCCCCCTCAATTTTCAGTCTTTTTTTTTTTTTTTTTTTTCCCGTTTTTATTTGGCAAGAAATAAACAACCCAGTGGTGATTAAATACCACCAAAAAAAAAAAAGAAGCTCTCTTTGTGTGAACAAAATGATAAAAATTTGGCTACAGTGTTGATTGATCGCGATATTGTGATTCAAAGTTTGACGGCGCTGAAAATTTGATGGCGTTGAAGTGGTTAAATGGCGCTGCAGTGCATCTGAGCAGGCTTTTGTAGCTTTTTCTTTTTTGTCCAGGGATCTGCGATCATAAATCTTTTATATTTAGTCTGTGTGTTCTTAGTGTGGCTATTCAGCTGTAAGAACCACTAGGCCAGGGGCTGATACAATGTCCTAAATATAACCTGACACATTACCCAAAACTCTTGTATAAATAAATAATCCCAACATTGTATATGAGCGTTCCACTACTGAACTCATGAAATCTATTTTTAGCACCGCCAGAATTTTTTTTTTTTTTAGCTGACTGCCTACCACATATATAGAGATCATTGTTGTAGAGAAGTAAACTGCCTCTATAATGAAGGGAAATTACTCTTTTAAAGGATAAGAGAAGTCCATAGGACAGGATTTCCTCAGGAAATGACTTGCAGATCCCAACCCTCGCTTTGAACTTAATGGCATGTAAGATTGTCGTGCTGGGCAAGACACGCTGCCAGTGATAGGCTACGATATTCGTCTGGTAGCTTTATCTGTCTGACATAAACGGGGAGGACCGGCATTAACTGATAGAAGAAGAAAAAAAAGTTGGAGAAATCTGGCCAAAAAAGGCATTGCAAAGTATCTTTAGATATCGGAGTGAAGATTACATATGTTTTGGATTCTGCAATTTCCTACACTGGGATTCGCTTTTGGGGCTTATATGAGGTGGCTCAGCTCATACAATGTATTGGGCACAAGGTAGGTACATGTGCAACGTAAAAAAGTCAATGGTAGGTTGAAACACGTGGAAGCTGTATGCCAGGGGTCAACGTTTTTCCACTTGAGGGCCAGATTCAATGTATGTGAATGCATGGAGGACCGTAGTCACCTGCTAATAAATGAAGATAATGGGACACCTAACATGTCATGTTTTAAAAATTGCGCACGCTCGTGGAATGGTAACAAATTACGGTACTTAAAAATCTCCATAGGCGACCCTTTAAAAATTTCTACAGTTTGATGTTTACTGGCCTTATTGCTGGCCTGTTGAAGTCTGTATGAAACAATGTCAGTGCTCTGTTTATTTACCTACATATATGTTCAATAAAAAACGTTATTTGAAAAAAAAAAAAAAAAAAATTCTACAGGTTACCAGTTTAGAGTTAGAGGAGGTCTAGAACTAGAATTATTGCTCTCACTCGAACGATCGCAATGTATGAAGACTGTTTACATTTGCGGGCGCGACCTCTGTGAGCGTGGCGGGATGGGGCACTTTCAATTTTTTTTTCTTAATTTTATTTTTACGCTGTCCCTTAATTTAATTTTTTCCCCCGCACACTTTTATTGCTGTCGGAATGTCAACATCCTATGTGACAGTAATAGGCAGTGACAGGTACTCTTTATTGAGAGATTTGGGGCCCGTGCCTTCCTTGTGCCAAAAACACCAGGTTTTTCCACTGTGCAAACCAAACTGCCTGTGTGCATGAGCCCTAATAATGGAAGTTTGGCCAGGCTTTGCACACTGAAGTTTTCTTACCAAGCAAAAAAATAACAACCGCCAGCTTCTCCTGACCACAACTGAGACAAATACATAGGTTGAATGCCAAACGGATTTGTCGATCAAAAAAATGAAAATTTTGTGCGTTTTTGTAATCCAGTGGTGCCACCATTGATTTCAAAATTCGACCAACCAAGCCTTCAATTTAACCTCTTATGGAATAGATCATTTGTGGCCGGGAATCTTCTTTTCTTTTCAGGTCACGGCTCGTGCTCCTTTTTTTTTTTTTTTTTTTTTTTTATTTCTAGCACGATTCTCCCATCATTGAATTTTTGTTCATTTTTTCAAAAAATTTCCAATATGCCCGATCACTCAAATTTGATGGCCACACAAAAATCAACGTTGCTGCGGCCCCATCAATGGCTGTTGTGGTTTTTTTTTTTTTTTTGCAGGACTGAGACATTGCGGCAGAGCGGACGCTTTTGACGCTTTTTTTTGGGACCATTGACATTTACACAGCAATCAATGTTATAAAAATGCACGGATTATTGTGTAAATGTCACTGGCAGGGAAGGGGTTAACACTAGGGGGCGATCAAGGGGTTAAATGTGTTCCCTGGGAGGTGTTTCTAACTGTGTGGGGACTGACTGGAGGAGGAGAGAGATCGCTGTTCCTAATCACTAGGAACAGCAGATTCACTTAGAGGCGCCTCTCTTCTCTTTTATACTCTGGAGCTCCTGCTGGATTTTGCTTCTAATCCCCTTGCGGAGGCTTCTACTTGTGGATGGACATTTTATGGTTACACAATTGCTATACTCTTTTTTATATGGTCTATAAACTGAAGGATTTATGAATAAATGGTTGTGGAACAAATCATTTGAGTTTCCATTATTTCTTATGGGGAAATTCTCTTTGATATACAAAGTGCTTTGGATTACAAGCATGTTTCCTGAACAAATTATGCTCGCAATCCAAGGTTTTGCTGTATAGTGAAGAGTCAAATCAACCTTTTGAGTTGCATCTTTTAGAACAAAACAAATCTGTTAGAGTGAGGTGCATCTATTTTTGGAGATGTAAGAGTGAATAAAACGTTCACAAGGCTGGACAAGACGTCTATTTTCATATTTTCTCAAATATTAGCTGGGCTTCCCTTCACCCCATAAGTTATTTGTTAAAAGGAGGTAACACATTGGTAAGCACACATTTCCATAAATTGAAGTCCAGATATACTGTGGATGTCCAGTTCAGCACGTTGTTTTTCCTTGCATAGAAAAACAATAGGCGTTTTTTTTTGTTTTTTTGTTTTGGATACACTAAGGCTGGATTCACACCAGTGCGAGTTGGATGCGAGTTTCCCCGCATTCAAGTTGCATGACAGATTGTGACGTCTCTCTATGGAGCCAGTTCACATATCTCCGTCGCGGCTGCAGAGCGTCTTGCAGGAGTCCTGCGCGTCTTTGGCTCCGTTTTCAGGTCCAAATTCAGGCAAAAATTTGGCCCCGATTCCTCCCTGAAACAGAGGCCAGGGACACACCGGACCCCCTGTTCTGAGCCGCATCTGTCTTAGATGTGAACCCGGCCTAGGGTTTGAGTCTCGAAAAAATACCAAATAGACACCAGATTAGGTTACAAATGTTAGGGGTATTAAAATACGGAGAAGCGAAATCCTAGGCTTGCAACCAAAGGATGGTCGGTCATCCAGCCCTGCACTTACCCCATCTAGGTCGTGGGCGGTAAGTTCCATCGCGTCTCCTTCTTCTTCTCTGCATCACGGCGGCTTCCGCCATGCGTCTCCTCCTCCTAGGCCTCCAATAGGATCATCTGTTCTTTCAGCCAATCGGGTGACGGGTCTCAGGACCTACTTCCTGATTGTCCGGGAGGAGAATCAGTGTGACGATAGCGATTAATAATTTGCTATTGTCACACAAGTGGGTGTGCTCGGGGCACAGTGCTCTGCGCCCCCGAGCCCACCCTTTTTTTTAAAGCCAATCGGAGCCTCCGGCTCTAATCGAATGCTTTAAAAAAAGAAAAAAGAAACCATTGAAATCCATGCGTCCGGTGCGCAGCATGTAGATTATGGCGCCGGACACATGGATGGGGTGGGGGGGGGGCGGTCTTATGGTTGGGCCGTTGCTGCACAGTAGTGTGTCCCAGGGTTTTTGTCTGCTGTTAAAAGAAGTGTAAAACTCATGTAGGCACATAGCAGACCAGCAGAAGGTGTAAGGCCTTTCTCGACCAGCTTCTATTCGCTACAAACCAGTATTGCATTGCATACAAGTCCATGGGATTGCTCAATCCACTCGAAGCAGGTCTGAAAGAGGTCAACGGCAGATCAAATGCAACCATCAATGAATTTTGAATGATCTCAGTCACTTCTTAAGTTAATGTCAACATGAGGCCATCACCACAAGCCGAAAGCCCATAGAAAAGGACCATTAACTAAAAAAAACAAACCACAGGAACACATTAAAAAAAAGCCCGATACCGATTGACGGAGTTGGGTGCTCAGTATGAAGACATCTAATATCTCGTTACGGCATCATTTACTTTGCAACAAATTCATTACAAGCTGGTATTTTTGTCACTTTCTATTGTTTTGGAAACAACATGGGGTAAGCTGTAATTACAATTAAACATTTTGTTAGGACAAATTATTCCCATATTCCTCCAAGGCAAAATATACTTCGTACAACATATTGCCATTCTATCTTTTTGTTGCCATTCTATCTTTTTGTTCTGCCCAAGTCACTCCGGTATCCCAACTTAATTCCGCTTCGCTTTGAAAATGTGCCCCCCGTGTTGATTCTTGTAACGAGATAGAAAGGGACAGACTGCTTCATTATACATTGGCACCCCGGAGCAGATATTTCTAAATGGATAACTGCACATTTAAAACACATTCGCTTATATAATCAGGGATATCGAGCTACTTTATAAACATAACCATAAGCCTTTACCTCTGCTTTTTTTTTCTTTTTTTTTCTATGTGCCTTAAGCTGCCAATGCATGGCTAAGCCAGTGTAAACATTGATTTGTTTATGCTGAGCCATCTGCAGTTTAGAGACGTTATATTTTTATATTTGCCCTAAAATAAAACCCTCCTGATGTGTGTTCTGTTTTTATTTATTTATTTTTTTTGTTTGTTTTATTTGCTAGCTGGCATCACATGGAACAGAGTGGGCAGGGCTAAAGAAAACCCAGTGTGCACCGGCATCATGTAGAATTTTCAAAAACAAATGTTAAGCTCTAAAGCAGGGGTCTCCAAACTTTCCAACCAAAGGGCCAGTTTACTGTCCTTCAGACTTCAGGGGGGCCGGACTGGGGCCAGTTGGAGTAGAAAATGCCCCAGCATCAGTGGGCATAAACAATGCCCCATCATTGGTTTTAGTGGGAGGAATAGTGTCCAATCATTGGTATTAGTGGAAAGAATAGTGCCCAATCATTGCTATTAGTGGAAAGAATAGTGCCCAATCATTGCTATTAGTGGAAAGAATAGTGCCCAATCATTGGTATTAGTGGAAAGAATAGTGCCCAATCATTGGTATTAGTGGAAAGAATAGTGCCCAATCATTGATATTAGTGGAAGGAATAGTGCCCAATCATTGGTATTAGTGGAAGGAATAGTGCCCAATCATTGGTATTAGTGGAAGGAATAGTGCCCAATCATTGGTATTAGTGGAAGGAATAGTGCCCAATCATTGGTATTAGTGGAAGGAATAGTGCCCAATCATTGGTATTAGAGGAAGGAATAGTGCCCAATCATTGGTATTAGTGGAAGGAATAGTGCCCAATCATTGGTATTAGTGGAAAGAATAGTGCCCAATCATTGCTATTAGTGGAAGGAATAGTGCCCAATCATTGCTATTAGTGGAAGGAATAGTGCCCAATCATTGCTATTAGTGGAAGGAATAGTGCCCAATCATTGATATTAGAGGAAGGAATAGTGCCCAATCATTGGTATTAGAGGAAGGAATAGTGCCCAATCATTGGTATTAGAGGAAGGAATGGTGCCAAATCATTGCTATTAGTGGAAGGAATAGTGCCCAATCATTGGTATTAGTGGAAGGAATAGTGCCCAATCATTGCTATTAGTGGAAGGAATAGTGCCCAATCATTGGTATTAGTGGAAGAAATAGTGCCCAATCATTGGTATTAGAGGAAGGAATAGTGCCCAATCATTGGTATTAGAGGAAGGAATAGTGCTCAATCATTGGTATTAGTGGAAGGAATGGTGCCCAATCATTGCTATTAGTGGAAGGAATAGTGCCCCATCATTGGTGTTAGTTGGAGAAAGTGTCCCAAGGGCCGGATAAGGGCAAGCAAAGGGCCGCATCTGGCCCTTGGGCCACAGTTTGGAGACCACTGCTCTAAAGAATGTATTGTTGTTGTTGTTATTATTATTATTATTATTATTACTATACAGGATTTATATAGCGCCAACAGTTTACACAGCACTTTACAACATTAGAGCAGACAGTGCACTTACAATACAGGAGGGATCAGAGGGCCCTGCTCATTAGAGCTTACAATCTAGACAATATTGACACTTTTTCAGACTATAGTTTAATAGTAAAACTGTGCAAATAAAAGTGCTTCAAAGGAAAAAAAAAAGACAATTGCAACGGCAAAATAAGGAAGTTTTAAGAAAAATAAGAAAGAAAAAATACTTAACAGAGTCCTGTCAATTAGCATAAGATGGTTCATGCTTAAAGTGGTTGTAAATGCACAAGGCATTTTATGCATGTAGGTAACAAATCTGTGTGCGGCGCCCCCCCCCCCATACTTACCTGAGCCCCCTCCAGATCCAGCGATGTCCACGAGAGCCTTGCCACCCCGGGGACTCGCACTCCTAATTGGCTTTTGGCAGAAGTGGGAGCCATTGGCTCCTGCTGCTGTCAATCACAGCCAGTGAGCCAATAAGGAGAATGGAGGGTGGCGTGTATGAATGGACACATAGCCACGGGTCGGGAGGCTGCCTGCTTGGGAGCCCCCAGTGCAAGCTGTTTGCTGTTGGGGCACCCGGAAGGAGGGAGGAGCCAAGAGCGCCGTTGTGGGACCTGAGAAGAGAAGGATCCGGGCTGCTCTGTGCAAAACCAACTGCACAGGGCAGGCACGTATAACATGTGTTGTGTTGTGTGTTTGTTTTTTTTTTTTTTTTAGGCTTTACGATTACTTTATTACAGCTTATTCTTCTACCCCTAGACTTAACAAGCATTTAAGCATACCAGTTTGGGGGGTCCCCACTGAAAGGATGTTTTTGTGTAATTCCCAGCGTTGTTCTTCTGGTGGCAACTTAAAATGTTGGCTTTCTCCTCGCTTTCATTCTCCCAATTGGGGGAGAAACAGGAATTGAAGAAAAAAAAAAACTGCCAATGGTGCTAAACTCTCACCACTCTGTCCAAGTTGCCTTCTATTATACTTTTATTATTAATCTTCTCCTTTCAAATTGATCTAGGAGAAGCGTTTAGCCGAAAGACTGTTTTAATAAAATATGGCATTGGGTGTTCCTGGCACTCTGAATCTTGTCTGCTGGCACTGCAGTGACAGACGTTTCTTGTCAACAAAATGCATTTGGAGGAGCTTACATGTAACGCCATCACGCACGCCTATCTCGGGGTGGCATTGTGAGTTCTGCCTATCTTGATTTTAATTTTAAGTGGTGCACTTTGTAGTGCAAAATATGATTGCGTGAATGTACTACATGATGTGGCTGCTTTGCTTCTTTTTTTATGGCTATATTAATCATCTGAGCCGAGGGAAGAGTGTTGCCGCCTAGGGTGTTCTTTTTATTTTTTATTTTATTTTTTATTTATTTTTTTTATAATTGCTAAAGTTCAGCTTTTAACAGTTTTTTTTTTTTTTTTTTTTTTTTTTTTTTTTTAGCCTATTCTTTCAAGTGTACCCTTGCATGGTTAAAGGAAGATTTTTTTTTTTTTTTCCGTATCTGTTGAAAAATTTGCCATGCATCCTAATGCCCCGTACACACGATCAGACTTTCCTCCAACAAAACCATGGATTTTTGTTTGAAGGATGTTGGCTCAAACTTGTCTTGCATACACACAGTCACACAAATGTTGGCCAACAATTACGAACGTGGGAACGCGGTGACGTACGACGAGCCGAGAAAAGGAGTTCAATAGCCAGTGCGGCTCCTTCTGCTTGATTCCGAGCATGCGTGAACTTTTGTGCGTCGGACTTGTGTACAAACGATCGGACTTTCCGACAACAAAGTTTTGTTGGCGGAAAATTTGAGAACCTGCTAGCCAGCTTTGGTTGGCGGAAAGTCCGACAACAAATGTTCTATGGGGCGTACACACGGTCGGACTTTCAGCCAACAAGCTCACATCCAACATTTGTTGTGGGAAAATCCGATCGTGTGTACGGGGCATTAGCCTTTCTGCTTTTCTGAATGGTAGCTCATGTGAACCCCTTTAAATAAAATCTCCTATTTTAGTGGGCAGTTTTTAGTGAAGGAACTTGGCTTTTTAATTGGACTTGCACCCCATGGCATCAGTTTTTTGCAGTGCTCCTGTCTACTCTACTCCAAACACTTTGTTCTGGTCCTTTTCTCTTCCCAGGAGTTTTCTTCTCTGATTTTGATGCTTGATGGAAGAAGAGCAGCTGTAGCAATGCCTGGGCCAGAAATGCACAGAAAGGGATTTTAAAATGATGGCTGTCGGCTACAATAACACACATGCACGTTTTTGTATTAAATTGCAAAGCTCTCCTCATTTTATGTCCTCTATGTAAAATGGTTAACCTAAAGTGGTTGTAAAGGCTAAAGGTTTTTTTTTTTTTTTTTACCCTATTGCATTCTCTGCTTTAAGGTAAAAATTAACCTTTCAGGTGTAGCACCCCCCATAAATTCTTACCTGATCCCAATCCAGCACTGTGCCCTCATCACTTGACTCAGTGAAAGCAGCGGGAGCCATTGGCTAATTGGCCAATTCACTTTTTTTTTCTTCTAAATTCCAGCTCGTACCAATATAGCATTAATACTTCTTTTGCAAAAATAAAACCACTTTCTATTCTACACAGGCTTGCCTAACTCTCTTTATAGCTTTTTAAACACACTGCTCCATGACTTCTGCCTTACTTCCTGGACAGACTTTAGGTCATGACACAGGAAGGAGTTGACCAGCTGAGGGTAGATAATGCAGGGTGGGTGCCAATGAGATCAGCTGGTCAACCCCTTCCTGTGTCAAGTCTGACCAGGAAGTAAGGCAGAAGTAATGGAGTCAGTGTGTTTAAACAGCTATGAAGAGTGTGAGGTAAGCGTGTGTAGACTTAATAGAAAGCTGTTTTATTTTTGTAAAAAAAATCCTATTGGTACATAGAGCTGGCATTTAGAAAAAAAAAAAAGATGAACAAAGGTGAATTTGGCCTTTAGGCCACTTAAACACTACCGCGATAAAAGTCGCACAATCTTACCGTGATTTTGCCGCGATTTCAGGTTATGCCTGTGTAAACTTGAGGTATATGGACCTCAACTCACAAAAGTCGAACCAAAGTAGTACAGTAACTACTTTTGAAGTTGCACATATATGAATGGTTATCATTGGAAATCATGGGGAACGACTTGTCATGCGACTTTGCAGTCCCAAAGTCGCAGGACAAGTTGCACAAGTGTGAAAGGGGCCTTAAAGTGATATTAAACTAGCGGAGAAACAAACTGCACAGACCCCTTACCACATGAACAATTATTTAAAGTTGTGGCTAATCTTTTTTGTTAATTTCTAGAGAACGTTTCTGTCAGCCTTTCACTAAATCTTAGTCCCTGGCACTCAGTTACCAAAATGGGCCTAATTAAAGGATTACTTCTTGTTTACAAGAAAGTAAATTGCTTACAAAAATCTATTAAAATAACAGTGCTCATTACTCATTTGCTAAATAGACTGCCAACTCCATTATGCTCTCACCCGCTACACCAGGGGTTCTCGACTCCTCCTGTCCTCAGGACCCACTAACAGGTTTGCAAGATAACTGAAATACATGACAGGTGATATCATTTGCTGCTCAGTGATTGCCATATTCTAGTCTACATCTCCCCCAAGGTAATACATAAAACCTGGCCTGTTAGTGGGTCCTGAGGACAGGAGTTGAGAACCACTGTGCTACACAGTCATTCCGCATACACTACATACAATGCTGCCTTCTAATGATATGGTGACCCCAGGCTTAGCGATACTAAATACAGAAGTTTTAATTGCTATAATTTATACACCGAATTCATATATATCGTGCCACTATCCTGTTCTTTGCCATCTGCAGGGAAAGATCGTTGGGGAGGGGCTTCTATTACTCTGCTGATGTATGCTCTCTACAGTGTCGGTCTGATCAGCCCTGATTGGTGCTGTGCCGGTCACATGACTTAAAAAAAAAAAAAAGTTTCAGAAGAGCAATTCAAAATAAGTTTTAAATCTCTCAAAAACAGTTTTTTATAGCTCCCTATAAATCTTTATTGAACATCAGTTATGTATTTTTTTTTTCGGGGCAATAATATGGTGTAGGCAAAGTCAGAGATGAACACTAGCTTTCATTTTGTTCAGATAGCTTTTTTATCCAAAGGTTGTTTTTTTTTATTTTTTTATCCAGGGTAAAGCTATCCACATAGACTATCCTTCGCACCGCCATCGACGTCGTCCCTTCCAAGCTGCGCTCCGCGAATGGTTCAAGCCTCGCTTACAGATCGCTCTACTGCAGGGTGGTCTTCCAGGAACACAATTGCAGACCGACAGCGGTGAGAGCCGGCGGTGCGGTGGACGGTCTATGTGGACAGCTTTACCCCGGATGCCTGCATACTTGGATGTGCCTCTTTTAATCATCAACCTTGTGAGTTGCTAATTGTTGTACCTTCATTAAATGTAACCATATTGCTACACTTAGAGGCGCCTCTCTTCTCTTTTATACTCTGGAGCTCCTGCTGGATTTTGCTTCTAATCTCCTTGTGGAGGCTTCCATTTGTGGATGGACATTTTATGGTTCCACAACCAAATCACATTGCTATAATCTTTTTATATGGACTATAAACTGAAGGACTTATGAATAAATGGTTGTGCAACAAATCATTTGAGTTTCCATTATTTCTTATGGGGAAATTCGCTTTGATATACGAGTGCTTTGGATTACAAGCATGTTTCTGGAATGAATTATGTTCGCAATCCAAGGTTTTACTGTATTACAAACCTGAGTCTCTTTTTACGGCTTGCTGCCATTTTGCTCCTCAAGGGAGGAATAAAGCACTTCAAGCTATGTGCAGAAAGATCGTAAGGTTTAGCAGCTGCTTCAGATGCATTTCTCTTCAAACAATCATACAGTTTGAAGTGTACATAGATTTGAAAAACAATGGGATACAGAAATATTCCTGTACTTTGTTTCATCTCATGGTTACTGTGAAATGGTGTGAATGTATCAATGCTTTGCATGTTATCTTAGCTTGCAGAGGTTGGATTCATTGAATGAGTTTGGAGGCTCTGACATGAGAAACTAAAACACCAGAACCCCCCAGTTTTCTCAGAACTACATTTCCCAATTGGCCTTTCCCTACACATAATGTGTAGTTAAGGTGGTAGCATTGTTTTGTTGGGGATAAAAAAAAAAAAAATTATATGTACTTAGACCGCAACATAAATGGGTGGGAATAGGCAGGGCTCTGTAATCCAGCAGGCAGGGCTGGTTGGGATCTCGGTGTAGCAAAAGGAACCGTGGTGTAAACCCAAACAGGGAAATGGGAGTAACTCCGGGTTTGTAGAAGATTGACAGGTATGACCCAACTTTTTTTTTTTTTTTTTTTTTTTTTTCTTATTGTCTTTCTGTTTTCGAGGTAAAATAATACTTTTATAATCATGTTTATTATCAGACACCATTTATAAGTATAAAATAAACACGTTAAAACCAATGCAGTTGTGTTTTTGGCTGACCCAACACAAATTAAACATGCACCGAAAAAGTAAAAATTCTAATGAAAAAAAAGAATGTTACTAGTGTATCCACATATAAACACCAAACCACAAATCTAAACTGTATAGTTTGGCTTTACCACATACTTCAGAGCTGATTTGTTTTGTTGTTGGGCTAAATGTATACATTTTTGGAGTGGTTACACTGCATCTTACGACCTGAACTGCACGAATGTAATTAAACTACGTTGTTCTTTACACGTTTGGCTGTTACTGCCCAATGCGCATTGGCAAAGCTATGCTTTTTAACCACTTATCTACTGGGGCAATTTTTTTTAAATTATTTTGCACGTGTTATCATTTTTCGCTAGAATTTACTTTAACCACTTAAGGAATGGAAGATTTGCCCCCTTAATGACCAGGCCATTTTTTGCGACACGGCACTGCGTCACTTTAACTGACAATTATGCAGTCGTGCGGCGCTGTACCCAAACAAAATTGATGTCCTTTTTTCCCCCCACAAATTGAGCTTTTCTTTTGGTGGTATTTGATCACCACCTGCGGTTTTTATATTTTTGCGCTATAAACAAAAAAGACCGTCAATTTTGGGAAGAAAAAAATTTTTTTTTACTTTTTGCTATAAGAGCCCTTGCACACTGGGGCGGTTTGCAGGCGCTATTGCGCTAATAGCGCCTGCAAACCGCCCAGAAAGTGCCGCTGCTTGCATTCCAGTGTGAAAGCCCCGAGGGCTTGCACACTGGAGCGATGCGCTGGCAGGACGGTAAAAAAAGTCCTGCTAGCCGCATCTTCGGAGCGGTGATGGAGCGGTGTGTATACCGCTCCTTTACCGCTCCTGCCCATTGAAATCAATGGGACGGCGCGGCTATACCGCCGGCAATGCGCCTCTGCAGAGGCGCTTTGCGGTGGTATTTAACCCCTTCTCGGCCGCTAGCGGGGGGTAAAACCGCCCCGCTAGCGGCCAAATACCGACGGTAAAACGCCCCAGTGTGCAAGGGCTCTAATACATATCCAAAAAAAAAATGTAAAAAGAAAAAATTTTCATCATTTTAGGCCAATATGTATCCTTTATATTTTTGGTAAAAAATAAATATCACAATAAGTGTGTATTGGTTTGCGCAAAAGTTATAGCACTATACAAAATAGGGAATAGATTTATGGCGTTGTTGTTGTTGTTGTTGTTGTTTTGGGTTTGTTTTTTGTTTTTTTAAATGCGAGTATGTTTTATAGCAAAGTAAAAAAAATATATTATTTTAAAATGGTCTTTTTTTGTTTATAGCGCAAAAAATAAAACCTGCAGAGGTGATCAAATACCACTAAAAAAAAGCTCTATTTGTGGGAAAAAAAGGACATCAATTTTATTTGGGTACAGTGTCGCACGACCGTGCAATTGTCAGTTTAAGTAACGCAGTGCTGTATCGCAAGGGGGGGGGGGGGGGGTATAAACCACCTGGAGCTGAAATGGTTGGAGAGCAATTTTGGACAAAACTAGTAATGATTTCCAGTAAATCGCAGCTGTGCTAAAATCAGAAAGCTTACTCAAGTTGGCTTAATCTGTTTAGCCCTGGTTCACATTGATGCAATTTGGCGTGCGTTTTCGACATGTCAAATTGCATGCCAAATCAGCGGCTATTGCCCGCAATGGAACCCTTTGAAGCGGTGGGGCGCCGACTTTGCGGTGCCGCACCAATTCCCAAAAGTAGTTTCTCTACTACTTTTGGTGATTTCAGGTGCGATTTTTATTTATTTATTTTTTTTTTTTTTTTTTTTTTTTCCCCAATTGACATCTGTGTGGTTTCCTGCACAGATCGACGGACTGACGTGCGGGAATGAAATTTCAATCCCGCAGCAGTGTGAACCTGGGCTAAATCCCCTTTTAAAGCGGAGTTCTGCTTAAAAAAAAAAAAGAAATAAATAAGTCAGCAGCTACAAATACTGCAGCTGCTGACTTTTAATCGGACACTTACCTGTCCCAGGGTCCAGCGATGCGGGGGATTGAAGCCCCGCTCGTCTCCCCCTCTGCTCGGCGGCGCCGGCATTGTAACTGTGGGTGCCCGGCTGTGGCTTCACCGCCAGGCACCCACTGTGCATGCACGAGCTGCGCGCCGTGACTGGCCGGGCAATCATCTGGGACCTGTGACGTGTCACAAATGATTGCCGAGAGGGAGGGGAGGGAGAGGTGGTCTCCCTTCCGGCGCCGCGGTGCGCCGGGAGGAAGTGGGAGCTGGGAGGGGTATCCGCGCCCCCCCCCTCAAAAAAAATTACATGTTAGGGGGTCACCTTCCCTTAAAGCGGAAGTTCCAGTTTTGGGTGGAACTCCGCTTTAAGAATAATCCTACACACCCCAATGCAGTGTACTTCCTTGTGGTTTTAGCAGACATTGGGACCAACACGCAATTCAAATTTATTTTATTTTTTTGCAGAAGCCAAAACCATTAACCAGAGTGATGTACTTGTAGAGTGTCTCCCTTTTCTCTGTGCTTATTCTGTGTGACGTTTTCTGTCTCGGATTCCCGCATTACAAGAAATATTCAAAGCAGGTGTGACTCTGATTGCTCGGAGAAAAGCCTCAGTACTGACAGTTATTTATATCAGGCTTACTGCATAGAAGAGGCTGCGGTCGTCTGTGTGTGTGCTCCGGGGTTTCCAGAAGGTTTGATCCAGGAACACCAAGTCACAGCAATTCTACTAAAGCAATGCTTCGATAAAAGTAAAAATTAGTTGAAAATCTATGATTTTTTTTTTTTTTTATCTTCTTGTTTTCAGTACTGCTTTTCAGAATATCCAGCTGTTCTGTAATATGAGGGAGAGCCCCGCTGCCTCCGTATCCTGTAGTTTTTCCAGCTTCTTTTGATTAGCATACGTTTTTTTTTCCGGTGAATAAAAGGGACTTGGATTGTTGTTCCCTGTTTTTTGTGCTGTGAATTTCAATGATGGTTTGGCGTAACGCGTAGAAGGCCAACCAGCTTTCTTGGAGCCCAAAATGTAGGAAAGCGTGTCAAGGAACTTCCTCGCCCTCCTCTAGTTTTCTTGAGAAAGACGTCAAGGGACTACTAATAGTATCCTGTTTGTAAAAAAAAAAAAAAAAAGTAAAAAGTATCGGTCTATTTTCAGGCGTAGGAAAAGTGTGCCCACCCTGGGCACAGGAAGAATAATAATTTCCAGAATTCAGCATTTGTACAGAAAATTGTTTATTTTGCCTTGAGTGAAGTAGGTCACTACGACCCTGGATCATAGGGATCAGTGGGTGAAATGTTGTAAAGAGTATTCCTCCTGGCTGCAGCTGGGTTAGGCAGAGAATGTGACCGTGTTTTTTGGCAGTGTTATTTTTGGCAGCAAATTTCGATTTAGTCTTAGTTTTAGGACCAAAATGGCATTTTAGTTTTAGTCCAAATTTTAAGTCTTCTGCAACTGTTTTTGTCGTATTTAGCCAACTAAATCTCCAGTACATTTTAGTTGACTAAAATCGAATGTGTTTAGTTAAATGCATTATTTAAGCATTTCTCTAGAATTTCAAAACGCAATTATAGAGTCCTGGAGTAAAAAAAAACAAAAAAAACAAATCTGTTATTTATGGTATTAAGATTGAACAAACTCAGATTCGTATTTAGCCACTCTGGACGGTGGTCTGAGGAGGCCTGTAATGCTGCACAGTGCAATGCATGAATCTATCCATTAGTCATATAGTGGGGGGTGGCGTGATGGAGGGGGCGGCGCGCATGCTCCCTTAATGGATGGGCCGCCCCTGCCAGTAAGATATTAACCACTTAAAGTGGAGTTCCACCCACTTTTACAACTCTTCAGCATCTCTCACTAAACTGTGCACTGTAAACAAATTGGCTATTTTAAAAAAAAATTCTCAGCACCTACTGTATATCTGCTGTATTCATTTTTAACTTCCTCCTCCCTGGCTGAGGCCCATCGCATCATTTCCTGTTTGCAATGCCTTCTGGGAAGGGGCGGCAACTTCCTCTGACACTGCCGTTGCTATGGAAACCTGACCCGAAACCTATTACACTGCTTGTGCTGCACTGAGCATGTGCGAGATCTGCAAGGATGAGATCCAGGAAGAAATAGTCTGGCTTCAGATCAGTGCTGGGACAAGGCCATTTGGTGCCCAGGGCGAAGATGGCAAACTGCACCCCCCCCCCCCCCATTTTTAATTAAGAATCAATGTCGTTTCAAAACAAGAATATACCTAAAACAATAAACATTCAATTATCACCCCACACACAGTATTTCACTCTTTACATGACCCCCCCCCCACACACACACAGTGTTATTACTATTATGCCTGCTAACAACCCACCCAGGGCCTTCTTTAACCACTTGCTCACCAGTGCATGACGATATACGTCACAATGGCACGGGCTGGGCAGGTTTTTTTTAAAAAAAAGTTTTTCTTGAACAATTTACATTTTGAACATAGTTCTGCAAGTTACAAGGCAATACTGGAGGAATGCATAAAACAAAGAAATGTGGATTATACACAGCAGATCAAAAACATTCAGATAGCCACCTTTGTATCCCCCCCTTCTACTGCCACCTCTGCACCCCCCTTCTACTGCCACCTCTGTACCCCCCTTCTACTGCCACCTCTGTACCCCCCTTCTACTGCCACCTCTGTACCCCCCTTCTATAGCCACCTCTGTACCCCCCTTCTATAGCCACCTCTGTACCCCCCTTCTATAGCCACCTCTGTACCCCCCTTCTATAGCCACCTCTGTACCCCCTTCTATAGCCACCTCTGTACCCCCCTTCTATAGTCACCTTTGTACCCCCCCTTGTATAGTCGCCTTTGTACCCCCCCTTGTATAGTCGCCTTTGTACCCCCCCTTGTATAGTCGCCTTTGTACCCCCCCTTGTATAGTCGCCTTTGTACCCCCCCTTGTATAGTCGCCTTTGTACCCCCCCTTGTATAGTCGCCTTTGTACCCCCCCTTGTATAGTCGCCTTTGTACCCCCCCTTGTATAGTCGCCTTTGTACCCCCCCTTGTATAGTCGCCTCTGTACCCCCCTTGTATAGTCGCCTCTGTACCCCCCTTGTATAGTCGCCTCTGTACCCCCCTTGTATAGTCGCCTCTGTACCCCCCTTGTATAGTCGCCTCTGTACCCCCCTTGTATAGTCGCCTCTGTACCCCCCTTGTATAGTCGCCTCTGTACCCCCCTTGTATAGTCGCCTCTGTACCCCCCTTGTATAGTCGCCTCTGTACCCCCTTCTATAGTCGCCTCTGTACCCCCCTTCTATAGTCGCCTCTGTACCCCCCCCCCCTTGTATAGTCGCCTCTGTACCCCCCCCTTGTATAGTCGCCTCTGTACCCCCCCCTTGTATAGTCGCCTCTGTACCCCCCCCCCTTGTATAGTCGCCTCTGTACCCCCCCCCTTGTATAGTCACCTCTGTACCCCCCCCCCTTGTATAGTCACCTCTGTACCCCCCCCCTTGTATAGTCACCTCTGTACCCCCCCCCCCTTGTATAGTCACCTCTGTACCCCCCCCCCCCTTGTATAGTCACCTCTGTACCCCCCCCCCTTGTATAGTCACCTCTGTACCCCCCCCTTTGTATAGTCACCTCTGTACCCCCCCTCTTGTATAGTCACCTCTGTATACTCCCCTCCCCCCCCCCCCCCCGTCCACAACCCCCTCTGTATCCACCAACACCCCCTGCCCCCCCCCCCCCGTCAGTCCACAGCCACCATTGTAATCCTCCCTTTAGAGTTCTCACCTCTTTTCACAAATTCCTCCCCCTCCTTCTCACAGTTCTCATCCTCCGTGACACTGCACCTCTCTGGTATGTGTGTGCGCGCTCTTTTTCGAACACGGTCTCAGATCTGTAGCATACAGCCATAACACTTCACTCTGTTCTGTGCTGTGCTATAGAAGTGTGTGTGTGTGGGGGGGGGGGGTGATGGGACGGGGGAGCACGGACGATCGCTCTGCCTCACTTCCTGTCACAGACCAGCCACTCCAAACCTGCAGCTCCTGACAGAGGGAGAAGCAGGACGAGTCGGCACTTACACACAGCCCGCAGCTGTTCTCCTCCCCTGTCAGTGTGGCCACCTATGTTAACCCGGCCGAGAGAGCAAACGGGGGAGGGCGGCACAGCTGTGTTCGTGACAGCTACACCGGGAGAACTATTCTAAGCAGTGCGGGCTTCAGGGGCAGCTGCTTTTGCTCTGCGTTAAAGAGGACCCTGAACCCGCCCCCTCTCACACTCCGCCCAGGGCACTTGCCCCTCCCGCCCACCCCTTGTACCGGCTCTGCTTCAGATGCCCACACTTAAGATGGCCACGGCCTGCTGTAAGTTTATAAAATAACAAACTACTGCTATAAACTAACAAAAAAGACCTTAGTTTACAGACTAACTTTACTAGAATACGTTAAGCTTGTGTATTATAGGGGTATTTTTATTTAAAAAGTATAATTTCGGCTGGAACACCACTTTAAGCCCTGGACCATTTGGCTGGCCAAAGACCAGAGCACTTTTTGTGATTAGGCACTGCGTCATTTTAACTGACAATTGCGCGGTCGTGCGAGGTGGGTCACAAACAAAATTGACGTCCTTTTTTTCCCCCCCCCAAATAGAGCTTTCTTTTGGTGGTATTTGATCACCTCTGCGGTTTTTATTTTTTGCGCTATAAACAAAAATAGTGACAATTTTGAAAAAAAAACACATTTTTTCTTTTTTGCTATAATAAATATCCCCAAAAATATATAAATTTTTTTTTTTTCGTCAGTTTAGGCTGATATATATTCTTCTACATATTTTTGGTAAAAAAAATCGCAATAAGCGTTTGGTTTGCGCAAAGTTATGGCGTCTACAAAATAGGGTTAGTTTTATGGCATTTTTATTAATATTTTTTTAACTAGTAATGACGGCGATCTGCGCTTTTTTTTTTTTTTTTCATCGTCACTGCGACATGGGGGACAATTTTGACACATTTTTGGGGCCATTGTCATTTATACAGCGATCGGTGCTATTGATTACTGTAAAAATGACACTGGCAGTGAAAGGGGTTAACCACTGGGGGGCTAGGGAGGGGTTAAGTGTGTCCTGAGGAGTGTTTCTAACTGTTAGGGGGATGGGCTACGAGCGACACTTCATTGATCATAACTCCCGATCACAGGGAGCTATGATCAGTGACAGTGTCACTAGGCAGAACAGGGAGATGCTTGTTTACATTAGCATCTCCCCATTCTTCAGCTCCGTGAGACGATCGCGGGTATCGCCGCAGCGATCGAGAATGCGGGACCTGCGATCCAACTCACGGAGCCCCCGGCAGGGTCGCGCACGCATGTGACCACACGTGCCAAGTTCAAAGGGACGTACCTGTACGCCCATTTGCCCAGCCATGCCATTCTACCGACGTATATGTACATGCGGCGGACGGCAAGTGGTTGTAAACCTAGTTACACCACTTGTACCACCTACAGGTAAGCCTATAATAAGGCTTACGTGTAGGTACTGTAAATATCTAGTAAACCTACATGGTTTAGGAGATATTTGCTAATGAACGCTTGTGCACTGAAGAAACCTCCCACTTTTATAATGAGCTAGTATTTTTTTGTATAAATGTGAAAGATGATACGCTGAGAATCTTTATTCTAAGCAAAAAAAAATCGTGATTCTCATTTTTATCCAGAATCATGCAGCTCTATAGCACATTATGGCTTAAACTGCACAGGCCCAATTTAAATTTTTTTGCGGTTTTAAGGCTCGTACTGTGTGTGTGTGTGTGTGTGTGTGTGTGTGTGTGGGGGGGGGGGGTATTCTCCCCCTGACAAAACAGCCTGCTGCATTGAACGAAAAAAAAACTTTTGCCATGTACCTAGCGTTAAAGTTGAACTTCGGGATAATCCAATCGTGTCTTTGTGTATTTCTTTCAGATCATGGCAGTTATTCAGTGTGACACTTTGCTTCTTCGCTTTAGACACTTCTTGTAGTAAGAACAGTCACTGTGCTCTGTCTCCTTGTGCAGGGTGGCTGGTCTTGTGCCCATACCCCTGTAGTTTTTTTGCAGGTAGCCTGTAGTGTGTATGTATAAATGGTTTTTATTAGAATTATTTTTTTTTTTTTGTGTGTCTGCGTTTTTATACACATAATAAAAAAACGATGCAGCGCTAAATAAATTGAGCAATAATTTGAAAAATCACAAAGGAAAACTACAAGGAGAAAAACTAAAGCAATTATAAAAAATACATAAGAATATACATAAAGCGCAATGTATCATGAAACAGTGCCACAAAGTAGTGATATGTTAGTTCACCAAAACAATCCAAGTGTAAAGTGAAAATAATCATATTAAATGCCAAATACTATCCAAGTGATATTAATCACAATAAATGAAAAAAAAACAGATGTATGAAAAAGTCCCATCACACACACTGCAAATAAAAAGAAAAAAAAGTCCATAAGCATAATAAAGAAGCTGATCCAAGAATTGTGATGAAAAGAATCCAGTCTCCCAATAGTTAAATGCACCCAAGTGAGTAATGAGGCTCCTTACCAACTCAAATGACCACACAGGTGGTCTCACCAAGCATAGGGGATGTTAAGGTCTCCCAACAACCTATACCGGCATCTGTAATGTTGGCTAGATCGAAGGAAATGTGGTAATGAAACCTTGATCTAGGAGGCCAGAGGAGTCAATGTAGATCTGCTACTTGGGCTGCCATCTCCTGCCCCTTACTTCTCACTCAAGCAGGCTTCCTCTAGCACATGGTGGCAACGCCTCCTCAAGTGTGTTCTTCAGATATTGTCTGTTTAATTATTAGACTGCAAAATAGCTATTCCCTATGGGGAAATACGCAGATGCTATTAAATTGGCCAGGAGCCAGAACAAAAAGGACCGTTTTACTAGTTAATTTTGTTAAAATATTGCTGCTAATTACTTGTCATATTGGCAGTAAAAAAATGTAATGTAATTGCAGTCGAAGTTGGTAGTTTTCATTTCTACAGTGTATATAATACAGCTGTGGACAAACTTGTTAGTACCCTTACAGCTCATTGAGAGAGAGAGAGAGATTGTGTGTATTTGTGTGTGTGTATATATATATATATATATATATATATATATATATATATATATATATATATATATATATATATATATATATATATATATATATATATATATATATATATATATATATATATATATATATATATATAGTGTGTGAAGCTAAATTGCTTATTCTACAAACATGTTCTGAAATGGCGTGGACAGAGTTTTTGGTACCCCTAGAAAAGATGTTAAGTGGATTATTATTGTGATATTTCAAACTAACTGCAATTAGTAGTATCACACATCTTCAATCTCGTACACAGTCAGTCCCCTTATTTAAAAGGAGAAAAGTAGTCATCCAGCTGTTGGGTGCACTAAAATGAACATGGACAAGAGAAAGCAAAGAAAAGCATGACTGAGGAGATCGGAAAGAAAATTGTAGGCTAGCATGTCAACAGTAAAGTCTATAAGAAAATCTTCAAGCAGCTTGATTTTTTTTTTTTCCCTTTGAATACAGTTTCAAATATTAAGATCATGGTCCATGCGAGTGTAGACATGGCCACAAGAGGAAAATCAACTCCAGATGGAACAAAAGGAAAGGGTGCAAGCTAAACAAAAAAGTTAAGAAAAACTTCCCAGGCTAAACTCCAAGGTTAAGGTACATTAGTGTCTGTTCACACTGTCCATTGCGTTTTGAGTGGCAGTGGATGCAAAGAAAGAAGAACCACGAGGACACCATTGCTAAAAGAAAAACTGAAAAGCCAGATTGGAATTTGCTAAAATTTATATTGACAAGCCACAATGGTTTTTGGAGAATGTCCTTTGGGCAGAAGACAAAACGGGAGCTTCTGGCAATTCACATCAGCTCTATGTTCACAAATTCAATAATTTAAGCTTCCAAATAAACAAACACTATACCAACGGTGAAACATGTAGGAGGCTTGGTTATGTTTTTCAGGTTGCTTTGTTGTGTCTGGCATTGGGTGCCTTGAATCTGTACAGGGCACAAAGAACTCTCAAGACTATCTTGGAATAAATGGAATTATGGAACAAAACATACTGCCCAGTGTCCGTTGCATATCATGGATCCTCCAAAAGGATAATAACCCAAAACACACAGCTAAAAGCACCCAAGAATGGCTAGGAACAAAACATTAGACTAATTTAAAGTGGCCTTCTATGTGTCCCAATCTGAATTCTGTCAGACATCAATGGAAAAGGGCAGAAGCCTGCAGTCTGGGGAAGGCACCCTTCAAACCTGAGATGGTTTGGGACCAAACTGCCTGTTAGGTGCAAAGGACTGAAGAGCTACAGAGATCTCTTGTTGGCGGTGGTTGCCTCTAATGCTGCGTACATATGATCAGAATTTCCGTCAGAAAAAACTTGGCTGTTTTTTCCGACGGAATTCCGCTCAAGCTGGCCTTGCATACACCCGGTCACCCAAAAGTTCTCTGAACTTTCAACCATCAAGAACGCGGTGTCGTACAACACTACGACTAGCTGAGAAAATGAAGTTCAATGCTTCCGAGCATGCATGATTTTTTTGCGTGTCCGAATTGCATACAGACAAACGCATTTTCGGATAGGAACTTTTCCCGACCGAAAAATGGAGAACCTGCTCCCAAACTTTTGCTGGCTGGAATTCCGCCAGCAAAAGACCGATAGAGCATACACAAGGTTGCATTTTCCAACAAAAAGCTCTCATCGGAGTTCTGCTGGCGGCATTTCCGATTGTGTGTACGCGGCATAAGGGTAGATGCGCGTCAGATGTGGTGACGCTGCCTTGGGCAGCTACTCCAATGCAGTTCCATTGCACCCCTTCCAAAAGACAAGGCAAAATGCCTTGTGGCTGGTTCACAGCACTGTTTTGGTGGTGTGCGGTGGTGTAAGGGAGTAGAGCGCTAAAAACCGTAAAAGTTACTCATGCAGTTCATTAAAGTTAGAAAAAAAAGCCCGGCGCATCGCACTGTTTAAAAAATAAAAATAAAACAAAAAGTTAAAGTAAAATTAAAGGTAAAACTTTTTTTTTGGAGGCAGATTATATCACCTGCCAGATATGTAAAGTTAAAGAAAATCTCCCCAAAAGGGACAGATGGGGGAAAAAAAAAACATGATGGGTTATAACTGTCCCTTATCAATAATGAAACAAATGTTTTGTCTATAGTTCTACTTTAATCTCTAAAAATTTCCACTGACTGGCACAAGCCCAGCACATGCTGTGTTTGGTGTGTCTTCTCAGGGATGCTTTCATAAATGACACTTACAACGCTTCTTAAAAAGGGATCATTATGCTGTGATTAAAGCAGTAGAGAGTATTGAAGTTCTATTTCATCATTTTGAATGACAGCGTAAGACCAGAAATTATATGGGAGGACCATGTTGCAGGTTTGCCCCCCTCTGTCTCACAGAGCGTTTTTAGTGACATTTCTGCCGGGGCTTGAGGGTGCTTATGATTCAGTGATTTAATCACATTTAAATTTTAACTGAGAATTTATGCATTGTAAAATGAATTCTGCTCAGGGAGTCAGAAACTATGGCAACGAACGGATTATAATCCATAGCCAGTTAAAGCTACACGACCACTTGCCGTTTTAAACGTCCTAACGTAAGGCAAATTTTGTATAATGGACTAGGACAGTCATGGTAAACCTTGGCACCCCAGATGTTTTGGAACTACACTTCCCATGATGATCATGCACTCTGCAGTGTAGTTGAGCATCATGGGAAATGCAGTTCCAAAACATCTGGGGTGCCAAGGTTTGCCATCACTGGACTAGGAAGTCACAATCGAGGACCGAGCTCTGCATGACACAAACCTTCATTAACTCATAGGATGAATTGATGGAAAAAGTAAATCAGATGACGCTAAACATTTGTATATTGAAACTATCTATAGTCTTATTTCTGATATAAATGTGCTGACACCCACACCTAGGACTATTTACTTCAATATTGTTTGAGTGGTGTAGTTGCAAGACAACATACGCTAATGCATAGGTCCTTGATGAACTCGATTTGTTCACTGTATGCTCTGAAAGTTTTTAGGGTGCCTTGTATTTTTTTTTTCCCCCCAATGTTTTTTAGCCCTGATCTGTTATGCATGAAGCCCAAGTCAAATCAGTAGGCTTGAACTTCACATGTATGGCCAACTTTAAAGTATCATTCCTTGTTGACTGACCTTTTGTGGTTCCTTTGTAGAGCTGGCCATACGTGGTAGAATTTCGAAAGAATTTTCTTTTGAAAATTTGAGCGTTTTTGTGATCTGATGGTGCCACCATTGATTTTGAAATTTGGCCAACCAAGCTATCAATTTCACCTCGTGTTGCTAAAGAAAAGAATTTTCGTGGCTAGGAATCTTCTTTTCTTTCCAGGAATTTTCTTGTCTTGCACATGCGTATTTCTTTTTGAATTACATTTCTTGCACGATTCTCCCATCATTGATTAGAAAATCTGTTTTTCAAAAAATTTCTATCATGTCCGATTACTCAAATTTGATCGCCACACGAAAATCGGCTGTTGCTGCAGCCCAATAATGGTGCGAAATATAAACGAAAATTCTTAGATAAAATTTTCGAAAGAAAATTCTTTCGAATTTCAACCCATGCATGACCTGCCTTACTCTGGAAAGTTTAAGAACCTTTTCTTTTTTTTTTTTTACTGAGCCAATACTTGATCCAAAACTCTTCAGCTCCCATTTACACCTGAGCGTTTTGTCGCACAATTCCTGATGTGTGACAACACTTAAGATGATTAATCTCATTATTCTAAATAGGACCTGAGCGTTGAGACACTTGTCACCTGCTGTGTGAAAGGCATGAGCTTTAACTAGCACAGATGTGAATAAAATGGGGTAGATGTCTCAAGAGGAGCCCCATGTGAGGACGATCGTGCAATTTGAAGTAGTCTGGAGCATGTGTTTTCAGTGATCATAATAGAACAGGTACACGATTGGCTTGTGTCACCTGCAATGTTTTTTTTTCCTTTCAAAAATAATAGAACTTGTCTGATACCTGATGATCATTCCTCAAAGGAGGCTCTTAGGACGGTATGAGATGTCTACATAATGTCCAAAGAAGAGGGACCACTAGATCATCATGGAAAGTCAATATATTCTTCCAAGTCAAACACATTTTACCTTTACAGCCACTTTAACATGTGTTGGATTTTAGACTATGTACAGTAACTTGTGTGTCCAGTTTGCTCTTTGTATGTACTGTAAACGTTGCTAGTAGTTAGACAGGGGTGTCCTTTCTTTCTTTCTTTCTTTCTTTCTTTCTTTCTTTCTTTCTTTCTTTCTTTCTTTCTTTCTTTCTTTCTTTCTTTCTTTCTTTCTTTCTTTCTTTCTTTCTTTCTTTCTTTCTTTCTTTCTTTCTTTCTTTCTTTCTTTCTTTCTTTCTTTCTTTCTTTCTTTCTTTCTTTCTTTCTTTCTTTCTTTCTTTCTTTCTTTCTTTCTTTCTTTCTTTCTTTCTTTCTTTCTTTCTTTCTTTCTTTCCCGTGTGAAGATACCACTCGAAATAATCAACGTTTATTATGAAATGTATTAAATGCTACAGATATCAGTAGAAGAGAGGCGGTATTGATTTTTGGTGGGGAAACCAAAGGGGAGCTGAAAGACACATTGGGGGGGGGGGGGGCCCAAGCTACTGCTTTAGATTGCCGTACAGTTCAGTTTAGCAAATATCTTGAATCTCTCCCACCATACCACTTCTTAAATGGATAAAACTTTGCTTTTAAAATTTCTGTTTTTCTATGAAAAATGTGGCTTTTTCAGTTTAATGTGAGGGTGTTTCCATCATTCTAAGCTCTTCTGCATTCAGCGTGCTTGCTATGTGCATGCCTTTCTTGAGGAATTCTCCATAGTCTCATACATATTCTGATGAACAGTGATTATTTTCAGGCTGGGTAGGAGCTTAGGGCTGTGAAGCAAAGCAATATTTTCTGCCTTTTTTTTTTTTTATAGTAATGTACCCTGGCGATGACATTTATGAGCCATTTAACTTCCTCAGTACATAGTGCACCAACATTAAACACGCATTTTATTATTTTTGTTCTGTAAAAACAATTCATCGTTATCATACCCCCCAAAACTGTCCCTTGCTCAGGCAGCTAAAATCGCACCCTCTTCTTCGAGTGCCAATAGGTGGTCTAGTTATTCTAAGCAGTGCTCTTAATTTAATCATTGCTTACAATGATTGGACTTTCTGTGGCCTCCTTAGTGGGTAATAATGGGCAAATT
Organism: Lithobates septentrionalis; assembly: GCA_037952835.1. Taxonomy (NCBI): domain Eukaryota; kingdom Metazoa; phylum Chordata; class Amphibia; order Anura; family Ranidae; genus Lithobates; species Lithobates septentrionalis. The sequence continues at coordinate 108,263 of JBBDGP010002257.1, forward strand.
TATCTATTGGACACACTTTATCACATAATTCGATTTTCTGGCTTGTTTAAAAAAAGACTGATTGGGCTAAATCCATCCCTCTCTTATGGAGAAGAGGGAGACCTGAAAAGTTTGGCGTGTGTGACACTTTCACGGAAGATGCCACGTGGGTTATTGCACTTGATTGATCTGTTTGAGGACGGTGGTTGCCCAAATTTTTTTTTTGAACTAAACACATGTAAAAGTTTTTTGTGATTTTTTTTTTAAAGGGGGCCAAATGCATTAAAGTGACACACCTTGAGTTGGCCTTCACGGGTACCTGACTGCATAATTTGTGGCCAGCTTTTTTATCCTCAATTAGTATTTGTTCTTGTAGTCTTTTAGCAATGCCAATGTTGGACATCTTAATTGGTGGTTTCTTTTACTTTATTGGAGTTTAGGTAAATAATCAAATTGAAAAAACAAAGACAAATGTCCATAGAGTTGGGGGGAAAAACAAACAAAAAAAGATAAATATAGTAAAACACTTTGCAGCATATGTACCCTACACCTGCAGTTGATCCAGAGGAAGACGAAAAAGCCTTCTAAGAACGTTACAATGTGCTCTAATTAAAGCTCATTTATGCCTAATGCATGATGACATTATTCCTGATTAAAATGTGCAAAAGACCATTTAATGCATAGCAAATCCTGGCACTACTAAAGCACAGATGAAAGAGACCTGGTCATCAGAACATGCATTTCAACAGCAATTTTCCTGTATGTTTTTTGCTTTGTTTTTTTTAAGCATAATTTATGAATCATTTTACCTGTAAAGAAAAAGTCTTTGAACGTGCTAAAAAATTCTTCCAAAAGCCTTGAGACTTCTGTTAAAGTAGAATTAAACTCCACTTTTGAACTTGTAACTACAGGTAAGCCTATAAAGAGGCTTACCTGTAGTACAGTAAATTATTTCCTAAATTTGCACTGTCTGAAATAAAAATAAATTAAAAAAAAAAAAATCCATACTCCTCTTTTAAGTTTCATATTTGTGTGGATGCTGCATCTGTCCCCAGCCGTCTCTTCACTGAGAACCGAGCCACCCAACACCGCCAATGGCTCGGTTCTCACAGCTCCCTGAGCGGAGAGCTGCTGACTGTCAGTCAGCATCTCTCCTCTGCTCCTCCACACTCATTGGAGCGATGAGCTGTGGAGGAGGGGGGAGCGGCCGGCTCAGCGCCTCACCGAGACTGGATCTGCCAGCTGCCTTGACTGATGGCCCACTTCGGAAGTCGGGATGACGCGCTGCTTCAACTCATGGCAGTGATGTCAGCGGAGAGCAGGCTTCAGACCGCTCTCCGCTGAAAACAGGTCATAGGAGTGCAAAATGAACTGTTGTGATCCAGAGGAGAAGCCCAGACTAAAAAGCTCAGGCTGGACTTCTCCTTTTTAAGAGAGAGTCACGCAACATGCAGCTGATGTCACCCTGAGCATGCGCTCTGGAGGGACGGCATATGGTGCAAGACCTTCAGAGCACAATGGCAGAGACGAGTGACGTCATTGCAGCCCCAGCCGCTCATACAGCCAGAGCCCCGTAATCTGGAAGGAAGACTGAGTGAAGATGGCAGCGTCGGGGAGTTATGGCAGCGCTGCGCTGGAGGGCTCCGTGTACAGGCAAGTCTGTCCATAATGTGCTAGTCTGCGGTCTATACTAGTACATATTATAGCTTTAACCTGCTGGGGGCCCATTGCTTTTTCTGGCGGTTTACTACTGCATTAAGTGTCGCCATCATGTAACTCCAGCAGGCTCCCAGCTGTCACAAAGTGACCCTTTAAGGCAGCACTGATGGCCACTGATGAGATTGCCCTGATAGGGTGGCACTGTTGGGCGACGTTGGTGGGTGGCACAGGTGGGCACAGATGAGCTGGCGGCTGCTCTCCTTGATCAGGACTGATGCTTCTTTGACAGCCACCGATCGCCTTTTTTCTTTCTCCTTGTGCTATCAGAGTGAGGAGAAAAAATAGCCGATTACTGGCTCTTCCTTTTGACAAGGTTTGAACCAGGTTTAATGTAGGCCCCTTTCACACTGGGGCGTCGGCGGTATTTTTATCGGCGCTTTACCGTCGTATTTGCGGGGGTATTCGGCTGCTAGCGGGGTGCTTTTAACCCCCTGCTAGCGGCCGAAAAAGGGTTAAAACCACCCGCAAAGCGCTGCTGTAGCAGCGCTTTGCCGGCGGTATAGCCATGCTGCCCCATTGATTTCAATGGGCAGGAGCGGTGAAGGAGCGGTGTATACACCGCTCCAAAGATACTGCTAGCAAGACTTTTTTTAACCGTCCTGCCAGCGCCCCGCTCCAGTGTGAAAGCCCTCTGGGCTTTCACACTGAAGAGACAGGAGCGGCTCCTTCAGGGCAGTTTGCAGGCGTTATTTTTAGCGCTGTATCGCCTGCAAAGCGCCCCAGTATGAAAGGGGTCTTACAGGTTGTACCAAGATTGGAAGGATAGTGGCTTCCCAAATATTGAATCTATGACTATGGCTTCTTTCACACTGAGTCACTTTACAGGCGCTACAGCGCTAAAAATAGCGCCTGTAAAGAGCCTCTCCTGTCTCTCCAGTGTGAAAGCCCCGAGTGCTTTCACACTGAAGCGGTGCGCTGGCAGGACAGTAAAAAAAAAAGTCCTGCAAGCCTCATCTTTGCAGCGCTGTAGGAGCGGTGTATACACCGCTCCTAAAGCGCCCCTGCCTATTAAAAACACTAGGGCAGCGCCGCCAAACTGCCGGCAAAGCGGCGCTTTGCGGGCGGGTTTAACCCTTTGGGCTGCTAGTGGGGGTTAAAATTGTAAGGTGATTCCCTTTCATAAATGGGGACAAGTTTTGGTTTGGCAAAAAAAAAATAGCTTCTTCTTGCAACAGGTTCAGGATTACTTTGGGGGGGAAAAGCAGCAACTGTGAAATGAAACTTGGCCCATTATTAATCCAATCCTAAAACACCTTCCCTAAGAAGAACGGAATAATTGGTAAATTCCTATTGAGACAGAAATTGTGTGGACAGTGTTATGAAGCTAAATGGAGCAAGTTCTTCCTGCATGTACAGTAAAGGTAATAGATTTAGTGTCTAAGGATCACAGTTAGCATTGATTTGGGAGAGTTATTTTTGAGAACCATGAACCTACATCTCATATTGAAAGCTATAATACAGGAGATATTGCTTGAAATGTGGTTTGTAATCTCGTGATTTAAATCGTATGCCATATGAATGCTGGAAGATTAGGAAAAGTTGGAATAAATGAGCAAAATGACTTGAGAAGTTAACTGAACTGGTTGTACTGTACTGGAAATTGTGTTTTTGAACCTAATGCAAGGTCTCCTGATATGGATATAACAAAAAGTTCAATCCTGGTGGCCCTGAAAATATTGCCTAGGTAATTGAGAAAAGGTCCCTCCCGGGTCGTGGATGTCCAGAGGCATTTGTCTCATTATATTAGAATATATTGGAATTTTCTGACTGTGTGAAGCCCCAATCAAGTAATTGAAAGATAATTAAGCGTTGGTGTATGTTCTTGTAGAAATAACTGTAGCTGCTTCAGCAAAAAGCATAACGTTAATAAAGTCCTATGTGTTTGATGATGCTTGGGGGGTAGGATATTTTTCTGTATGATGGATGAGTTGCCTTTTAATCTTTTTTTTTTTTTTTTTTTGAAAATGTAGAAAATACCGTACAAAAGGTTAAAATGGCTTTGCTATGAAGCTCAGTCCTACATCGTTATGACCCTACGAAACGGGTAGCATTTTGTGGAAGCAAAAAAACCCCTCTAAAGTAGTAGTGATTTAAATATGATCCCATAGTCCATGCTAATCGATAAACCTCATAGAAAATGCAGTAATTTGAAAATATAAAAAATTTGCTTTTTTGATGTGACTCCCTCTGCCCCATTTGTCTTTAACACAACTACAATCCTCTTAGGTGATCTTGCTTGCAACTGTTGAAGGTCCTCGTGTGTTGTGTTTCTTCCTGGGGAACTTGCCACAGTCTCAGCACACTTTATTGTTACCACCTCCCGTCTCTAGAAATAATTCGAGAATGATTCTACAGTCTTGACATTAGGGTTCTGTGGGGGCCATACCATCTGTTGTACGATTCCTTCGTTTTTTTTTTTTCCTGAAGATGGTTCTCTAGATTTTGGCTGCATGTTTGAAGGTCATTGTTCTGCTGCAAAATGACCAGTTACGTTAACGGTTTTCCATGATGGATAAAAGATAGATATATGGATAGATATGGAGTTATTTTGATTTTCTACATTTCTATGTTCTGGCCAGGACTAAAAAAAGAAAATGAGTTAACCACTTTTAAGACCAGGCCTTTTTTGTAGCACCCTGGAGTTTAGTCGGGGAGCTCCTCACAAATTTACTTGCCAAGAATAGTTATCTTGGTCGATTGATAGAGATCTATTGATTTCTCCCTAAGTTTGGCCTTGTTGCACTTTTCTCTTCTACCACTAGGTGGCCGGGTACTTGGTGGTACTAGATACGAGAAGGGCAACCCAAGGTCAGGTTATGGGTCTCTCAGCCAATGGGCTTAGGTTTTCTTGAATCCCTTGGCCTGCTGGGAGGGCGTATATATTCAGGTGAGGTCAGGTGATCCATGTTCTGTGCCACCTGGACGGCTGTCTGGGTGGACGTGTGTCGTACGCCCCGGCCTGCTAGGTCGGAGATTTGGCCTATCCCGGGGGCATCTGGCTGCTAGGCTGTGTGAGGGCCTATCCAGAAGTGAGAGAACAGCGCAGGGTTGGAATTTCAGCTTGCAGTCAAACCAGAAGTGACTGTTCTGCCGGTTGGAGAACCTGTCAGTGGTTGGAGTTAGAAGGGAAGCTGTGGCCATGAAGGGACCAATCTCCTTTACCAGGGACCACAGTGAGTCACTGAAGTAAGTACCGGAACCATATTCTCACCGAAAGGGCACGGTGGAGAATCGGGGAAACTTCAGATGGTGATCAAGTCAGGGACCCAACCAGCGGAGGAGATGCTTGCAGAGCAGCCTTGTGTGTCAAGCCAGGGACCGGGCTGGTTAGCAGGGTTGAAGCTTAAGAAGTATCTGGAGTACCAAGCTATGGACCCAGCGGAGAAGCGGGGGTGACGCTTGAGAGAGATACCACTGCGAACCTTGGAGGAGCTCAAGGGATTCGTAGTGAATCAGTGGGTCTAGTGAGAGACCAGGTGCTCAGTATTGAAGGATTACAAGGAGCAGTTGTAGTGGAGCTGAGAGAACTGTTACGTTTGAGTTAGGAACTGTTAAAGGACTGTTACTGTAGGCGACAGCAATCCTGCATGTGCAGAAGTGGCAGCTTGCTGGGGCTTTTCCCTGCACTGCTGTCCTCCTCCTATTGAAGTCTGAGTCTGCCAATTGAGTTTGCTCTCGCTCTAATGATCGCGGCGATGCCTCACATGTGGTTTTAACACCATTTACATATGTCGGCGCGACTTGCGTATGCTTCTGTGCGTGAGCTCGGAGGGACGGGGCGCTTTGAATTTTTTTTTTTTTTTTCTCTTTTCTAATTTATTTTGCTTTTTATTTTTACACTGTCTCTTTAAAATAAAAGTATCACTTTTGTAAAATGTAAACATCCCTTGTAATACAAATAAGCATGACAGGGCCTCTTTATTATGAGATTTGGGGTCAAAAAGACCTCAGATCTCACATTTACACTTGAAAGCAAAAAAAAAAAAAGTAGTAATTTTTGCCTTTTTTTAAGAGATTAAAAAAATCATCCCATTAAGGCTGGAAGGCGGAAGTGACGTCACTCTGTTTCTCCAAGGGCATAGACCCGAGTGGGGGCCATCTTGCCCTCACTCAGCTTCCTGCCCAGCCATACAGAGCATCGGCTCGGCTCCGGGCTAACCACAAGATCTGGTAAGCTCAGAGACCCCCGGGAAATGGCGGGGGGGGGGGACGGGACACCTCTCCCGCCGCCTATAAAAGTGATCCCATGGTGAATCCGCCACCGGGACCACTTTCATTAGACGCCGAATCGCCCCCAGTTAAAATGATACCGGGGTTATGGCAGCTTGCTAGCTGCTGCCATAACCCTGGTATTTTAATGTCAAAGTAATGCCGTCTATATACTGTGGGCAGCCGGCAAGTGGTAAGGTAAATATTAAATTATTGCATTTTGCTTCCTACCCCAGCTGGTAGAGCTTTAGGTTCCCCCTCTCGTTTTTGCCTGTCCTTTTTTTTTTGTTTAGAGTTAGAGGAAATCTAGTGCTAGAATTATTGCGGTATATAATAAATTATATACCGGTATATAATAAATATATTATATACCGGTATGTATGTATGTATGTGTGTGTGTATATATATATGTGTGTGTGTGTATATATATATATATATATATATATATATATATATATATATATATATATATATATACACACATATACATATATATATATATATATATATATACACACATATACATATATATATATATATATACACACACACATATACATATATATATATACACACATATACACATATATATATATATATATATATATACACATATACACATATATATATATATATATATATATATATATATATATATATATATATATATATATATACATATACATACACACACACATATATATATATATATATATATATATATATATATATATATATATATATATATATATATATATATATATATATATATATATATATATATATATATATATATATATATATATATATATATATATATATCCATGGGCAGTTGGAGCAAAGCCTACTGATGTATTCATGTAGTGTGTAAATACACTTGAACAGCCAGCAGAAACCCATACCAAGCGTATGTCGGAATATTTTTACGTTTTTTTTTTTTTTTTTCTGATGCACGCACTCTTGCTGTGCCACATGGGCTTCACAGCATAAGGAGGGTGTCAACACTTTTCAGAGTTTGACAATTTCTGAAGACTTTGCAGAGCTACTCCCTACTTAAGCTACTAGGCAATATCTTCATGCTGGAGACACCCATAATTGTTCTCTCGCCATTGTAGTTCCTCCATCCTGCCAATCGTCTTCAAATGTGGGTACTAATCTTGCAGCTCTGACTGGCACTTTTTGCTGTAATGCATAGTGACTTTTGAAGACTTGTGTAATTAAACCTATTTTTTCTATTTTTTTTTTGTTTACTTTTAACTTTCTTAAGGAGCTTCTTGATTAAAATATATGGTGTAAAACTGCACTTTACCTTTTTAGTGCCCTTCATAATATATGGTCCCTTTTTAAGAGTATCTGTCTTGGTGAAAGTTTCTATTAACTTCACCAGTAACCATACTATATTGATGACAGCATGCTTTATTAGTTCGCCTACAAATATCTATAGATAAACATAGACTGATTGCAGAAAAAGAAGTTCATGGTCTGCAGTTCAGGAAGGATATACGGTATGTTTATTCCAAGCATTCTAAATTCAACTGTATTTTTACACAATACCAAAAAAATAAATAAAAAGGGCAAAGCTATATAAAATAAAACCATAACAATGTCATAATGAATGGGTGTTGGATCATTAAAAGTACTCCGTACTCGCTACCCAAACTCTTCCAGTCCCTATGGGTGCAACTTCAATAATTGCATAGAGCAGCAAAAGGACTTGGATTTTACACATAGTGATTGACCATAGGACGACAGGGCCAGGCCAGGGAAAATGCAGACAGGGCACCTACCTTGGGCACCATAACGCGATGGGTGCGGCTAGGTTTGGAGGCACTCCTGCCTCTCCATTGCGTGGCAATCTCCTGCACTGTGATAGACTGAGCTGTCATACGGGTAGCTTAATCCTGCAAATTACAGAGGGAGTCAGGCTGGTATTGGCTATGAGTTTGACAGCTCGGGTCCTGCTCTACATTTATTTATGAATGAAAGCTACTATTCTATATATTATAGCATTTCATTTAAAAAATGTGAAAATTTTATATATATATATTTATTTTAGAACCTTATTAACCACTTGGATAATTAGCCCCTGACGGATTTCCCCCCCTCAATGACCAGGCCATTTTTTTGCGATGCGGCACTGCGTCGATTTAACTGACCATTGCGCTGTCTTGAGACGTTGTACCCAAACGAAATGTATGTCTTTTTTTTTTTTTTCTTTTTTTTCCCCCACAAATAGAGCTTTCTTTTGGTGGTCTTTGATCACCTCTGCAATTTTTTTTTTTTTTTTTTGTGCGCTATAAACAAGAGTGACCAATTTGGAAATTTTTTTTTTTTTTTTGCTGTTATACATATACATATCCAAAAAAAAAATAAATGTATTCATCAGTTTAGGCCAATAATATATTCTACATATGTTTGGTTAAAAAAAAATCGCAATAGGTGTATATTGATTGGTTTGCGCAAAAGTTATCGCGTGTACAAACTATGGGATCTATTTAGGGACCTTTTTTTTTGTGTTTTTACTGGTAATGGCAGCGATCTGCTATTTTTAGCGCGAGTGCTGCATTGCGGCGGACAAATCTGACCCCAAATGACACTTTTTGGGGACCAGTGACATTATTACATTGCTCAGTGCTATAAAAATGTACTGAACAATGTATAAACGACACTGGCAGGGAAGGGGTTAACACTAGGGGGCGATCAAGGGGTTAAATGTGTTCCCTCAGCGTATTCTTAATGTAGTGGGGTGGGCTGCCTGGGACAGGACGGAGATCACTGTTCCCAATCACTGGGAACAGCAGATCTCTGAGATGTCCCCTGTCAGAACAGGATCCACCTTGTTTAGAATTGCAAATCCTCGTTCTGCCTCTGTATACAGTGACCTCCGCCGGTCCCGCAGGTGTGCGCCCGCAATCTCACATGCACGGACCGACGTACAGGTATGTCGGTTAATGCAGGAGAGCCGACCTGCCGCAGTATAAGCACAGCGACTGGTCGGCAAGTGGTTAAATGATAACAAAATCATAGAGCATAAAATGCAAATTATTGCAACCCTTCGACATAGTGGCTGCGTTGGTTTTCAAGCTAAGAACATTTTCAGCAAATACAGAAAATACCTGTTGATCTTGGTAGAAACAAAGGTGTGGATTTACTAAAGTCAAATTTACTGTGCACTCTTGAAAGAGCAGTTGCTCCAGAGCTTGGTTAAACGAGCAGAAGCTCTGCTGACTTCCATCATCCAATCATGTGCAAGCAAAAATGCTGTTTTTCTTTTTTCCTTGTATATGATTGGGTATTCTTTTGTAAAGTGAAGATTTATCTCATTTACTAAGCTCCAGAGCAACTTCACTTGCAGAGCGCACCTGCTCTTTCAAAAGTGCACAGTCTATTTTGCTTTAGTAAATCAACCCCAAAGTGTCCTTGTCACTTTTTGTGGGTTGCACTGATGTATCTAATGTAAACTGCCAATTGCCCTGCGTTCCCGCAATGTAACTGAGATGGAGACAGACAAGTTTGTAGTCCCTGTCAAGAGAGCCTTGGTTGGCAACCATGGCTTCCTCCATAGATACAGTGGAGGTGTGATGTAGCCACCCAGGGACAGGAAGTGTGGTGTTTGCCAGAGTACCAAGTGAAAATAAAGCAAAAGAAGCTTGAAAGATGGAGCAAATTAACCCGCCACACCCTCACCAAGGACTAGTAAACTGCTTCTTAGTGCCTTTTATAAAAGGGACAAATCTGAGAATAAAAGTTGTAGTTACACTGAAACCTCGGATTGCGAGTAACATGGTTGAAGAAGTAATTGGTAAAGTAAATAATATTCGAGGGTGGTTATGGATTCCCTCTATTTATTGCATATATGTATTAACTTGTCTATTCCCATAGTTAGCTAGTCTATTAAAACTCTGATAAGCACAATGATATAAGGTTATCTATGAAACCAAGCACACTGCTTAATAAAATGTCTTATTTATTTCCCAAAATAATAGGAAAACGCTAACATGAAAATACTATAGAGAATTATACAGCGTATATGACAAAAGAACATCAAAGATACTTTTCACAATGCTTTCCTCGAGATATTGTTTCGTCGGCTGGGCTCAGGATGGCAAAAGAGGGAGCCATGCGGCTCAGAGAGCCACCAGGCTTGAGCCAAGAGCGAAAAGGATAGAGAGAGGAAGCTCTCCCAACTCATTCAGTCCTTTTATACTTCAATCATACACCATCCAGACCCAACCCCATTGCCATCCCATCTAGACTTTTGACGAATCACAGTACTTATGGGGCAGTCCTCTTAAATTATATTATATTATGGTTCATCCTGCTTTATTGGCCTCTAGGGGCAACATTGTCCATGTTTATGTATCTTGGTCAATCTTCAATGCCTTTTGATCTTTTGTAGCAGGACATTCATCAATGATCTTGTCAGCTATGGTCCATTTCAAGTTTGCTTGCATAGCGTTATAACAACAGACGGTCGGGAGCCAAGCGTTGTTCAGCCTTGGAGGCAACCTGTTACATTCCAGACTGCCCCCAAGAAAGCAAAGGCTTGGTTGTATCAGCCAGAAATAAACTCCAGAAATATGATCTTAAATCATGTTGCCTTCCAACAGTGGTATACGAGCATTTCGCAATTCAAGCTATTTATTTTTATTTTTTAAATGCTGACTCGGTTTGCGAGCGTTGTCTTGCAAGACTAGCAGGATTCAAGCCACTGGGGTGTGCAGTACCGCATTTGGCCAGGGGTGCGGAGGCGCCGGTGATGCTCGGAGACTCTCGGAAACACTCCATTCCCGAGTGTCTCCGAGCGCCCTCGCACCTCTGGCCAAATGCCAGAAGTGACTGTGGAACCAATTCTGTGAGTTTCCATTGATTCCTATGGAGAAACTCGCATTGATATACGAGTGCTTTGGAATACAAGCATTCTTATGGAACTTATTATGCTCGTAATCCAAGGTACTATTGTAGTTCCAATTTAGTTTTTTAACACAAAAAAAAAAACTGTCCACAAAGATGAGGAAAATTACTTTATTTTGGGGAGGGGGGTTTCTCTCACTGTCAAGGGAACACACTGTTTACTAAACTGCATTATAGGATAATGAAACACAATAGCTGTCTGTTTTTCCAAGGTCCTTTGCAACAGTTCAAAGATTCCTTCTCAATAATAATTCCAGCAATTAAAACTGTAATTACAGCTGGCAAGCTACCCTAATATCTACTTCTGCATGTTTGTGCATCTTTTTAAAGTGTTTCTTTATATAGTAAATGTGCTCGCATAATAATCCTTGCTACATTCTTTATGAAAGCTGCCTTGTGTTTTATATTTATTGTTCAATTTTAGTTATGATTATTCAAAAACAATTTGGTTCCTAAATACTTAGAACCATTCCAGGCAACAGGAGAAGCCAGCTTGTAAACTGTTAGTTTAACTTGTACGTTTAATTGCCCTTGGAAATCGTCTGTTTGGGACAGGCTGGCTCAAACAAACAGGTGCACTTGCTGGGCGTTCTGTAATAACTATGTAGCCTCAGCTGCATGGTCCAACAGTGGGACAGGAACTGCCTAACAAAATGGTAGATATCATCCACCTGCCTCTCAACCTCAGTCAATCAGAGAAGGCTTTGTATTCATTTGTAGAATGCAAAGCTTCTCATGAATGGCTGAGCAGTGCTCAACCCGACTCGATTTTGTCCTGGGAGTCAGGGCCATCTTAAAAGCATCATGGGCCCCTGGGCAAAGTAATGCAGTGGGGCTTTACCAGCCTGCCCCAATCTACGCACCTACTTTCAAGAATTAAAGTATAAATAGTTGACAGAATTAAACATATATTTATTAGTACTTTCAATAAAATTGTAAACTATAAAATGTTAAACAATAGAAAACTATGCCATAAATCAAAGGCTAATCTACACAAAGGGCACAGTACAGGGGAAGGAGGCAGAAGGGCACAGTACAGGGGAAGGAGAGGCAGAAGGGCACGGTACAGGGGAAGGAGAGGCAGAAGGGCACGGTACAGGGGAAGGAGAGGCAGAAGGGCACGGTACAGGGGAAGGAGAGGCAGAAGGGCACGGTACAGGGGAAGGAGAGGCAGAAGGGCACGGTACAGGGGAAGGAGAGGCAGAAGGGCACGGTACAGGGGAAGGAGAGGCAGAAGGGCACGGTACAGGGGAAGGAGAGGCAGAAGGGCACGGTACAGGGGAAGGAGAGGCAGAAGGGCACGGTATAGGGGAAGGAGAGGCAGGAGGGCACGGTACAGGGGAAGGAGAGGCAGGAGGGCACGGTACAGGGGAAGGAGAGGCAGAAGGGCACGGTACAGGGGAAGGAGAGGCAGAAGGGCACAGTACAGGGGAAGGAGAGGCAGAAGGGCACGGTACAGGGGAAGGAGAGGCAGAAGGGTACAATACTGGGATCAGGGGGGCACTGTGCAGGTTCCAGGATGCTGTCCAGAACACAGCCACCGTAAGAGAGCCCAGCAAATCCTGGATGGTTGGCAAGTATGATGTGATGCAAGATTATCATAGGGCTCCATTCACTTGGGGCCCCTGGGCATGCATTAAGACTGTTCTGCTGGGAGTAGGGATGGGAAGTCCCAGTGGGAAATGCAGAGCTACATACTGTATGTAGCTACATACCGCAAATACAGCGTGCCCAGCAGAGCATACTTGTTGGTGCAATAAGTAGTTTGGTTTGGGCCAGCTTGGTCCGCATTAAACGTGGAGTTAGGCTTTAATACTCTGCAAAAAATGAAGAATCTGTGCTGAAGTTAAAATAAAGTTCTTATGCTGGCCATACACAGTTCAAGTTTACACTGATTCCTGTTGAATTGCCCCCAAATTAAGCTGGGGTGGCCCTGTTGGCATCAACCAGCAGGACAAACTTCGGTTTGTAGATTGAAGGGTTTGGGTGTAAAAAAGCCGAATAATAACTGCAGTCAATCATATGCAGTGACTGTTCGAGTACTAACAGCTGGCAGTTAAGATTCCTCTATCCACCCTCTTTAACGTGGATGGGAGAATCTGATTTTCTGTTGTTAAGCCCTAAGGTAATCTTAACATTTATGGCTAGCCTAAGTTTGCCTTAAAGTGTATGTAAACCCAATTCATGAAATCTGACCTGGGCACATATATTTGTAGTGTTTTTTTATCTCTCTCCAAAGCCCTAAGTCCTGTATCTTTCTGCTGCTTCATTCCTCTGTTATTAGCATGATAACTTCTGACAAGTTCTCTGACAACCTAGATAAAACCAGCTGGAAATTTGTGTCAGGGAGGGAGCTATAAATAGATTAGCAGAGAGCTACACGTTTCTTTTTTCCTCTGCCTATGTGGAGGGGAATGTGTACCTTTTTCCTCCAATCAGCTGTCACACAGTGTATGCCCAGACTGCCCTCCCACTGCTGAGAGGAAGTAAAAATTCTAACGCAATGTTCACTTTCTAAGGGCCAATTCACACCATTAGCAGTTCTGTGCACTTTTTTTTCTGCACGAAATGCATGCACAGTGTTTTCCATGTATTCCAATGGCTCTAATTCACACCATGCAGTCAATTTCTGCTGCAGAAACTGACTGCATGGTGTGAACTAGAACCATTGGGATACATGGAAAACACTGTGCATGCATTTTTAGCGCAGAAAAAAAGCGCACGGAACTTCATCTGGTGTGAACTGGCCCTTAAGAATATAGAAAGCTGAAGAAAGCAGATAAACAAGTGAAACTTATGTAGGGGGATTTGTTTTAGCTCTGTGTATCATCTGAGGCTGTTCACTTCACTGGGTATAGGAGAGGGTTTACATCTACTTTAATCTTGCATTTATGCTCTCTTTTTGAATCTAGAAAGCTACTTTTTGATGATGTTTTCGGCTTCCAGAAGTCTGTTTGATATATCACAAGCTGGATTGTGACTAACACATTACTACGCCTCCTCTCCACCTTATCTAATCAGAGAACACCTAGTATTAATTGGAAAAAAATGATGTATTCTGTGAATGACGGCAGTATCAAGCAAGCGAAAAACCTTCTGCCTTGTCTCTGTAGAAGCTTTTGGTGTTCTGCACTGCTATGTAGCAGTAGGCAAGATGTTAAGGAAGGGGGGGACAAGCAAAATCTATTGAGTAATGATAATCAAGACTCACTAAGCTAAAGCTGGGGTATACACAGTTGGGCGCCTTTTACGCTGCGCTTTCCAATCAGGTCCGCCCGTCGGTTTTTCAGGCGGACCTGATTGGACGCTCCATCCACCCATATGCAGCGACGGATGTCAGCGGTGACACGTCCGCTGACATCCGCCGATATCCGATCCTGTCCATGAAATCCAGATGGATAGTGACCCTTTTTTCCATGCATCTGGAGGATCGGATGAAAAACAAACCGGCGGTCTGTTTTTCATCCGATCTCCTCATAGAGGAGAGTGGGGCTCTGACAGGTCTACAAAGTGAGCGGAGAGGGACCTGTCATCCACCTACTCAGCGGATCGATCCCCCGCTGAGCAAAGCGGAGTCTCCCTGACGAACTGCCCGTGGGAAAGAGCCCTTAGATCCATGTCATTTAACCTGCAGGCTGAATGAAAATCCTCTAAAAAGATTCCTCCATCCACACTATACAGCAGGAATCTTCAAACTACGGCCCTCCAGCTGTTGCAGAACTATACATCCCATGAGGAATTGTAAAACTCTGACATTCACACACATGACTAGGCATGATGGGAATTGTAGTTCCTGAACAACTGGAGGGCTGTAGTTTGAGGACCCCTGCTATACAACGTGGATGGAGGAATCTCCTGCAGTAGCAACTGTATTCTGACAGCCACAGCCAGCACCTGTAATGCCCTGTTCACAGGCCTCATCGGACTTCTTTTTTTCAAAAATTCTGACGGACCTAGAAATGGAACATGTTCCTAAATATTTTCGACGGAACCAATTCCTATCGGGAAAACTGATCGTCTGTATGGTGTTCCAACGGACCAAAAATGATGCATGCTGTGAAGCAAGTACAAGACGGAAGCTATTGGCTACTGGCTATTGAACTTCCTTTTTCTAGTCCCGTCGTAAGTGTTGTACGTCACCTCGTTCTGGAGGGTCGGACTTTGGTCGGACTTTGGGTTGACTGTGTGTAGGCAAGACCGCTTGAATGGAATTCCGTCGGAGTTCCGTCGGAGAAACCTTCGGAGTTCCGACGACAAAACTGGTCGTGTGTACGCGGCATTAGAATGCCTCAATTTTCTGTTGAGCTCCCTTAAATTTTTTTTGAAGGATGTCAGGCAGGAGGTGGCCTCCAGGGCCATCTATGTCATGAATGTTGGTCCATTCCTTCGGCTAGTTTTGGTTGCCCTTTTCAGCCCTTCCTCCAGTTCTCCAATATCCCTCACATGCCATTTGCTATCCTATTGGATTCCTTGGGGTTTAACTACGTAAAAACGTGTGCAAAACTGTAAAGTCTGATACAAAACAAAACAAAAAAAAAGATTCATATTATCACATCTGCATGTTTATCTAAAGAAAAAAAATACAAACGTTAAAATCCTATGGATTCCCTTAAAGCGAAACTACGCATCATTGCCGCGCCACAAACTTACTTTGAAAAACACCTCCTATCATTGCTGGTCATAGCCATCCTGAGTAAGGGCAGATGATTCTCTTTTTAAGAGCATTGGGCAGAAGTGACGTTTGACGTCGCTTCCGCCAGTCAGTGCTATGGAACCGAGTGGGGGTCATCTTTCCCTCACTCGGCAGCCAGCCAAACAGGAGAGAGGACGTGAATGTCTCCACCGTTACCGCCATCTGTTGCCATAACATTGGTGTTCCTCTAAAAACAGCCGACGTATATCCACGGTGGGTGGTCCGTAAGTGGTTAAGCAATCTGTATGTCTCCTATAGCAACAATTTTACACAGTAGTATCCCACTGTAGATCCTCAAGCGTGGCTCACAGATACTTGCTGTGTTCTTCAAGCTTCACCCACAGCTACCCGCTGGGTTCCTCAAGCTTTACTCACAGCTACTCGCTGTACTTCCCTTCAAGCTTTACTTAAAACTACCCACTGTACTCCTTTAAGCTTTACTCACAGCTACCTGCTGTACTTCTTGGATGAGTTCTCTCCTGAAGCTTTCCCACTTATTTCACAGTTCCTGGCTGATGAAGACTCTCCTCTGGTACTTCTTCAGAACTCCATCCCTTTACACCTGCCTCCTCTGGCAACAAGAGTGGTTGTCCCTCTGACAACTTTCTCAGCCTTGCCTCCTGGCAGCGATCGGGCTCCTTTCAGGTTGAGCCTCTTTACACGTGGCTAGGCCCCAGATTTCAAGCCTACACCTCTGCTACTGCTCCACATGCACCCACCCAGGCCGCAGCCCGGGTTTAAAGAACCCGATCATCTCTCCAAATAGACGATTCCTGCAGCCTCAGCTGCCAAAGAAACTCCTGCTGATTTACTGAGAGAAGCATATTCACTTATAACCTGAATTCCCTGTAAATCTATCATTCTAATGTCAGAGGCAACAGTGCCACCTATTGACAGAAGAGAGAAATCACAGTTAAACTCAAGCTTGGGAGAAAAACCATTTGATCAAAGACTGCCAATTAGCCAGGCTAGTTACCACCTAGCGCTACTAAGTTTACTAGCAGCCCTGTTTAGGACAAGGGTGTTGCCAATATACTTTCCTAATGTTTGCCGCATAATGATTAAAAAGTCAATGTTGATTGAGAGAGTGAAGTTCCACTTTAAATCACTTTTTAGGGCACATAGCAAACCTTTGACATATCGTTCTTTTTTGTTTCTTCCATTGCGAACAAAAGTTTGTTGGCTTCCATTATAAGGAAATAAGCAAACCAAGATTGAAAACAAATCGCACTGGTTGCTCAACAATGGTTAGTTTATATTTAGTGCGGCAGTTATTTATTACAATGGAACAGTCTCTTGCTGTTCGGTGAAAGAGGAGTCTCTCTTTCTATTATGTCTGTAGAAATGTGCAGTGCTTGGGGAAATACAACCTAGCTAAACAGGGTGTTTCACTGTATGGAAAGAGCCAAGAGGCTTTCGTTACATCAGGTTCCTCGGGAACTGGGCCAGCTTGGTGTATACCTGAAGGACTTAATGTTCCGTAGCTACCCTCAGGCTAGGAAACACTTGGTAATTATTCCAAATACAGCTTGCTCTATGCAGTGCTGTCCCAGTCATTATACATTGGCAGGATAATCCTGATTTATTTTGATACTAAATTATGTCATTTTGTGTTATGGTCTGCATAGGGATATTTTTATCTGCACTTTGTCGGCCTGTGACGCTCGTAATAAGCTGAAAAAATGTACGTTCCTGGGAAGATGACAGAGTACAGAGATTTAAAGCTGACCCCTGTGCAAATCCACAAACCCCCTCCTACTTGTTTTACTCCAAGGGAAAGGACAGCAGAGATATACTTACCTGATCCGCCGATCATCCCTGCACAAAACCGGTCCGACACCCCTGCGGTTTTGAAAAATGGACAGTTCCTGACCAGCAAGCTACATAGATGCACTATGTTGTCAAAAGTATTGGGGCACCTGCCTTTACACGCACATGAACTTTAATGGCATCCCAGTCTTAGTCCGTAGGGTTCAATACTGAGTTGGCCCACCCTTTTCAGCTAGAACCGCTTCAAATCTTATGGGAGGGCTGTCCACAAGGTTTAGGAGTGTGTCTATGGGAATGTTTGACCATTCTTCCAGAAGCGCATTTGTGAGGTCAGGCACTGATGTTGGACAAGAAGGCCTGGCTCAGTCTCCACTCCAATTCATCCCAAAGGTGTTCTATCGGGTTGAGGTCAGGGCTCTGTGCAGGCCATTCAAGCTCCTCCACCCCAAACTCGCTCATCCATGTCTTTATGGACCTTGCTTTGTGCTCCGGTGTGCAGTCATGTTGGAACAGGAAGGGGGCCACCCCCAAACTGTTCCCACAAAGTTGGGAGCGTGAAATTGTCCAAAATGTCCTGGTATGCTGACGTGTTAAGCATTCCCTACATTGGAACGAAGGGGCCAAGCCCAAAACCTGAAAAACAACCCCATACCATAATCCCCCCCCCCCCTCCACCAAACAAAGCAAGGTCTATAAAGACATGGATGAGGGAGTTTGGGGTGCAGGCACTTTACTGGCCTGACCTCAGCCCGATAGAACGCCTTTGGGATGAACTAGAGTAGAGACTGCGAGCCAGGCCTTCTTGTCCAACATCAGTGCCTAACCTCACAAATGCGCTTCTGGAAGAATGGTCAAACATTCCCACAGACACATTCCTAAACCTTGTGGACAGCCTTCACAGAAGAGTTGAAGCTGTTATAGTTGCAAAGGGTGGGCCAACTTAATATTGAACATTGCGGACTAAGACTGGGATGCCATAAAAGTTCATGTGGGTGTAAAGGCAGGCATCCAAATACTTTTGGTAATATTGTAGGAACAGTCCACCGCTGGACCATGGGGGAACCTGGTTTTTCAAGCAGTGCAGGCACAACCCCACTGCATGGGGAAAAAACATTTTGCATGAAGATGAACTTTAAAGGTGAACGCGACTTTATTGCTTAGCTACATGGGTCCAGCTTGGACCAATATAAATCTGCACATGCCATACCTGTACTACTGCTGTGGAAGTAGAAAATCACTGTAGTCTGTTTCATGTTGAGCATCTGGCCTGCTGCATAGTAACCGCAGGGGGTCAATTGCTTTAGTGCGAGCACCATTCACAGAACACCTTGCATTTTTCTCAATTATTGCAAGAGATTCTCTGATTGGACTAGGTGAGGAGGTGAGATTGCTAGGTCACAATCTTCACTTCATCCAATCGGAGGATACAAGGTGTGCTTACTTGTTCTCAAATTAGATCAAGAACTCATACGTGCAAAACAGCCTATGACGGGAGACCTAGACAGAGTCATCATAAAGCCAGCAAATTGGCACCGTGGAGTAGAACTAGAGGCAAAATTTGTTTTTCTTTCTATTTTGGAAAGCATAAGGGAGGGTTATAACCCGTTTTTTTTTTTTGTTTTTTTTTTTTTTGTTTTTGTTTTTTATTTGGTTTGTTGTTTTGTTTTTTTTTAATTTTGTTTTTTTTTTTAATTTTTGTTTTTTTAAACTCTTTGTGTCCTGTTCGGGAGATTTTCCTTCACTTCCTGTGTCATAACAAAAACAGGAAGTGAGAGGAAATCCCTTCAAAGTGAAGGGATTCCTGGTTGTCACCTTTACAACTGTCCCCATTGTAAGATTTCCCCTCTAATCCTATTCTGGTGACAACCCAAAATTTTTATATATTTTTTTTCACTGCAGATTATTATTATTTTATACAGGATTTATATAGCGTCAACGGTGCAGCGCTTTACAACATCGGAGAAGACAGTACAATTACAATACAATTCAATACAGGAGGGATCAGAGGGCCCTGCTCGTTAGAGCTTACAATCTAGAAGGGAGGGAGATGATAGAAAACAGGACAAACAGAGGATGAATCTTCCAAATGGGCGCACAGACCGCAAAAATGACCGGACAGATGTTCTAATCCCTCCCCACTCCTATCCAAAAGTAAAACAAACGTTTTTTTGCTTTTGGTTATACGTTAAATAAATCATCAGTTACATAGGAACGTTCTTTCCTCTGCACTGTGATCCTGGGGGAGTGGCTGTACTCACATGAATGATTTAAGTTGTAGATTTTTTTTTTTTTTTTCTTGCTTTAGGAGAAATGGAGCGCAAACATGTTAAGCTTTTAGTCCTGAAAGACTGAATAATGTGAAAAGACAACATTGTGCTTAGGTTATTTTATTTTTGTTTTCCAATTTGTTCTGCTTTCATATTATTGCCTAATAAATGTAATGCAGATATTACAGTTTAAACGATCTAATTCCAACTGCCATTTTTTTTTTTTTTTTTTTTTTTAT
The DNA here is from genome assembly GCA_037952835.1 of Lithobates septentrionalis. Lineage (NCBI taxonomy): Eukaryota > Metazoa > Chordata > Amphibia > Anura > Ranidae > Lithobates > Lithobates septentrionalis. The sequence continues at coordinate 128,053 of JBBDGP010002257.1, forward strand.
CTTGCGTTTCAAAATCCTGTCCGCGGATGGCCTTTTCCTGTGTAACCTAGCAATGACTGTTCACGTTCAAAGCTAGTGTGGTTCAGCATTTAAAAATTATTGAATGGATTATGTAATCAAAACATTTTCATATACAGGAGCTAGAAAAAATATTGCAAGAAAGGATGTTGAGACTCGTACCGGCATGACTATGTAGTAGTAACATTGCTTCTTTCTTTTGTTTGTTTCAGACAGAAAATTTACAAAAGAATTGGCTGCGAGAATTTTATCAGGTAAGAAAGTGATACTAATCATGCACTGTTTAATTTAAATTGTCCCTTCTATTTCTGTGCATTGTTGATGGTACTCTAATTTATTTTAATACAAAAAAAAAAATCCTAATCCTTTTTCCTAATTGATATACAGTGGTCACATGACCCAGATCTTTCCCAGCCTGTCTGCAGGGAAACATGAGCAGCAGGAGCCTCTAGTCCTCTGCTGCTGGTCATATGTTCAAACGATAAAAAAAAAAAAAAGGCCTTTGGAATACAAAGCAAAAATAAATAAGTTAATATCAATCAGCTGGTTTAAATTGTCATACAAATATATATTTGAGATCAAATCTTTATAATTTTTTTGCAATAACACGGTATGGGTGGATTTCTGCCAGTCGCAGGCTGTGCCACTCCCCCTCAGCCTGTGCCGTAGAATAAAAGGGAGACGAAGCCTCCATCAATCTGCATGTAATATCCCACCCCTATTGGGTTTAGCTGGTTAGCGGACATGGTGGAGGAGGGAGGGAGTGGCTATCATTTATCACTGTGTATATACTCACATGTGTGACTCTCTAGCAGTGTTAATGTTGATGTCAAATTTCAATTTAGTTTTAGTTATGTGTCAGAAACCATGAAATCAGGCCGAGACAGAAGTACAGTTAACTCACACTTGTTTAATAATAAAAGTAAACAGAACAAATGTAGTCAAAACATAGCCAAAGTTCAGTAACCGGAACGGATAGTCCATACCTCCCAACTGGTATCTTGGGACACCTATTAGCAATAGTGTATAGGCATAGGACACCCCCCTCTGCCATGCCCCCTTAAGGGCTCTTTCACATGGGGCGGATCAGTGATGATCCGCCCCGTGAACACCCGCTTGCTCAGCGGAGATCGCTCCGCCGATCCCCGCTGAGCAGGAAAATGACAGGACGGTCTCTGCACACTGTACAGCGACGGACCTGTCAGAGTGCCGCTCTCCCCTATGGGGAATCGGATGATAACGGACCGTAGAGTCCGTCGTCACCCGATCCGAAAACTGATGGAAGTCGTCACCCGATCCGAAAACTGATGGAAAAGTAGGGTTTTCCTGCGTTACGCTTTCGGATCGGAGGCGGAGTCCTGAGCTACCATCCTAGGTACATGTAGTCCGTTTTTCATCCAAACGGAGATGAAACGGACATACGGATCCCCCGTGTGAAAGAGCCCTAAAGGAGAATTCTACAAAAAAAAATTGGTTAAACCCACAAGTGCCAAAATGAGGGACAAATGAGGATGAAAGTGGGAAAGTGGGACAGGGGTCCAAATCGGGGACAGTCCCTCAAAATCGGGGACATTTGGAAGCTATGGATAGTCAGCCAAGCCAGAAGTCAGGGATCAATGTAGAGTAACTGCAAGCAGGATCTGGTGCCCGAAGGGATGTCAGCAAAGCAAGTCTTGAACAGGATCGCAGGAGTTTCTGTGATGTTAACCAAGGCAAAGGCAGAGCTCCTCTGGACTGGACGGCTTAAGTAGACAGGACTGACGAGCAGGATATCATCAACAGCTGAGTAACTGTGGAGAGATAGGAGCTGGCAATTAGCCAACAGCTGAGCGGCCAGCTCAGAGAAGGAAGGGCTGAGCCCAGCCCTGACATGTCAACTGTTTTGGTTTTAGTTGTATTTCGTCGACTAAAATCATATTTTTAGTAGATTTAAAATATTTTTGTCTACAAAATTAACACTGCTCTATAGTCACATGGGCTGCACGGATGTGATGGGGAGGAAATGCTCTGCATAGAAACTCACTGAAAACTGAGCATGTGCAGAGCTGTCAACACTGCTCTGCGAAATCCCCAACTGCACTGGGGACTTGGAAAGAAGGGGGGAAATGGAGAACAGGATCAAGCAGGTTTTTGTCAGAATAGAGAAATTGAATCTCATAGTGAGTGAGTATGAACAGCATGTAATACACCATTTATTGATAATGAATTTGCGTAAAATTCAGTTCAGTTTTTCCTTGAATGAATAATGTAATGGTATAATAGCATTGCACCTCTTATCTGGAGGCATGAAGTACAAAAAAAAAAAAAGTTCTGGATTTGGAGAAAGGCAGCGTAGATGGTGAACTATGATGTCAGCAGACCAGCTTTTGCTTTTATTACCTTATCTAATTTCTTCATGTAAAACTTCATCTGCAATAAATGAAAACTGAGTTGAACTAGTTCACAGGTGGATTTTCAACTCTATCAGTGCAAAGGCAAATTATGGTTATCATGCCTGAATATTTGTAATCACTTTGCAGGCAGGTTATTTATACTGGGGACTGATATCACTTTACCAGATCAACCACACTTTGTCTAGCGCAGGGGGTGTCCAAACTTTTGACCTTCCTGGGCCACTTTGGAAGAAGAGGAATTTTTGTTTGGCCACACTTAAAATGCACTAACAAAAAGGATAGGTGATGAGCAAAAAAAGCTGGACAGATCACAACCGCTTCAGCCCCGGAAGATTTTACCCCCTTCCTGAACGGTGCATTTTTTCGCGATTCGGCACTGCGTCGCTTTAGCTGACAATTGCGCGGTCGTGCGACCTTACACCCAAACAAAATTGACGTCCTTTTTTCCCCACAAATAGAGCTTTCTTTTTGGTGGTATTTTATCGCCTCTGCGGTTTTTATTTTTTCCATTATAAACAAAATAAGAGTGACAATTTTGAAAAAAAAAGCAATGTTTTTTTTTTACTTTTTGCTATATTAAATATCCCCCAAAAATATATTAAAAAAACAACTTTTTCCTCTGTTTAGGCCGATATGTATTCTACGTATTTTTGGTAAAAAAAAAAAAATCGCAATAAGCGTATATTGATTGGTTTGCGCAAAATTTATAGTGTCTACAAAATAGGGGATAGCTTTATGGCATTTTTATTAGGATTTTTTTTTTTTATGAGTAATGGCGGCGATCTGCGATGGACTGCGACATTATGGCGGACAGATCGGACACTTATGACACTATTTTGAGACCATTGGCATTTATACAGTGATCAGCGCTATAAAAATGCACTGATTACTGTGTAAATGACACTGGCAGTGAATGGGGTTAACCACTAGGGGGTGATGAAGGGGTTAAGTGTGTCCTAGGGAGTGATTCTAACTGTGGGGGGGAGGGGCTACAACACACATGACAGCGCTCGCTGCTCTCGATGACGGGGAGCAGTGATCTCTGTCCTGTCACTAGGCAGAACTGGGAAATGCTTTGTTTACAAATGGAGAGCGCGGCGGGTGCGCCCACAGCGCCGCTTCCTAAAGGACGTACCTGTACACCCTTTTGCCCACCAGTGCCATGCTGCCGACGTAAATCGGCGTGCGCTGGTTGGGAAGTGGTTACAGTGGTCGTCAACTTTGTTTATTTTTACCTACAGGCAAGCTTCTAATAAAGCATACCTGTAGGTAAAAGGAACACCTCCTAAAACGTGCACCGTATAAGAGGTATTCCTTTTTTTTCCTTTTTGTGAGCAGCAACCAGTGACGTCCCCCTGACGCATGCTCTCTGAAGGAATAGCATTCCCGTGCCATTCAGAGCTCTGTGCCACGGTTGTGACTCCCCGCGGGCATGTGCAAGAGTGATGCCATCGCGGCTCAGCCATTCAAGCGGCCGCAGCCCGCAAGTTAGACCGGGTGAAGATTGAAGGACACTGAAGCGGTGACAGCGTACCGCTGGAGGGCTTCATTTTTAAGTTAAGTCTTCCATAATGTGCTAATATGCAATGCATTCTTGCACATTATGCCTTTACCTTGCAGGGAGTGATTTTATTTGTCCTTGTTTACTACCGCTTTAATGATCATGGATATAGTAGTAATAATTGAAGCACTCCTCCAATGCCATGTCCATATATTCAGATATGTATAGAGAAGGTAGATATATAGATATATCGATAGATAGATATAGATATAGATAGATCGATAGATATAGAGAGATCTAGATAGAGCTATAGATATATAGATGGAGAGAGCGAGGGAGAGATATGGGGGAGGGAGAGATATGGGGGAGAGAGAGGGAGAGATATGGGGGAGAGATATGGGGGAGAGAGAGGGAGAGAGAGGGGGAGAGATATGGGGGGAGAGAGGGGGAGAGATATGGGGGGAGAGAGGGGGAGAGATATGGGGGGAGAGAGAGGGAGAGATATGGGGGGAGAGAGAGGGAGAGATATGGGGGGAGAGAGAGGGAGAGATATGGGGGGAGAGAGAGGGAGAGATATGGGGGGAGAGAGAGGGAGAGATATGGGGGGAGAGAGAGGGAGAGATATGGGGGGAGAGAGAGGGAGAGATATGGGGGGAGAGAGAGGGAGAGATATGGGGGGAGAGAGAGGGAGAGATATGGGGGGAGAGAGAGGGAGAGATATGGGGGGAGAGAGAGGGAGAGATATGGGGGGAGAGAGAGGGAGAGATATGGGGGAGAGATATGGGGGAGAGATATGGGGGAGAGATATGGGGGAGAGATATGGGGGAGAGATATGGGGGAGAGATATGGGGGAGAGAGAGGGAGAGATATGGGGGGAGAGAGAGGGAGAGATATGGGGGGAGAGAGAGGGAGAGATATGGGGAGAGAGAGGGAGAGATATGGGGGGAGAGATATGGGGGGAGAGGGAGATGGGGGGAGAGAGAGAGATGGGGGGAGAGAGAGAGATGGGGAGAGAGAGAGAGATGGGGAGAGAGAGAGAGATGGGGAGAGAGAGAGAGAGATGGGGAGAGAGAGAGAGATGGGGAGAGGGGGAGAGAGAGAGAGAGAGATGGGGAGAGAGAGAGAGATGGGGAGAGAGGGAGAGATGGGGAGAGAGGGAGAGATGGGGAGAGAGGGAGAGATGGGGAGAGAGAGATATGGGGGGAGAGAGATATGGGGGGAGAGAGAGGGAGAGATATGGGGAGAGAGAGGGAGAGAGATGGGGAGAGAGAGAGATGGGGAGAGAGAGGGAGAGGGAGAGAGAGGGAGATGGGGAGAGAGAGGGAGATGGGGAGAGAGAGGGAGATGGGGAGAGAGAGAGAGAGATATATACATACACACACTCCCACTCGCGTTAAGTAGATGTGTAAACTGTTTAGGCAGCCAAGCTCTGGCTTAGAGCACTGTCGGTGTCCCTGCTCTCCACTCTGATCACTTGCAGCTAAATGCAGGAAAATCAATAGACAATATTTAAAGTAAAACTGAAAGCAAAACTTTATTTTTTGTTTTTGGTAGAGTGGTGAGGGATTTGAAACGCTGTCTGTACCCCCGTTATGGAGGTTGGTCCTCTGGCTTGTTTACCATTCTCATTGAAAGCAAAAGTGTAGAAAAAAAATTAAAAATTCCACATGTCCCCAGAATAGTATTAGTTGGAAATCAATGAAGACACTAGTTCCGGTGACCCTGGTGTCAACCAGGGACGTAGCTAAGGGAGGGGGTTTGGTGGTTGAACCCCCCCCCCCCCCCCTCCAGAGCATCAGTGCAGAACTAGTAACGTCATGTGTGCTTCAACTACTACATCGCCGCACACTCAGCAGGCACTGACTCACACACACTGTTGCGTGCTGCCTGAGCCTGCTGGATGTGGCTGCTAATGGGAACGATGTTCCTGTTGTGAAAAAAGTGCAGGAACTTCCCTGAATCGATCCCTGAATATAGGTCACTTTATCTAAATTGTGTCTGTAAAGAAACGATTTATCTTTATGGCCTGACCCACCTGACACTCCCCATATTCATTGAGCTCACATAACAGATGTTCTGATGAAGCTCCTAGTCTTCTGTCAATTAAATGTACACCTTTAAACCACCATCTCAAGATGGGCTTCGCTGGCCTAGGTTTTTTAGCCAATAGGCCTTTCCCCAAGACCAAAACTGCGCTAGCTTTTGCGTCTTTTTTTTTTTTTTTTTTTTTTTTTTTTTTTAAAAAGGTAAATGTTGAGCAGTTGGATAACTTATTGCACTTGTCTTGATGATTATTCTGCGTCTGGCATATGTTTGATTTTACTGTATGTTTGTAATTTTGAGTATCTGCCCAGAAGACAAATATATGTACTTCTGTTTAACTAAACTTTGCATGAACTTCTTTCTGAACCTTTTTGTTATTTGAACTAGAGATACTGTCATAGTGTGTATGTACATTTTATGCATGACTAGAGTCATGGGTTAGCGGAGGAGACGGCACAGCAGAACACCTTGCTTTGCAGCTCCTTTTGTCTAATTGAAACCTCAGGCCTCTGATAAGGATGATTTATTTGCTGCTGCAATGACGGAGTTCAGTTCCCAACAGACTTTTTTTCAGCATGTGTGAAAGTGATACAATGTTTCACATGTCAGACCTCCATTGCTTTGTCTCCAAGGGAGATTCCGCTTACCTTCTGTTCCAAGATCTACCTGACATGTCTTTGATATAACCTGACAGCCAACCTTCTCAGTGAATTCTATAAGCTGCGGTTAGCCCAATGCAAGGTAAATAGCCTCTTACCGTGTTCTTTTCAGTTTACTACAGATAAGCGAATTAAACTCTCTGCAAAATATTTTTCTTGTGATAATTCTGCCATTCTTTCCGAGCAATGGCCCTTGTGAAAGAATTCTTTGTCTCCAGCAATTAGGCAAAAAAAAAGTTTTCCTTTTGCAACACACTTCTGAGATGAACCCAAAGCACTGGAAAATAATTTTGCAAGTTTAGCTTTTTATCAGTGTATATAGGACAGACCACAGATAAACCACAAACCACATCTTTTTCCACCACCACTGAAGACTTCTGTACTTTTTTTTTTTTTTTTTTTTTTTTTTCCTACATGCCCTCCTTTGTCATGAGGTTATTTGTATAACTTTTAGCAACTGAAATAAATGAATTGGCTCTTCGGTAAATAGGAACACCCTTGGAATTTGGCAGTCTTCTCTCCTCTTTAATGTTCTCACATTTCTAGGTAATAACTTGTCTAATATGCCTTTAAATCCTAATTCTTAACATTTGGTGTCACATTCATACACACATAGAGAGATAGAGATATATATATCTCTCTATTTCTATCTATATATATATATCTCTATTTCTATCTATATATATATATCTCTATTTCTATCTATATATATATCTCTATTTCTATCTATATATATATCTCTATTTCTATCTATATATATATCTCTATTTCTATCTAGATATATATCTCTATTTCTATCTATATATATATCTCTATTTCTATCTAGATATATATCTCTATTTCTATCTAGATATATATCTCTATTTCTATCTAGATATATATCTCTATTTCTATCTAGATATATATCTCTATTTCTATCTAGATATATATCTCTATTTCTATCTAGATATATATATATGTATGTATGTATGTGTACAATTTATTTTATTTATATGAAATAAAATATAATGTATATACGATGCAGCGAAGCGCATCAGCACATAATGATCCCAAATGCAAACCTATATATGTGTGTATGTATGTATGTATGTATGTATGCATGTATATATATATATATATATGTGTGTGTGTGTGTGTGTATATATATATATATATATATATATATATATATATATATATATACACACACACACACTGTCTGAAAGTTTTCTGAACAGTATAGAATGTGTTTGCATTTGGGAGCATTATGTGCTGATGCGTTTCACTGCATCGTAGGTAACTAATAATAATTTATATAAGGCGAGTGCAGCACTATTATAATAAAATAACAGCATGACAAATTTTTCAAATTTTCAAGTGAAAAAAAATGTAAAAGGAAAACTAAGGTAGAGTCCCAGTGGAAAAATCAGTCCATGAATAAAGAGAAAAACAAACATCCATCCATGTGGGATAGCGGTGACAAATTGTAAAAAAAATCGTGAAAGATTCTCCAAAGAATGTGCATTCAACTCCACACACCTGGCCAATTCCCAGACGATGTCTGGTAGTGACGAAACGCATAGGGTGGCGCCCTCAAAATTTTGATGGGCAAATGGAAAATTAAGTGAACCGAAGCCTGAGGAAACGCCCCCGACCTCATTGATGAGACACATTACTGTATTGCCTCTGATACGCCATATATCCTGTAAGTGCAACCCACTTATTATAATGAATTGAATTTTAAAAAGTACTGCACTATGGAAGCACTTTATTTTATATTTGTTGGATGGACATTCGTTCTCTCCCACGGATGTTTTTTTTCCTCTTTATTCATGGACTGATTTTTTTCCACTGGGACTCTGCCTTAGTTTTCCTTTTTTTACATATTTTTTTCACTTGAAAATTTTGAATATATATATATATATATAATATATATATATATATATATATATATATATATATATATATATATATATATATATATATATATATATTATATATTCAAAATTTTCAAGTGAAAAAAATATGAAAAGCAAGAAATTTATGCTATATATGGAATATAGTGAATATGACAAGCTGCCAGCACAGAAAAAAAAGTCTAAAAAAAAAAAAAAAAAGACAAAAAATTAATATTATATTTATATATATATATATATGTATATATATATATATATATATAATATTAATTTTTTGTCTTTTTTTTTTTTTTTAGACTTTTTTTTCTGTGCTGGCAGCTTGTCATATTCACTATATTCCATATATAGCATAAATTTCTTGCTTTTCTAGCGCAGCGTTGACACACCTGGGCTTCCTTTTTTTCACAACTAATAATTATTCTTTACAGATTGATAAACAGCAGAATTTTTAACAGCCTGAGCAATAGATGGATTATAACCAAATGGTTCGGACTACCACAACTCCAGTTAGTGATACTAATCACACCGTTTAGTTTTACATTGTCCCTTCTCTTTCTGTATATGGATGCTGGCACTAATTATTTTAATTTAAAAAAGTATCTTTTTTCTTAATCGATATTCAGTGGTCACATGACCCAGCTCTTTCTCAGCCTGTCTGCAGGGAAACACAGGCAGGAGGATATTCTAGTCCTCGTTTTTGCTGATCACATGTTCAAAAGAAAAAACAGCCTTTGGATTACAGAGAAAATAATATTAATATTTTAACTTGTCATCCAAATATATATTTGTAATCAAATCTTTATTATTGTTTGGACTGACATGGTGTGGGCGGATTTTTGTTAGTCACAGGCTGTGTCGCACCCCTCCAGCCGGTGTCTTGGAATAAGAGGGAGGTGAAGCCTCCATCAATCTATATGTAATATTTCCCTCCATTGTGTTTAGCTGGTTAGTGGGCATTAAGGAGGGAGGGAGGGAGTGGACTGTCATTTACCGCTGTGTATATGCCAACATGTGTGACTCTATAGTCACATGGGCTGCTCTGATGTCATAGGGAGGAAATGCTTAGCATAGAAACTCACTAATAACAGCATGTGTAGAGTAGCCAACACTGCTCTGCAAAATCCCTGGCTGCATTGGGGACTTGGACAGAAGGGGGCAGAGAACTGCAAGGATCATCCAGGTTTTTTCAGAATACAGGAAATGAATCTAAGGATGTGGGTTTAGTGACACTTTTTAAGTCTTTTAAACAAAACTTATAGTAGCATGCAAGTACCAGCTATTGTACAGACTACTCAGGAAAGGCCCCTAAAAATCTTTTTTTTATTTATTTATTTATTTATTTATTTTGAGGGTAAAGACATTGATCCAAGCTGATGCAATACAGCACAGTTATATTGGCTATAAAGCTTTGTATACATGATTGATGTGTTTAGAACTATCTGGCCATAGAAAGGGTAGGGAAATAATTGGCGTAGACTTGCACTCTTAAGTGCACTTGACACAAGACATGCGTTGTAAACGCCAGTTTTATTTCTCTTTTCATGGTACAGAGAATACCTGGGGACACTTCAAACACACATATCAACCTATGATTTAGGTGTTGATTTGTATTGTGTTTTTGAGCAGCCTTGGTTTCTTCTGTTGAGTGTCACAGCTTTGCAACAGGCTTAATCCTTAAAGTAGAGCTATAGGCAAAACTTTTTTATTTTTATTTTTTTGAAATTTGGTTATAACCCGTCAGATTTTTAATTTTTTTTTTTTGCCATCTATGTACCATTGCAGAGATTTTTCTTCTCTTCCTGCCCCATAGCCAAACAGGAAGTGAGAGGAAATCCCTGCAAAATAAAGTAATTAATTCCTTTGTAGATCCAGGGGTCACCAGAACTAGTATCACCTTTGGAAGATTTCCCCTCTAACTTTTCCGAGGACAACCCAAAATTTGTGATTTTCTTTTACTTTCATTGATGATAGTAAACAGGACAATTAGAGAGGGGAAATCTCCCTAACTAGGACACAGCAATAACAGGTGTCCTATTCCCCCTCCATTCTAAAACTAAAAAGTTTTTTGCCTTTTTAATTATACTTTTAATGGAATTCTATAGCCACAGCATACTTACATTTTATTACAACTGCATTGTAAAAACAAGCAGTAGTTATTATTGACGATCCAAACATAAGCTTACTTGAAAAATGTTTTATGTTGCCTGTCTGCTGGCCATCCCTTTCCACAACTTCCTGGATTCCCTGCATGCTTTGCAGCTTCCCCTCTGCTGCTTTACTTTTTAGATTCTAAGGACTACATATCCCATGGTACCTTGCTGTCTGCAAGCAGTGACTCTTGTACTGAGTCTGCCTCCTAAAACATCAGCACTTCTGTAATTCAGAACGCGGGCTCTGCAAAATGTGACACAGCAGTGCCTACCAACAGGGCATAGTGAATAGGTGCGACAGAATTCAAGGAAGTAAATGTATATGAATAATCACAAAGTAAGTTTACAAACTTCAAGATCGTTCCAGTTCATAGGAGTAGGCTAGAAATAATTTAAATTCAATATGGAAATAGGATTTTTACATTTTGACCATAGATAAAAGGGAAGTATTGGCAAAGCTTGTTTAGTTATACTTGTTTTGTGGGTACTACTTGTGCTCTCCTGTGACACGGAGCCATCTGACAATGGGCTTAAGCCGACTCTTGGCTGATGTCACGAAGCCGCCTGGGCTTTGGAAGGATCCAGACAATGTCGGGATCCCCCTAGATTCCTGATTGGCAGCTGGCTCAGCCTCTCTGTGCACAGTTGAGAGCCTGAGCCCAGCTGCTCCTGGCCCCTCACCTGCCCAGTGCTCCAGTGAGCACTGGAGGGCTAGAGCAGACTGGAAGCAATGCTGCAGCCATAGAGGCGAGTATCAAAGTTTTTCCTTCGATTCCCACACGCCTTGTTTTAATAAGAAGCAACCCTACAGATTCCACTGATTATTCAACATAAGGATAAAAATACTTGTGCATACAACTATATAAATTGAGTGTGTTCTACGAATATGTATCAACAGTGCAAGCATAAAAAGTGCAAAGTGCTAATAAAAGTGATAATCCAAAGTGCTGGTGTACATAAATGAATCAAAAGTTCATAATGTGTTTCATCCAATGGGAACATATATTGGAGGGGAGAGGTGATGGTGATGGTGATATCCTTTAAAATGGAGGGATCCGGTGAAACCGGGCTCTCTAAACTCTCACCTTAAGTAAGATGAACTTTAGGCGTCAAACAGGTTCTGAATTGGATGTTGTATGGTGTGATTCAGGTAGGGCTTCTCTGATGGTTTAATGATCCTCCCGATATATAAAACCTATCAAAAAGATGAAAAGGGGGGGGGGTTGGTTGCCCACCTGGGCTCCACCAATCCGGTGGGATGTATGAGGAAGGGAGAGAAAGAGGCCTCCAATAGTGTAGTAAAGTTATATAAAACGGAGTTTATTAAAGTAATAGGGTGGTCTCTTACATTGAAAACAAATAAAAACAGCATATATTGCAAAATGATAGATCAGAGCGGCGTCTGAGGCGCCTCCTTACTGACTTCCGGTTACGTCTGCTCTCTGCCACGCCCTACGCGTTACGTCACCACTCGTGACTTCAACTGGGGACGAGCGGTGACGTAACGCGTAGGGTGTGGCAGAGAGCAGACGTAACCGGAAGTCAGTAAGGAGACGTCTCAGACGCCGCTCTGATCTATCGTTTTGCAATATATGCTGTTTTTATCTGTTTTCGATGTAAGAGACCACCCTATTACTTTAATAAACTCCGTTTTATATAACTTTACTACACTATTGGAGGCCTCTTTCTCTCCCTTCCTCATACATCCCACCGGATTGGTGGAGCCCAGGTGGGCAACCAACCCCCCCCCTTTCATCTTTTTGATAGGTTTTATATATCGGGAGGATCATTAAACCATCAGAGAAGCCCTACCTGAATCACACCATACAACATCCAATACAGAACCTGTTTGACGCCTAAGTTCATGTTACTTAGAGTTTAGAGAGCCCGGTTTCACCGGATCCCTCCATTTTAAAGGATATCACCATCACCTCTCCCCTCCAATATATGTTCCCCGTGGATGAAACACATTATGAACTTTTGATTCATTTATGCACACCAGCACTTTGGATTATCACTTTTATTAGCACTTTGCACTTTTTATGCTTGCACTGTTGATATATATTCGTAGAACACACTCAATTTCTATAGTTGTATGCACAAGTATTTTTATGCTTTTATGTGATAGATTTGAAGCGCGAAATCACTTTATTATCATTATGTTGAGTGTATGTGAACGCTTTTGATTTTGCTGCAGTCCACAGAGACATCATGACTATTTACACATTCTTTTACCATTTTTCTATATTTAGTTTTTTTATTCTGGTATTGACTCAGTCCGTTAACTCAATATAGCGCGAGGGACTACACCACATATTCAACATAAGGGTTTAAACTTAATCATTGATCTGATTGTTAAAATTATTTGGTAAGAATTTAGTAGATAATCATTTTTGGAGACTCATTCATACACAAACCTGTTTTTTGCATGAAAGTAATGCAAAGTGCTTATTCGAGTATATACTGTATTTATTGGCGTATAACACTCACTTTTTCACCATGAAAATCGGGTGCAAATAGCGTGTGCGTGTTATACGCCAATACTTCAATTTTAGCTGCCTCGGAGGGGGCAGGGAGGGGGGTGGGATGAACGCTGACAGATTACATACAGTGAGAATCTCCTGTTTACTTGGCGGCCTCTGTAATAGTAAGTCCCGTATCCTGGGCCGCCATTGGACCACTGTTCTGTCTATCATAGGAGATTCTCACTGTATGTAATCTGTAAGCGCTCGTTCCACCCCCCTCCCTGTCCCCTCTAGGCTGCAGATGGGCATTGATCAGGCTGCACTAATGGTATTGATGAGGCTGCTGCATTGAAGGCAGTGGCGAGGCTGCTGCATTTGAAGGCAGTGGCGAGGCTGCTGCATTTGAAGGCAGTGGCGAGGCTGCTGCATTTGAAGGCAGTGGCGAGGCTGCTGCATTTGAAGGCAGTGGCGAGGCTGCTGCATTTGAAGGCAGTGGCGAGGCTGCTGCATTTGAAGGCAGTGGCGAGGCTGCTGCATTTGAAGGCAGTGGCGAGGCTGCTGCATTTGAAGGCAGTGGCGAGGCTGCTGCCTCTGAAGGCAGTGGCGAGGCTGCTGCCTCTGAAGGCAGTGGCGAGGCTGCTGCCTCTGAAGGCAGTGGCGAGGCTGCTGCCTCTGAAGGCAGTGGCGAGGCTGCTGCCTCTGAAGGCAGTGGCGAGGCTGCTGCCTCTGAAGGCAGTGGCGAGGCTGCTGCCTCTGAAGGCAGTGGCGAGGCTGCTGCCTCTGAAGGCAGTGGCGAGGCTGCTGCCTCTGAAGGCAGTGGCGAGGCTGCTGCCTCTGAAGGCAGTGGCGAGGCTGCTGCCTCTGAAGGCAGTGGCGAGGCTGCTGCCTCTGAAGGCAGTGGCGAGGCTGCTGCCTTTGAAGGCAGTGGCGAGGCTGCTGCCTTTGAAGGCACTTGTAAAGCTGCAGATGGGCATTGATCAGGCTGCATTGATGGGCACTGACCCTTATTTTGCTACGCTGATAAATACGGTATTAACTCAAGAGTACCTTCAGCCTCATCCAGATCTGTAAATTATTTTTTTATTTTTATTTTTTTTTTTGCTGTGATTTAACTTCCTTTTTAGAGGGTGGCTATGTTCATTCCTCATGGCTCCCACTTTATGTAGGAACGTAGCCACCCTCTCTTGCCCAATCCTGAGATGGACTAGACTAGATATACTTAATTGCCAAAAATAAAGTGGAGGATTATTCACTTCCAGCTTCTGGTTTTTAATCTAGTTTGGAAGAAAATCTTGAAATTGTTGGCCTGCAGCAAGAAGAGATAACTGTCCATAGCTTGATGCCACTCCTGTGTAGGCATTGCACAAATTGGCTATAAGCGGGTGGCAGTTTGTTTTACCAGTGGGGGGTACCCTTTAATGTACAACTGTCATAAACTGTAAGAAACCAGCTGTTAGGAGCCTGCTGCTTACAATCAGTAATGGCAAGTACATATAATCTGGGTTTAAATAAGGTTACTGGTGACTTATAAATTGACGACTTTCCTTTTAAATCATGGAATGGAGTATTCCCGCATGCGGCAGTCAGGTTTGTTTCATCCTCCAGCCCATATTGGAAAAATTGCAACAGGATATTGAATGCTATCAGTAAGATACTTTCCTGTTCTTACAGCAAAATATTACTGCGAGAAAGGAAGTACTATCTTCCAACTGTAATCACATTAAATAAAATATAAATGTTTTGTAGCTTATGTCCATTTTTGGCAAACACATGATTGCACAGCCCCGTTGCTTTGTTTTTCCCTTTAGGGGGTGGGGGGAGGGCGGGGGCGGTGGTGTGTCTATTATATAGTGGGTGGGAAGAGGATGACTCGGCTACATGACTTTGTTAGTACTTTTTTTTTTCTTTTCTTTTTAGACCATATATTTTTTTATTGAAGTTTTCATCATAAAAATTCACAGAAAAGAAAAATAGAGAGAAGACAAAGCTTGGGAAAATAACTGAGCCCATAGATACATAAAAATATAATTGACAACATGGATATGGCTCTTGGTATGCATTGCTATAAGCGTGTTAAAGGATTGCAAATTTTGGAGCACGTGAGTGAGTTAAAGCGTATAAAGCCAACAACAACAGAGCCAAAAAAAAGGATATGTTGGGTACCAAAATCAAATGTATAAAGTGAAGGCTCAAGAGAGAGAATGAAAAGAAGAAAAAAAATAAGGGAAGAAAAGTAGGCTTGTTGGCGAGGTAGCCAATGCTGTGTAAAGAAATAGGGGTTAGGAAGGTTTGGAGGCCATATAGGTGAGTTCTAATAGGTTAACACTTTGATTACCACTGCTGGTATTGCTTTAGGTGGGATGAGAGAGAGCTTTTTATTTATCGATTATGCAAAGAGGATGACCTGACAAACAACGGGGAAGAACATTCCCTGTCTGTGTGAGCTGCCTTGACGGCGTGTCTTCTGCGGGGAGCCGCTGTCAATCAACACAGCCAGACTGGACGGGGCATGGCAACCAAACAGATAACAGGAAGTACAGGCACACATGTGCAGATAAAGTGTCCTGTACAGGGGCGGACTGACCACTCGGGCACTGCCCGAGGGCCCCTTGCCACTAAGACTCGGGCACTGCCCGAGGGCCCCTTGCCACTAAGGTGCCCCATAAGGGTTGCCAGCCTCAATAAAACCAGTGACAGCATGTAAAAATCTGTGTTTTTTTTTTTTAAATCCAAAGATTATAGCTGCCCCGCCTCTCCAGTACCCTTTCCGTGTGTATACTGTGTGTGTATACTGTGTGTGTATACTGTGTGTGTATACTGTGTGTGTATACTGTGTGTGTATATATTGTGTGTTTATACTGTGTGTGTATATATTGTGTGTATGTGTGTATACTGTGTGGCCCCATAATCTCTTATTGCCCTGGGGCCCCATAATCTCTTATTGCCCAGGGGCCCCATAATCTTCTCCTATTGCCCGGGGGGCCCCATAATCTTCTCCTATTGCCCGGGGGGCCCCATAATCTTCTCCTATTGCCTGGGGGGCCCCATAATCTTCTCCTATTGCCTGGGGGGCCCCATAATCTTCTCCTATTGCCTGGGGGGCCCCATAATCTTCTCCTATTGCCCGGGGGGCCCCATAATCTTCTCCTATTGCCCGGGGGGCCCATGAGTTGTCAGTCCGCCCCTGGTCCTGTATCTCCATTCAGAAAACATAGATAAACGCAAAGTCACCACGCCAGCACGGATCTGCTTCTGTGCTTGGCATTGTCAAAATGAAACGGGCAGAAGGAGAACTAGCATGTGTTTCAGAAGAAATAAGGATCTCCATAAAGAACAGGCTAAATTTACCCAAAACTACTTGGTTAAACAGACACACGCATGTGATTTTCACTTCCACTAGGGTTTTATTGAAATATTTTAAAATACAAGTTGTAATTTACAAAAACATGTGGATGTAAGCTTAGCCAGGGGTCTAAAAACCTTCAAAACAAAAGGCCAGTTTACTGCCTTTCAAACTTTTGGGGGACCAGACTGTGGCCAGTGGGAGTATAAAATGTTCTGGCACTGGTGGGCGTAAACAACGCCATAGGCTTGGTGTTCAGTGGGAGTAAATACATTTACATAATTGGTTTCAGTGAGAGGAATAGTTGCCCCATCAATGGTGTCAGTGGGAGGAATGGTGCCTCCTATTAGTGGAAGGAATAGTACCCAAGATCTGGATAAAGGCAACCAAAGGACCACAGGCTACAGTTTGGAGACCCCTGAGCTAAGCACTGATGGCTTCCAAAACTGTAGACATCTGACATGCATAAATGTGAAACTATAACAAGTCTCTCTTGGTTATCATGCGAGGATTTAGGGCGAATAGTGGAACACTGACCAGGATGCTCAATCCAGGTGGAAAAGTTAGGTCTGCTTCAAGGTGGAGATAAGAGTGCAAGAGCCTTCACAGTAGGGAGTTTTAAGGGGGTATCTTGGGGGAGGTGGAAAAGGAATGGGGTAAGGGAGGGGAGGGGGTGGGAGATGGAGGACACCAAAGACACCTGATGCAGGACCCTAAGGCATGGCTCCTATAGAGGAAGAACTTGCCATAGGCGTTAAACACATACAGGCCATTTTAATGTTTTGAAGCTTTTTTTTTTTTTTTTTGTGTGTAATTAACCAGCCCATTTGATGTATTTATAGTATGCAAAGCAGTTGCTCAAAAGCTGCCACACAAAAGCAAAATTAAGAGATCTTGGGTTACTTTTGTTTTGATCATAGTGAATTGCATTACACACTGTTTTTAGTTGTTTGAATAAATTGTATTAAATGTCAATGTCGCACAAAAGTTACGTTTTTCCATTGTTGAGAGATGAGCAGTCTATTGCTAAATGGAGATACTGCCTGATTTGTAGTTTGTACAAGGCTCCAGGAGACTGGGAGTCAAAGCTTCGACTACAAATTAGATACAGCCCCTCCATATGTTCAGAAGCAGAATAGTTTATATTCACGGATAGTTGATTCAAATGTTTAGCAGTGATGCTTTGTTATTATGGTGGCACCACAAAAATAAGGGTTTTAAGGAGTTTCACATAAATGACAAAGACTTTGTATAGGCAGCTCATCTAAGAACATAATTATTTAACACATGGGCTGTACCGGATGCCAGGATGATTTATTTATTTATTTATTTTGGATTTTTTGCTTCTTTACAAAGGAAAATTGAAATTTCAAGTGACGTACATGCTGGTCTGTCATAATTTCCTTCTTTACGTTTCTTATGAATTTCCTTGCTGATATTAATCATGACTACCAGTGTAAACTTGTGTTTAGAGTGGCTTCTTTCATTTGATGCACGTCGTATAACATTGGTGTTTCCACACTAAACAAACTGCTAGTATTGACATGTAAGCCTGCCTAAGCCTAACATGCTGCAATTGTGGAATTAAGCCATTTTCTAAGAGTGAAAGACTAATCGACCACTCCTTTTGCAGGTAAGCAAAGTACTTTTGAAATATTTGGTGTAAAGCCATCCATAGTTAGGCTGCTTTCACACTGGGGCGGTAGGGGGCATCGGCGGTAAAACAGCGCTATTTTTAGCGCTGGTATACCGCGGTGCAGTTTGAACCACTCGTATAGTGCGGCTATAGCCGCGGTATTGCCGCGGTATAGCCACGCTGTCCCATTGATTTCAATGGGCAGGAGCGGTGAATACACCGCTCCTTCACCGCTCCAAAGATGCGGCTTGCAGGGGATTTTTTTCTTCTCCTGCCAGCGCACCGCTTCAGTGTGAAAGCCCTCGGACTTTCACACTGAACAAACAGCGGAGGCTGTTTTGGGGCGGTTTGCAGGCGGTATTTTTAGGTGCAAAAACGCCTGCAAACCGCCCCAGTGTGAAAGGGGCCTTAATGCAATTTTCTTTCCTGCAACCATGGGTTGATGGGGGAATCCCTCCTGTGGAGAACACACAGTGATTATTGTTAGCGGCTATAGCCACCAGCAATAACCACATGATAAATCTGGCATGCCGGTTGTACCCGTTCTGGAAATTTTTTTTTAGATTGGCAACTCCTATCCACATATTGATCAGTGGTTCCAAATTAATAACTACTGCAGTAGGGAACAGAGACACAAAAATATACACTCCGCATCTTTCCAAAATAACTGTTCTGTTTATTCGACACAATTGAAGGTTTTTATACACATGATTACTTGGGTACCACATTAATATTACAGTTTTACTTTTATGGTAACAAGAGGCGTAACATAGGCTAAATTCTAATCAGGACTCTAAAGATTGCAATATGTAATCAAAACATTGTTAGTGCCATGTGCACAATGAGTGCAGTGTGCAATACATAGGCAAAGCATACAAAATAGAATACAATTTTATACAGAATTTCCAATATCCTTAACATACCCAAGTCGATTGATGGATCCACTTGGGTACAGTCAGCCTGTCCATACATGGACAGCTGAACCGGCCAAGATTCGAACTGTCTAAGGCTGGCTTTTAGCCCTTTGTGCAGGATATCTTGCTCTGGAAAAACATGGCTGCCATTTATTTACCTATCTTGCTGGGATAGGTAAATAAATGGCACTTGAAGCACTAAAATACTTATCCAAGGTATAGAATTAATATTGGTTGGTCCTCCAGTTTAACAGAGATCACATACCCAAAATACCTAGGCTTTTGATTACATTAATAACACTTTTGGTAGCACAAAGGTAGTATATTATTTTTACCAGTAAAAGTACTTAAAGCGGATCTCCACCCCTTTTTAAAACAATAGATGAAGAGCATTACCGCAATGTCCTAATGACAAAATGGCCCTCTTTTTTTTTTCTACAGTCCATTTGTTGCTGTTAGTATCTTTGTGTCTTCCAGGAAGTCCAGCCTGCGGTTATGGGCGTGTTTACTGCGGCTAAATCGTCACTTCCTATTAGCCGCACTGGCTCCTGGGAGCTTGTGTCATTGTTCCCAGGGGTCAGTGCGGCGGCCTGGCACGAGTTATCTCGAGATCACGCCATCACAACGGGCGGGACTTCCTACGACGCCACTCGTTGTGATGGCAACCGGAGCTGTTGATGGCGCTCCGATGTCAGACTACTGCGCATGCGCGAGATCGGAAATAGAACGGGCGGTGCATGCTGGTCGATCAGCAGCACCGTATCCCGGAAGAGGATGCCTGTGGGCTTCACATGCCCACAGGCAAGATGACAACCGTCTCTAGCAGAATTTAAAACTTTCTTTATTAAGAGAAAACGGGCAGCACTGATCCTCAAAAACGGAACAAGTGAGTTCTATATTCGTAGATCCTAATCTTTGTCATTTTGCCCAAAAAAAAATAAAATATCCAAGATAGTGGAACCCCGCTTTAAGCCAAGCACATGTCCACTCTAACACAGTGAAAAAGCTCACGTGTTTGCATATTGATTCAGATAGGGAAAAATGTATGTTTCCTGTAATTTATTACACTTTACTTTAGTGAATAAACTGGAGTCTTTCTTTCCCAGCTCAACTAATGGATCTATTTAAACACACAAGAATAATTCTTCTTTTATGGGGATTAGAGCAATCATTCATGAGCAGAGATCTTTGGACATTTTGGAAAATTACTGCATAGAAATAAATGTATGCTTATTCTTCTCTTGGTTGCTATAGGTATTTTTTTTGAAAGTCACACTTTAATTGCCCAGTAATCTCGGTGCTTTTTTTTCACATTACTTGTATTATGATGGCACTTGTTCTACAAGTCAGAAGCTTCTAGGTTTATTAACAGAGCGAACTATGGGCTGGGAAGATGTATAAAAGCATATACGAAGCATTTTTGCAATGCGTGCACTTTGTTGTTGTTCAGTCCTTTAGTGCCGGTTTACACTGATGCGAGTTCATAACGAATGTGATGCGTCAAAAACATTCTAAATTCCCATGTCATCCATAAAGTCATTGTTTTCAATGACCGTCGTTCACATACATGCGTTGCGATTCCCCTACAAATGCGATGCGATAAAAAAAGGGTCTTGTGCGAGTTTACTGCGTTGCGAATTTAGCCCCCATAGACATCACTGTAAATCGTTCTGGAATCGCATTGTTGGTTCAGATATGTGCAAATTCCACCACACTACTCTCCACAAAAACCAGGAAATACACAGGAAGTTAACACCTTTTTTTCTTTTTCCATTATGATTCCATTGGCTAGAACATCAATCGGAGCTACGACCAACTCCTGAAATTCGTGGTAAAATCGCGTTAAAATCGCGGTAAATTCGCGGTAAAATCGCACCTCACACAGGACAAAAAAAACGGAACAAACTTGCAGCGCAGCAGTGTGAACCGGCACTTAGACGTGTCCGTGCCCCGGAGCTTGTTCATTGTTTCGATGATGCTATCTATCCATCTTGTTTTCTGTTGTCCTCTTCTCCTTTTCCTTCCATATTTTCCAGCATCAGGGTCTTTTCCAATGAGTCCTCTCTTCCCATTAGGTGGCCAAAGTATTTGAGTTTCAGCTTCAGGATCTGTCCTTCCAGTGAATATTCATGGTTGATTTCCTTCAGGATTGACCGGTTTGATCTTCTTGCCATCCAAGGGACCTTCAAGAGTCTTCTCCAACGCCATAGTTCAAAAGCATCAATTCCCTCGGCCTTCAGCCTTCCTTATTGTCCAACTTTCACAGCCATAGGTTACTACTGGGAATACCATAGCTTTGACTATACAGCACTTAGTCGGTAGGGTGATGTCTCTGCTTTTTATAATGTTGTCTAGGTTGCATGCGCATTACCCTATGTTTTATATTTCACTCATCACTGCAAGTGCAGAAACATTTGCTGAATTTTATCACTATTATTTATTATAATGCCCAGACATACATTACAGTTAAATTATGAATACAAACTTCTTTTAGTTAAAGGGGTTGTAAACCCTCGCCATTTTCCACCTTAATGCATTCTATGCATTAAGGTGAAAAACATTTTTTAATGCAGCAGCGCCCCCGAGCCCCCCTTATACTTACCTGAGCCCCGAAATGTGCGCGATGGGAACGAGCACACCAGCTCCGGCCGGCGTCTTGTGTCCTGATTTGATAGATTGATAGCGGCGCAGCCATTGGCTCCCGCCGCTGTTAATCAAATCCAATGACGCGGGTGCCAGGGGGGTGGGGGCCGAGTCCGGCATTCGTGTCTATGGACGCAAATGCTGGACTCGGGAGTGCACCCGCAAGGTAACCCCCTCAGGAGAGCGCTTCTCCTAGGGGTTATCTGATGTGGGGAGGAGCCACAAGAGCCGCCGGGGGACCCCAGAAGACTAGGCTTGGGTCCACTCTGTGCAAAATGAGCCGTTATTTAAAAAAAACAAAAAAACAAACAAAAACCAAATCCTTTCAATCAAGTTATTGACAAATAGTACAGTTCTCTCAAGTGTCGGTAATATATCAGATATATCTATCTATCTATCTATCTATCTATCTATCTATCTATATATATATATATATATATATATATATATATATATATATATATATATATATATATATATATATATATATATATACTGTGAATAATGAAAGCGTTAACAGGGTTTGTGTAATGCTGACGTAATTGGGATTAGTTTGGAGTCTATTAATCTTTATAACCTGTATCCCATGGAACCCCTCTTCATATAGCTCTATGAGATCTCCCTTGTGTCAACATTGATTTGCTCTTTGATGACTGATGGTTTTATGAATGTTAAACAAGGGTGTTCTGTATGTACACTTGAGGAAATTCTACATCCCTAAATACTAATATTTCATTACAAAACTTGTGTTGGACATGTGACTACTTTCAGTGGTCACCTGATTCAAGAATACAGTTCATTTTTTTGGTTAGTCATAACATTACTAACTGGTTTACCCAATCAGCATGCACATCCCAAAAAAAAAAGCCTCAGCCCACACTTCAACGAGTTTGTTGTACTAAAATGCATCACTCAGGAAATGCTGATATAAGTTAACCCCTTCACGCCGACCGTACGCAAATATGCATTCTCGGCTTGAAGGGGTTATAGCGGGGTGATGCCCGGTACCTTTTTTTTTAGAGCCAGCGGTTGGCTTTTTTAGTGATGACAACCGATGCCACTCGGCTGTAATCCTAAAGGAGTGGAAGGGGACACCCCCCTGCTGCCCTTCCGCCACTCTTCCTGGGCCTCCCGTCCCACCGGGAGACTCGAGCCACCGTTTGGTGCATCCGCCACTTAGGCTGGGACCCACACGAAGCCGCATTCGGCTTAGATCGGGTATCTGATGTAATATCCCTGAAGTGACGTCACAACGCTCATTTACGCTTTACTCGGCTTCCAATGGCGCCGATTTTATTAGCTTTTTTTTTTTTTAGCTATACAAATTACTTGGAACCCCCAAACAGTATATAATTTTTTAAGCACAGGCCCTACAGAATAATTTTTTTATGCCACACATTATTTGCGCAGAGGTTTTTCAAATGCAATTTTTTCCCCCTAATATCACATATGACTTATTATTATTTTTTTTTGTATGATTTTTGGTCACGTTATAAACACATGTTGTATGGGGGTGGTTGGGAGAGATGTAGAGGGGAGAAGAAAGAGGGAAGTGGAGTAAGGATGTGAGAGAGAAGGAATAGGTAGAGAGGCCTGGTAACCTTTAGGTTGGCCATATATTAAACAATTTTATTGGTAGATTTGTCAAAACCATGTAATATGAGGTCAAATCTAAACACTGTATGCAATCAGTCAGGCCCTTGCACTACAAAGTTGAAGGAAAATTGAATGAGAAAATTGTATAGTGCATGGCCAGCTTTAGATCTATTTGAGATAAAGATCATCCAGACTATTTGTATTCAGATATGGGGAGCCTCCGCCTCTCATGACCTTTCACTCCTCTTTGGGGAATAAAAATAAGTATGATATGGTTGATATGATATGGATATAGGATATGCACCTCTGTATGTAGTGTTATGTATGTGATTTTAAATGTTTTTCTTTTTTTTTTTTTTTTTTTCCTTGCTCAATTAATGATTGCTGTCTTGGTCTTCATTCATTCTTAGGTGACGCTTTAAAAGCCTTTACAGGTTGTCACTTAAGAATTACAAAGGAGGTCTGGTGCTAGAATTACTGCCCAAACTGCCACAAATTATGGTACTGTAAAAAATCTCGGAACTTTTAAAAGCCTTTACCACTTACCAGTTTGGAGTTCAACAGCTTCCGCAACATGTAAAAGTGATCCAGTGGATGTATAGCCGATTGGATCACTCCTACATTATTCAGCATTGCCGGCTAAAAAAAACGAAAAAAGATAAAAAAAAATGCAGCTGCAGCCACGACCCTGGTAGAACCACTGAAACCCGAGGACATATGGGCACATCCCAAGGGCGGCGAGTGGTTAATGTACACCGGAACAGTGGAATTCAAGAACATAGCTATACTGCTGCCTTTAGGATTTTGATACTGGCAAACTCAAAAGCTGTCGGCTAGCCAAGTGTAACCTTGCCCACTCCCATGATGCTTATATAGTGCTAGTGTCCTAGGATGGACATTTTTTATTTTTAGTTTTTTATTGAGAAAAGCAAACCCAATTTTTACCAGACTTTTTCTTTACTCGAGACCATTTTTTTCTTCAATCAAAATTGGTTATGCTGCTGAGCCGGGATTCATCATGCAGTTACCCAGATCAGCTGGTACTCTGCGCCGTAGCTGAACTCCTCTACACTAGAGTTGTGGGACTAGCCCTTAATGTGCCCTTTAGGCACTGGACACTGCTTGTGGTGCTCTCCAAACACCTAGTGCATTGACTTGTTGGCCACAGTGATTTTTTTACAGGTCAAAGACTTTGACGCAGCCTCTGGTATGATCCTGATCCCAGAAGACTCCCTAGGGCAGTGATGGCGAACCTTGACACTCCAGATGTTTTGGACCTACATTTCCCATGATGCTCACCTACACTGCAGAGTGCATGAGCATCATGGGAAATGTAGTTCCAAAACATCTGGGGTGCCAAGGTTTGCCATCCCTGCCCTAGGGAGTATGTCTGCTGTAGGGGTGAAGCTTGCCTGGAATGCGAACTGACCAAGGTCTCCCTCGCTAGCCCTAGACACAGTTTAAAGAACACTGATAAATGTATGCTTAGTCAAGGGGATGCCTTTTTTTTAAAATTTTTTTATTTATTGCAGAAAACTTGAACAGGAAACGGGTGCAGGATATTCTAATTTGGAAATTAGCGGAAAGACCAACTTTAGACAACCTCCTCTTCTAATTGCCTTTTCTGAGGGTAGGAGGGAATGGCCAGCTAATGTGGAACTTTGAGAGCAGACCCAGTCCTTAGAGCAACCTCTGACACTTACACCCCCAAGCACATGCACATCTGGGATCCATAATCAAACTCTTACCCAAAGTTCCAAGGACAGCTGTCTACCGTTCAGCCTCCATGTGACATTCTCCAGTGAGGAAGAAAAAAAAAAAAGACCAGCTTCCGTAGGTGATGCCCTCCAGGCAACTGCCTCTCAATCACATCTCCTTTTAGGCCCTCAGCCAAACACTTGCTGAGGCCCAAACAGCAAGTCCAGTACACAGACTGCGTCTCAGGGGCAGCAGCCCCGGGCCAAGAATGCTCTGAGCAAGCCTCCCAATCATTTATCTTCTCCCTTGGGTGCCCCTCCTATAGCAGATAATTATTCAGAACTTCAGTGGTTGGCCCTCTGCTATATTCTCTGGAAGCCTTTTCTGGAGGCAAGCATGAATTATCCACAACTAAGCTTAGGGATACCTAGAAACAGATCATCGCTCCACTTAGCACAGCAGAGCCAAATACTAAATTTATCCTAACTAGGACAAGGTGCTACAGCAGTTTTTCAGACTACGGCTTTTTTTTTTTTTTGACTGCTTAAAAGAAGTCTAACAAAAAGCCTAAAACCCAAATAGAAAACCTGGGTCAGGAACATGTTTGCATGTTTGCAACCCATTTACAAATGTTTGCCAGTCTCTTTTGCTGCTTCAAAAAAAAAATAAAAAAAATTAGGACATCGTAGTGATAAGAGTTTCAACCTCATCAACACAAGGTTTCAATCCCAGTGCTAAGAGTTTCAACGCTTGGAGACTATTGCTCCATCGTTATAGGTTAGACAGATCTCCTCGCTGGTAGGTTTTGTTACATTTTTTGATGCACATTTTAAAAACTGAGGGAAATATTTTTTTCCCAAAGCATGCTTTAAAAATGAACATGCTGATCAGTGCATTAAGATGCATATGGACATAGCCTTCAAAAGGATGTTCTAGAAAATTGTGATTCTTACACCAGCTTTACACTAAAAAAACAACTGAAACTCATTAAAGTGGTGTTCCGGCCTAAATTATACTTTTTAAATAAAAATACCCCTATAATACACAAGCTTAATGTATTCTAGTAAAGTTTGTCTGTAAACTAAGGTCTGTTTTGTTAGTTTATAGCAGTAGTTTGTTATTTTATAAACTTACAGCAGGCCGTGGCCATCTTAAGTGTGGGCATCTGAAGCCAGACTGTATTTCTTCCTGGATCTCATCCTTGAAGATCTCGCACATGCTCAGTGCAGCACAAGCAGTGTAATAGGTTTCAGGTCAGGTTTCCATAGCAATGGCAGTTTCAGAGGAAGTTGCCGCCCCTTCCCAGAAGGCATTGCAAACGGGAAATGATGCGATGGGCTGCGGCCAGGGAGGAGGAAGTGAACAATGAATACAGCAGATATACAGTAGGTGCTGAGAAAAAAAATTAAAAAATATCCAATTTGTTTACAGTGCGCAGTTTAGTGAGGGATGCTGAAGAGTTGTAAAAGTGGGTGGAACTCCACTTTAAGATGTTGTGTGACTGGTTGCTTTTTCCTTTTCTGTAGGTAAGGGTTGGTGTGTAATATTTTATCAGTTTGTAGATCAACTCCTTATCGCTACCGCTTTCCTGTTTTTTGTTATGTGTCTTTTGTAAGCACTGTGGGCTATACTGACTACTACAAAACAAGAATGAACATGTGGCTTCCATATTATTTCAAGACCTGTATTACCTGTTTTCACCTTTTAGAGATTGGAATATATTGAGATATATGTGTACTTTGTGGTTTTCAAACGAACACCTATTGGGAAACACTCTGGGCCTAAACCAACCCATATCGCTTTTCCAATTATAAAAGGTAATCCTATTTTTCAGGCGATGCCTGACTCATTAAAGTTTGCACTCAAGTCAAATGTGAACTTGCCAAAACTTGCCGTATCATTGAATTATGGATAGCCTGTGACAGCGCAGACTGTCTTCCCCTGGTTTGAGGCTGACTCTACACAAGTCATGTAAAAAAAGAGGGCAGAGTTTGTCCAGATGCCCTTTGTTAAAAGCTTATGTCTACAGTGGATTATAGAAGGCTCAGGCGAAGGGAAATGAGTGGCTTTGTTTTGTTTTAATGTACGGAAAAGTCTAACTCTGGCATTTATTTATTAAAAAAAAATGCCAAACTAATAAAACTAAAATTACTAATAAACCAACAGTTTATTAGTATTCGGAAACAGTCAACTGTATTCTGGCTGCTTTCATTTTCATTGCATGCATATTTCTATTTTTAGAACATTTTACCATTGTGGAATTCAAGTTGTGTATTTAAAAAAAAAAAAAAAAATTAAATTCATGTCCTACAAATACCAAAATCTTAATTTATCGTAATCCTGTCTGGCTAGCAGTGTGGACAAATAAGTCCCAGTCAGGGTGGGGAGAGAAAGGGGATGTGATCTCCCACCTAAAAGCAGTGGTCAGGGCTGAGCGGCCAGTCGCCAGGCTCGAACATGGTCACCTGACGAGGAGGAACAAGTTGTCCTCTGTAAGCTCCATGTTTTGGAACTTACAAGAGATTAGGACCCCCAGCTCCAACAGAGGAAAAAAAATGGCAGAGGAGCATGGTCAAGGTGACTACCACTGGGTGGGGAGTTCAGCTTAAGAGAGAGACCCTGTCACACCCAAATGGGCAAAGTGCGGGGGTCTCTTGAAATGTAATCTGTATTTGAGTAGCAAATGAGCAACTTTTGTGTGTTTGTGTCTATTTGCTTGTGTAACCATGGATAGTTCCCCCTAAAGCTATGCTGTTTGTGTGTATTAGAATATTTGTCCCAACTATTGTGTGGATTGATCCAAACCTATACCACAGGCATGGGCATGAGCTACCCTGTATGGGGAAATAACTACCTCATGGCAGTGATCCAGATGTTTTCTAGTGTTTCTATATATATCCTACAGATCTTTACATCTGTTTATGGAAATGGTATGAATGTCTCCTCTGTACATTATGAAGTGCACCCTGTCAGAAGAGATGTACATTAATTGTTGTATTTTGAATTGTAGTCTTTGGTCTGTCTTGTTTTATGTGCCTTTTTTATTAGTAGTCATCCTTAATCACTATGGGCATCTGCTGCCCTTTGCCAAGAATAGGCAACCTCCTGCATGTCTGCTACTGAGAAACTACGAGTCCTAGCACAGGATTCTCCAAATTATGACCCTCCAGTTCAGGAACTACAGTTCCCATCGTGCCTAGTCATGTCTGTGAATGTCAGTTTTACAATGCCTCATGGGTTGTGTAGTTCTGCAACAGCTTGGAGGGCCATCGTTTGGAGATCCCTGTGACCTAGCACCTCACCTATGGACTTAGAGACCAAAGACCCTTTTGAAATTCGGACCCAAAGCCCATCTCTGGGCAAAATCCACCTTACCTACATGGCAAAAGACTGTCAAGCCTTAGCGCTCACTCTGTTGAAGATGGTAATTTTGGCGATGCTGCAGCGGGGAGACTCCAAAAACACTATAAACAGAAAATAGGAGGGTGCAAATGCCTAGTGCATTACCTTAGACACCTTGGAAATTTTAATAAAAAGTGCCAAAAGCATACTCGCAAAAATTAAGGACTCTGAGGAAAGAAGCTTGCCTCCCGAAACATGTCAGCTTTCCAACCGTAGACATGTGTCCTCTTCGATAATGGAGTTGTATATGACTTGAGTATGCTTTTGCCATTTTTTAATAACATTTCCAGGGTATCTAAAGTAATGCACTAGCATTTTCTGTTAAAAAAAAAAAAAAAAAAGTAATGCACTAGCTATTTGCGCCTTCCTTTTTTATGTTTACCTACATGGCAGCCTGTTTATCCCCTGGGGATGGAAACGCGTGTACAGCAAGTCCCCAGGAGTCTGACTTCTTTCAAGTCTTTAGGGGCCCAGTTTTCAGGCATGTTCAATGCTAAAGATTTGGCTCAGAGGACATAAACGCTGAAGGAGGCCTCAGCTGATCTGTTGAAGTAAGTGGGCAGTGGCTGGGGGATTTCTAGGGTAGTTTAGGTTTGGAAAATTGGGGAGGGTGGACTGGTGCACTTTACTAAATGTGAATTTGTACTTTAACTTGAATAAACCTCTTGGCGCCGAGCACATGCAAATATGTAGCCTCTCGGTGGCTGGGCCTTGGTGCCGCATATTTGCGTACATTAACGCTGACAGTGTTATGCCAAGAGCGCGCCTCGTGCGCTCCCGGCAAGTGTCCGGCGGCTCACAAAGTTTGTGATTGGGACTTTTCTGATAATGTGACTGCCGTTACAGCCAATCACGGCAATCACGTGGCCATAAGCCCCACCCTTCCTCCCGGAATAGCAAACCCCTTAAAGGTCCAGCGGCAGCCAGCCACTAGGGGTCAAAGTGTTTGTTACCCCAGCATTTCTTATTCCTGATATGTGCCTGCTGTACCATGTACTTGTATGATATAGTACAGTATATACTCGAGTATAAGCCGACCCGAGTATAAGCCAAGGCACCTAATTTTACCACAAAAAACTGGGAAAACTTTTTGATTCGAGTATAAGCCTAGGGTGAGAAATGCGCAGCTACTGTAAGTGGTAAAGAGGGTCAACAATGCCCATTTGCAGCCTCACTGTGCCCATTCGTATGCCTCACTGTGCCCATTTGCAGCCATAGGTCCCCCGAACTTCAAACTCAGTAGTTAAGGGTTCCTAGATGCCCCATAGCTGCAGCCAAATTTGGGGTCTCTGGACCCAAAGCGTCCCGAAATGACATTGCTGCAGATGGACACAGTTGACCGAATTTGGTGTGCAAACCCAATGGAACTAGCACTACAACATATCCAAATTTGGGGTTCTTAGCACCAAGTGGCCCCGAGATACGGGGCCCCAAATTCGGCTTGGAAAATGTCATTCTCTGCTGCAGAAAAGTGCTTGACTCCAGTATAAGCCGAGGGGGGCATTTTCAGCACTAAAAAAGGTGCTTATACTCGAGTATATACGGTATCCTGTTTTTTTTGTATTGCTTCCTTTGTGTGAAATTCCTTTTGTTCCTGCCAGTCACTCTGCTTTCCTATTAAAAACTGACCATACTCAGGAGGAGAGCACACCGTTGTCAGTTCTCTAGCTATGTTGGGAACTCTGTGTGCTCTCCAAGGATTAGACTTGTCCTGACATGCCCCTCCTGCACAGCCATTCGCTAGAAAGTTCAGTGTGCTGCTGCTTCTCCTCCCCAGCTCTTATGCAGCTGAGAACAGAGGGAATGTCATCACTTCTAAAAAAAAAAAAAAAAATGTATAATATATATTTTTTTATATCTATACACAATTGTTTTTATCAATTTTTTTTTTTTTTTAAATTTAAACTGAATGGGTTGCTTCACAAAGTGATTGTTTACAATCGCTTTAGGTAGGACATGTTACAGCACTACCAAGATCGCTTATTTTAAGTAAAAAATAAATAAATAAAAATTATCTATATCGGGAGAGATGTGTGTGTATACAGTGGGGATGGAAAGTATTCAGACCCCCTTAAATTTTTCACTCTGTTATATTGCAGCCATTTGCTAAAATCATTTGAGTTCATTTTTTCCTCATTAATGTGCACACTGCACCCCATATTGACAGAAAAACACAGAATTGTTGACATTTTTGCAGTTTTTATTTATTAAAAAAGAAAAACTGAAATATCACATTGTCCTAAGTATTCAGACCCTTTGCTCAGTATTTAGTAGAAGCCCCCTTTTGATCTAATACAGCCATGAGTCTTTTGGGGAAAGATGCAACAAGTTTTTCACACCTAGATTTGGGGATGCTCTCCCATTCCTCCTTGCAGATCCTCTCCAGTTCTGTCAGGTTGGATGGTAAACGGTGGTGGTCAACCATTTTTAGGTCTCTCCAGAGATGCTCAATTGGGTTTAAGTCAGGGCTCTGGCTGGGCCATTCAAAAACCCTGTACTTGGCCGCATGAATCTTTCCCTCTATTGCAACCAGTTGTCCTGTCCCTGCAGCTGAAAAAACACCCCCACAGCATGATACTGCCACCACCATGCTTCACTGTTGGGACTGTATTGGACAGATGATGAGCAGGGCCTGGTTTTCTCCACACATACCGCTTAGAACTAAGGCCAAAAAGTTCTATCTTGGTCTCGTCAGACCAGAGAATCTTATTTCTCACTATCTTGGAGTCCTTCAGGTCTTTTTTTTTTAGCAAACTCCATGCGGGCTTTCATGTGCCTTGCACTGAGGAGAGGCTTCCGTCTGGCCACTCTGCCATAAAGCCCCGACTGGTGTAGGGCTGCAGTGATGGTTGACTTTCTGCAACTTTCTCCCATCTCCCAACTGCATCTCTGGAGCTCAGCCACAGTGATCTTTGGGTTCTTCTTTACCTCTCTCACCAAGGCTCTTCTCCCCTGATAGCTCAGTTTGGCCGGACAGCCAGCTCTAGGAAGGGTTCTGGTCGTCCCACACGTCTTCCATTTAAGGATTATGGAGGCCACTGTGCTCTTAGGCACCTTAAGTGCAGCAGAAATTTTTTGTAACCTTGTCCAGATCTGTGCCTTGCCACAATTCTGTCTCTGAGCTCTTCAGGCAGTTCCTTTGACCTCATGATTCTCATTTGCTCTGACATGCACTGTGAGCGGTAAGGTCAGGTGTGTGGCTTTCCTAATCAGGTATAATCAAACACAGCTGGACTCAAATGAAGGTGTAGAATCATCTCAAGGATGATCAGAAGAAATGGACAACACCTGAGTTAAATATATGAGTGTCACAGCAAAGGGTCTGAATACTTAGGACCATGTGATATTTCAGTTTTTCTTTTTTATTAAATCTGCAAAAATGTCAACAATTTTTGTTTTTCTGTCAATATGGGGTGCTGTGTGTACATTAATGAGGAAAAAAAATGAACTTAAATGAGTTTAGCAAATGGCTACAATTTAACAAAGAGTGAAAAATGTAAAGGGGTCTGAATACTTTCCATCCCCACTGTATATGTATATATAATATATATATCTCCCCTGGGTAGGCAACGTTACATGGTCTCTAGCTATCGGTCATAACTACAAGCTATAGTTTTCAATATTCAGTGAGATATATGGCTTAGAAAGGCTAAATAATTACATACTTTACATAGAAACAAGGTTTTATTACATTAACAAGATTGCCTATATATTAGACTGCTAAGTATAACATGCATAGCATGCTTGCTTTAAAGTGAACCTGTATGAAAACTATTTTCTACAGTGCACCAGGAAAGTATGCACAGCGCTTCCCCTTTTCCACATTTTGTTACGTTACAGCCTTATACCAAAATAGATTAAATTCATTATTTTCCTCAAAATTCTACAAACAATACCCCATAATGACAAAGTGAAAGAAGTTTGTTTGAAGTCTTTGCAAATTTAAAATTAAAAAACAAAAAAAACCCATGTACATAAGTATTCACAGCTTTTGTGCAATACTTTGTTGAAGCACCTTTGGCACCAATTACAGCCTCAAGTCTTTTTGGCAAACTCCAGGTGGGCTGTCATGTTCCTTTGGGCTCGTTCACACGGACGTGTCCGTGTACGAGGCCCGCTCTGCTCAGCGGGGGATCACTCCGTCGATCCCCGCTGAGCAGGCAGATGACAGGTTTGTCGCTGCACACTGTCAGAGCGCCGCTCTCCCCTATGGGGGATCGTATGATGACTGACCGTAGAGTCCGTCGTCACCCAATCCGATCCGCAGACGGAGGGAAAAGTAGGCTTTTCCTCCGTCACACTTTTTCGGGTCGGATGTCAGCGGACATGTCACCGCTGACATCCGACGCTCCATAGAGGTCTATGGAGCATCCGTTCAGGTCCACCTAAAAAACTGACAGGCGGACCTGAACGGATCGTCCGTGTGAAAGAGGCCTTTTACTGAGGAGTGGCTTCCATCTGGCCACTCTACCATACAGGCCTGATTGGTGGAGTGCTGCAGAGACTGTTGTAATTCTAAAAGATTCTCCGCTTTCCACAGAGAAATGGAGCACTGTCAGAGTGACCATTGGGTTTTTCGGTCACCTCCCTGGTTAAGGCCCCCTCTTCCCCGATCAATCAGTTTTGCCAGATGGCCCGCTCTAGGAATAGTCCTGGTGGTTCCAAACGTCTTCCATTTACAGATGATGGCCACTGTGCTCATTGGGACCTTCAATGCTGCAGATCCCCAGATCTGTCCCTCAATACAATCCTGTCTTGGAGGTCTACAGACAATTCCTTGGACTTCATGGCTTGGTTTGTGCTCTGACATGCACTGTTAACTGTGGGACCTTATATATGGAAGAAAGCCTTAAATAAAAAAACAAAAACAAAAAACGAATGTAGCCACATTGGCACTATTGAGGAAATCTGCTGGGCCTGCATCCCTTTAGATGTGTTCCTACAGGGAGTATCTCACCAAAAATGACATTTTTGTTGCAGGCGATGCCTGAAATCTGACTTGTATCTTAGGCAGACTTATGTGAAAATTGATGAGCCAATCACACGGGCAGGAAATGTTTCTGGGGAGTAGTCAGTACACACTCTGTGTACAGAACAACTCCATGTAGCCATATTGCATTTACAGAAAGTTACAATGGCTGCAGATTGAAAAGGAAAGGTCATTTTTAATAACATTCAATTACAATATGGCTTGTGTCGCAATTGTATACGCTATATAATTCTTTCTTTATTTGCTATTTTTTCCCCACAAAAGAGGAGTTGCCCTTTAAAAATCCCATAGTATGCTATATATTACCATAAAGTAGCATAAAATCAGCCACATAGTCTGGTGTCCACTGAGATT
This sequence comes from Lithobates septentrionalis, assembly GCA_037952835.1. Classification (NCBI taxonomy): domain Eukaryota; kingdom Metazoa; phylum Chordata; class Amphibia; order Anura; family Ranidae; genus Lithobates; species Lithobates septentrionalis. The sequence goes on from JBBDGP010002257.1 coordinate 161,753, forward strand.
GTCATTTGGCCTTCCTTTCACGTTGTATTGGTAAAACTGTTACACATATTCTTGATGCTACATTGCTAGAATGTTGTTCCTATTCTGAACTAATTTTTCCTCTGGCTGGTTTAAAAATGTTTATTAAAATATGACCCAGACCTTTACCCACTTGGCTGGATCCTAACACTATGTACAGTGGGGAAAATTAATTATTTGATCCCCTACATATTTTGTAAGTTTGCACACTTGCAAAGAAATGAAGGGTCTGTAATTTTTATCATAGGTATATATTTTTTTTTATAGTAGAGACAGAATATCAACCAAAAATCCTGAAAATACACATGATACAAATGTTATAAACCTGCACAAGGCTGGAATGGGCTACAAGACCATCAGCAAGAAGCTTGGTAAGAAGGAGACAACTGTTGGAGTGATCATTCGCAAATGGAAGAAATACAAAATAACTATCAATCGCCCTCGGTCTGGAGCTCCATGCAAGATTTTGCTTCATGGGGTAAGGATGATCATGAGAAACGTGAGGGATCAGACCTTTACTACATGGGGGAGATTGTGAATGATCTCAAGGCAGTTGGGACCACAGTCACCAAACAAACCATTGGTAACACAACACGCTGCCATAGTTTGAAATCCTGCAGCGTCCGCAAGGTCCTCCTCAAGAGGGCACATGTACAGGCGCCTCTGAAGTTTGCCAATGAACATCTAAATGATTCAGAGAAGGATTGGGAGACAGTCCTATTGTCAGATGAGACCAAAATTTAGCTCTTTGGCACTATGTGTTTGGAGGAAGAAAAATGCTGACTATGACCCTGAGAACACCATCCTTCCAGTCGCTACAGTCGCTGTTTCTCTGCTAAAGGTACAGGCTGAATTTGCTGCATTGAAGGGTCAGTGGAAGGGGCCATATATTGTAAAATCTTGGATGAGAACCTTCTTCTCACAGCTAGACCACTGAAGATGGGTCCTGGAGTTGCAGTTCAGTGAGTAAAATAAGTATTTGATCCCCAAGCAAAACATGACTTGGTGGGGAAACCCTTTGTTGGCAAGCACAGCGGTAAGATGTTCCTTGTAGTTGGTTACCAGGTTTGCAAACATCTCCGGAGGGATTTTGGTCCAGAGATCTTCTCTAAATCCAAGTGGACGTAAACCCAATTTATGAAATTTGACCTGGGCACCTACATCTGTAGTGTTTACTTATCTCTCTCCAAAGCCCAGAGTCCGTGTCTTTCTGCTGTTTTTTTCCCCTGTTATTAGCATGATGGCTTGTGACAAGTGCTCTAAGATGGGAGATAAAACCAACCTGAAATGTGTGTTGGGGTAGGTGTTATAAATGGATTAGCAGAGGGCTTGCCTTGTCACAGCACAGCTCTAAAAGTATCTTTGTTCTTCTGCCTATGTGTAGTGGGGGGGGTGTGCCTTTCCTCCAATCAGCTGTCGCACAGTGTATGCCAAGACTCCACTCCTACTGTTGAATGAGGAAGTAAAAATTCTAAAGAATAGAACAAGCTGAAGACAGCCGATATACATGTAAAACTTATGTATGGAGATTCATTTCATCTCTCTGTATCGTCTGAGGCTGTTCACTTCACTGGGTATAGGAGAGGGTTTACATCCACTTTAGGTTTCTTGGCTGTCGCTTGGTAACTCGAAGTTTCAGCTCCCTCCATACATTTTCTGTAGGATTAGGCTCTGGAGACTGACTAGGCTACTCCATGACCTTTAATGTGGGTCTTCTTGAGCCATTCCTTTGTTGCCTTGGCGGTATCTTTTGGGTCATTGTCATGCTGGAAGACCCATCCATGACACATCTTTAGTGTTCTGACTAAGGGAAGGTGGTTCCCATCCAAGATTTTACAATATATGATGGTCCACCCATTGGCCCCTCAATGCGGCAATGTCGGCCTGTACCTTTAGCAGAGAAATGGCCCCAAAGCGTAATGTTTCCACCTCTGTGCTTGACTGTAGGGATGGTGTTCTTCCTCTAAACCAGACAAGTCGAGTTTATGACAAAGAGCTACATTTTGGTCTCGTCTGACAAGAGGACATTCTTCCAAATCTCCTCTGAATCATTTAGATGTGCTTGCACATGTGCCTTCTTGAGGAAGGGGACCTTGCAGGCGCTGCGGGATTTCAGTCCGTGGCAGTGTGTTGTGTTACCAATGGTTTGTTTGACTGTGGTCCCAACTAGAAAAATACAAAACTTTGTGCCAAATGAATTACTATATATGTATGTATGTATGTATATATATCTAAATAGCTGCTCCCCGAAAACATGTAGACAAGCTACTGTGCAAACAAATGAAAAGTAATATTTTCATTTGTGGTCCCAACTGCCTTGAGATAATTCACAATCCCCCCCCCCCACCGTGTAGCTTTGGGCTGATCCCTCACTTTTCTCATGTTCATCCTTACCCCATGAGACAAAATCCTTCATGGAACTCCAGACCGATGGTGATTAATGGTAATTTAGTATTTCTTCCATTTGCGAATAATCGCTCCAACAGTTGTCTCCTCCTTACCAAGCTTCTTGCTGATGGTCTTGTAGCTCATTCTAGCCTTGTGCAGGTTTACAATCTTGTCCCTGATATCCTTTGACAGCTCTTTGGTCTTGCCCATGGTGGGGAGGTTTGAAAGGAAGAAATACTCTGTGGACAGGTGTCTGTTATACCCATGATGAGTTGTTAGGAGCACCTTCCTAAATTGACAGGACTAATCTGTACCACATGAACACATACTGTAGTCGGTCTGTGGGAGCCAGAATTATTATTGGTTGGTAGGGGATCAAATACAAATTTTACTCACTAAACTGTAACTCGATTTATAACAATTGTATCATGTGTTTGTTTTTTCAGGATTTTTGGTTGATATTTATGGCATTAAAATTTTAAATAGACCTATGATAAAAAAAAATTATAGACCCTTAATTTCTTTGTAAGTGGGCAAACTTACAAAATCTGCAGGGGATCAAAAAATAGTTTTCCCCACTGTACCTAAACTACAGATACGTTATTTTTTGGGGCGGCCTACTATTACTATAATTTACACTTTAAATGCTACATTTTATTTCATGGTGTAAGTTATATTTGTATAACCCTTATGATGTGCAGACTGTTACTCACTTAGTGTTTGAATCAAGCAAGACTAAAACCTTCCCGATTCTTCTTGTTATGATGTTATTACTGCTGTCAAACACATGCCACCCAGACAAAGGACATAAGCTGAGTTTTGTAACCTGCTTCATTTTAAGCTTGGCCCTGGCACCTCCTGCTTCTCAAGTGCTTTACTCCTTACGTACTTGAATAAGTGTCAGTTATTCCTTCTCTGCTGCAATAATTCTTGTAAAAAGCACCTTGATGGCACTCTATAAAACTCATTGCATAAATACTGTGTGTGGCCCCTGCTTGTAATGTATTAAGATGAAGTGCTCACTCTTAGAGGCAGGCCAAACAAGCTGAACAACACGTGTAATGCACTGCCTTGTTTGTATTAAAAGATTTTTAATTCATGACAATGGGTGATTTTTCACCCTGCTTAGTCAAGTATGAACGTTGGCTCTAAATTAAGCACCTGAGTATTGTGTATAAGTGGCATAGTGAATAGCGCGTAGTTTGAGCCTGCTTGGTTTACCCTTGTGTGGTTTGGTTTTCTTCAGTGCTTTGTGGTACCTATGTACCCAAAAAACACTAAATGCGTTATCTGATCATGGTCAAACAATCAAAAGGTACCCGTTTGTTGAAAAATTGTTGGTGGGGGTGTTTCTATAAATTTTTATTCTAGAATCATTTGGGAGTATATGTGTGTGAAGTCGGCCATACATGGCTCGACGTTCAGCAGGGACCATGTATGGGCTAGCTGGTTGTACACAAGTCAATCTATTGATCGACCTGTGTACAACCAGTCTCTGTACCCCCCCCCCCCCCCCCCCGAATGATCAGTGCCACCAGCTATAGCTGGCAACACTGATCGTTGTATTCTTCTGTTGACAGGGAAGGCTTCCAACCAGCAGAACCAAGATACAGTTGAAGGAAGGCATCTGCCGAATATGTTAATGGGGGGTATTGGCACTTTATTTTTTTCTCCAACCCAATGTCGGCCAGTTTCTACTGAACCGGCTGACATTCAGCCCGTGTTTACTAGGCTTAAAGGAGGAAGACATGCCTGATTGCTGGTATTTTTGTTATAGAAAAAAACAGTAGTTGTCGGTCAAATTATCCAAGCTGTCCAATTACTCTTTCTCCTGTGGTCAGTTATCTATAAGCAATTTCCTCTAAGGCTCTATGCACACTGGCTTAAAAATTGTTGCTTCAACAGGAGTTGTGTTCTGCCTGTAGAAGCAGCTCAATGTTGTCCTTATCTGTCCATGCACATTAGGACGATTACAGGCGTATTTTGAGCTCAACGTTTAGAGGCAGGAAAAAAAAAAAAACTTCTGGTTCGTGTTTCTGATTGGAGCTTACTGACAGACACGTTAAAACTCTTATAAACTTGTCTACACTTTGTACAAAAAAATGCTCTATATGAGTGTTTTTTTACTGCCAAGGGAACAGACATTTTTTTAGGCCAAGTGTGCATGGAGCCTAAGGGTGCACTTACACCTTAACTGAACCGTATCCGAGATCGATTGTCCCCACTGGTCGGCACTCACACTTGACGTGGAGATTTTGCTATACGAAATCAATCTCACCTGCGCTAATGCACACCCTTTCAGCTTTTCAGTATAATACATCTTTAAATAACCCATGTCTCCCGCATTTCCCCAGTAAACGGACATAATCACCATCTTAGCTCCTTCATCTGCCTCTCTTGGGCAGAGGCTCTTGGCTTTTATTCACACACACAAAGGAAGTGACAAACAGGAAGTCCTGGCCCCAACAGCCAATCGCTTCCTCCATACAAAATGACATCACAGAAAATGACACTTAATGGGAAGGGCATCCACAGGAGTGGGAGGGAGAAGTGCAAATATCTCATCCACTTGAGGCATGTACACTGCTCTCTGCCCAGCCAAACCCACCATCTTAGTCAGCATGGAGCCAACTCAATACTGCTCAGAATAACCAGTACAGGGGGTCCCCGGGTTACAAACAAGTTAGGGACTGTAGGTTTGTTAAGTTGTACCTGTGAGTCGGAACAGGTACATTTTTTAAGTGTAGCTCCAGCCAAAAAAATTTATTTTTAAGCTTTTTAAATAACATAGGGAAAGGTTATCACCCCTTTAACATTTGTTTTGCTGTCTGTGCTCCTCTTCAGAAGATTTCACCTCACTTTCTGTCCCAATGACAATTGGATTTTGAAAATTTTGGGTTGTTGTGGAAACCAGCCTTGGTGATAAAGCATCAGTGGAGGTACCTTTTCCCCATAATAGCTCTTACAGGAGTGAATTTCCCTTCCTAGGGGTAGATTTCCTCTCACTTCCTGTTGTCTCCCCCCGTTTGTAAGTAGGAGTCGTTTGTAAGTCGGATGTTTGTAACTAGGGAACCCCCTGTATCTAGTAAGATCATTCTACTTGTTCTTAAAGGCTTGAGGAGATCTGCGGGGACATTGCTACTGGTGTTGTCAATATACGGTACGAGTATATTAACAAAGCAGATATGTATCCAAAAGGGATAGCGTAGCCAGACACAGACCTATAATAATAGGTTTCTCTCGTTATGCAGACTTCGATTCTCTAATGTGCCTAGACATTTGAAGGCAAGAAGCCCAGCGCTTTGCGCTTGATACTTACAAACCGGCAAACGCCCACACACACAGAGAACACGTCTCCAAGCCCATGAGAAGGTTTTCATACTGATGGTTTTACTGCTGGTCCCGATTCAACCCAAGTGCGCTCTGCTAGAGCGCTCCTTGGTTAAATCAGACACAGGGAGACAGATGACAACAATCTATAAAACACACATAATAAAATTTCCACAACACACTGGAGTATGAGGAAATCTTCCCGGGAACACTTATGCTAACCAGCCTACAGTGATCCATGCTTCAGTATATATACTTTTATGGAGACTTCCGTACTCCGGCACTGTTTACCCTCACACTGAAGCGATCCACTCCAGACCACAAGTAAACCTCGCCCAAGACCACCTCTTCCAAGTAGGTACGCTTAACCCATCCCTGGTGCGGTTCGGAGCACTCACACTACACAAGTCAGCTGGCCAAAAGTAGTGAACCATGCCCTGGACCGGTTCCTAGTGGTAGTGTGAATGCACACCTTTCATCCCTATACTGGTAACATTTTTTTTTGAAAATTACTGACTGTTTTCAAACAAAATTCTACCAGTGTATGGGAGAAAGGGTGCATTATCACTAGGAACCAGTCCCGGGCATGGTTCACTACTTTTGACCGGTTGGTTTAATTTTCTAATGGTCAGTGTGGTCAAATCTATGACTGTTTTTTTAACTGCAGTGACAAGGAAAATCTAACTTTCCTCATGGAAAAGTTTTCGTTCTGATCTGATTGAACAAAATTTTAACCAGTGAATGTGATTCCCAATCAGTCAAATTTAAAGCGGAAGTAAACCCATCCATAAAACTGTTTCATTTCCGGCACGTGCCGGAAATGTAACACTCCCATTGGTTGTGCTCTCAACCAAACTGTCAAGCCACCCAATGGCTGGTATCATAACTGATCACATGTGCAGCATCATGGCAGTTGTAGATTAAACAGAGGCAAAGATGGCAGCTTCCTTGGCTGAAACCAATAGGAGGGTTTACTTACACTTTAACTTTTGACCATCAAAAAATGGAATGATCGTATTTTCAACATCATGGCAATTGAACAACATTTTTTAGGACTTTTACCTGACCTTTGTATAGTTGGTGATGGTATTATGGAATGCACTAATGAGTGATCTTTGTGCGAACTTTTGCTTGACAATCAGTGCAAGGCCAACTTTACCTATGGATACCCTTATGCCCTGTACACACGAGCGGAAATTCCAGCAGCAAAAGTCCGATGAGAGCTTTTAGTCGGAAATTGCGACCGTGTGTATGCTCCATCGAACTTTTGATGGCGGAATTCCAGCCAAAGCAAAAGATTGAGAGCAGGTCCTCTATTTTTCGGTCGGAAAAAGTTCCTATCCAAAAATGTGATGGTCTGTATGCAATTCGGACGCGCAAAAAAAATCACGCATGCTCGGAAACAATTCGACGCATGCTCGGAAGCGTTGAACATTGATCATTTTCTCGGCTCGTCGTCGTGTTGTACGTCACCGTGTCCTTGACGGTCGAAAGTTCAGAGAACTTTTGTGTGACCGTGTGTATGTAAGCCAAGCTTGAGCGGAATTCTTTCGGAAAAACCATCCTAGTAATTTTTATGGAAATTCCGTTCGTGTGTACGGGGCATGACAACCAACGTACATAGCTTTCAGCAACTCTGCCTATTGAAGCCACTGCAGTGAGCTGCATTAGTCCCGGTACAAGATTGCATTCATTTCTGTGCAGATGTAGAAAGGTTTATACACGTTTGTATAAAATGGAGTATGTTTTTAGCTGTTTGCAATTTACATCTGATGACTTTTAGAGCGTTGTAAGCATAAAACCGGCAATGTTTATAGAGTGAAAGCAGATATATGATCTCGGAGGTATGAGAAAAATGTTTGTAAGTACAAAGGATAATTGAGTGGAAATCTCCAGGGAACAGGGAAGCGCTGAAATCAAATCACCAGCCAGAGTTAATATTCTGTGCAGGTAATCTGACAAGTAGCTTCCTCCAGAGTGAGAGTCCATGCACATCCACTATTTGGTCACGTGACTCCGAGCATCGGCGAGCTGTAATTCTGAAGCTGGAGGGAATTCCTGAGGTCTCTGCAGTCAACTTGACTGGGAGGATTAGTTATTTATAGTCGGCTCCAGCTGGTTTATAGACATTACACACAAGGTGATGTACTTTAAACTCTGTGCTGTCTTTATTCCAACAAACCTGCTTTGTCTGTGGATATATTTACTATATATATCATTGTGCTGTGTTCGTGGGTTTTTTTTTTTTTTTTATGTCTGCTTTTTTAACCACTTCAGCCCTGGAGGGATTTGCCCCCTTAATGACGGGGCCATTGTTTGCAATACGGCACTGCGTCGCTTTAACTGACAATTGCGTGGTCGTGCGACCTTTTACACAAACAAAATTTATATCTTTTTTCCCCACAAGTAGAGCTTTCTTTTGGTGGTATTCGATCACCTCTGCAGTTTTTTTTATTTTTTGTGCTATAAACAAAAAAAAGAGCAACAATTTTGAAAAAAAATATTTTTTTACTTTTTGCTATAATATCAAAAAAAAAAAAAAAACGAAAAAAAAAAAACAATTTATTCATCAGCTTAGGCCAATATGTATTCTTCTACATAACTGTTTTTACGTTTTTCTCCATCAGCTCACCCCCACCCCCGTTATTACCTTTTTGTTTCCACTTGACCCTCCCTTCCAGATTGTAAGCTGTAACAAGCTCTGATCCCTCCTCTATTGAATTGTATTGTAAGTTTACTGTCTGCCCTCATGTTGTAAAGTGCTGCACAAACTGTTGGCGCTATATAAATCCTGTATAATAAAAATAAATAATATTTTTAATTAAAAAAATCGCAATAAGCGTATATTGATTGGTTTGCGCAAAAGTTATAGCGTTTACAAAATAGGGGATAGATTTATGGCATTTTTAAAAAAAATTTTTTTTTTTTTTTACTAGTAATGGTGGTGGTCAACGATTTTTAGCGGGACTGCGAAATTGCGGCGGACAGATCAGACACTACTGACACTTTTTTTGGACCATTGACATTTTATACAGCGATCAGAGCTAAAAATAGCCACTGATTACTGTATAAGTGTCACTGGCAGGGAAGGGGTTAACACTAGGGGGTGATCAAGTGGTTAAATGTTCCCTAGGGAGGTGTTTCTAACTGTGGGGGGGAGGGGACTGACTGGGAGTAGAGAAAGATTGCTTTTTCTGATCACTAGAAACAGCAGATCTCTCTTCACTTCCCTGAGAGAACAGGGATCTGTCTATTTACATTGAAAGATCACCGTTCTGTCTCTCTCAAGAGCGATCACCGGTTGCCGGCGGACATCGCGGCCACGCGCATCAGCTTCGATGTCATGCATACGCCCCCATACCCCTTAAAGCAGTTGTTGTACAGCTATGGTGATTCGCGCAGGGGAGCCAACCTGCCGCTGTATGACGGCTGCTGGTCGGCAAGTAGTTAAAGTGGTTGTAAAGCCAGACTTCCTTTTTTTTTTTTTTTTTTTTAACCTCTCTGCAATTTATGCAGTAAGGTAAAAAAACACCTGTGTGCAGCACCTTCCCCAGCCCCCCCCCCCCCAATTACATTTCTGAGCACGATCTCGATTCAGCCATGTGCAAGAGAGCCGAGGTTCTTTTGGCTCTCTCGCTCTTCATTGGCTCGGATACAGCAGCAGGAGCCATTGGTCAATCGGAGCCAGTGAAGAGGAGCAGGGCTCGGGAGCGAGCATGCACGGGTGTGGCTTGCTATGGCGGGCACTTGTCAGGAGGAGAGAATCCAGTAGTGCTGACAGGGGACCCGAAAAGAGGCGGATCGGGGCTGCTCTGTGCAAAACCATAATGTGTTTTGTTATTTTAACTAAAATAAAATGAAGCTTTACAATAAATTTAAGCAGGGGGAAAAAAATTAAGTTACCGGTTTATTGTCTGAACAAGGCAAAGTAACAGGTTTGTTTGTTAGCAGCCACTACTAGAAATTAACTAACCTCCCCAGTGCTTGTCTGCTGCTTGCTGAAGCTTGTAAGGGAAGTTGGACGAAGTTCTCATATTGGTCCTGGGTGAAGGTTATGTTGCGAAGCATAGCAGCCACTGCATAGGGACGTACTGCAGCGTTTATGTATAAAATATTCATGCCTAGAATTCTTTAAGACTGCAAAAAACCCCTGCCTCTATCCTTATCTCTAGAACATAGGGGTGGTTCTGTAGTCCACAGAGAGTTGTAACCCGCCTGGCATTTCAGTGCAGCAGAGGCAGATTTGTCAGCATAAAGCCTAGGAAGTTAGGAGCTCACTGAATTTCTGGTAGGATCTTTAAGCTTTTTGTTTTTCTGTGCCTAAAGCATTTTTAAAGAGATAAAACCTGGGGAAATGTGTATGTATTGCAGAGAACTGAACACGGTTATATTTAACTGAGTTATACTCGATAACAAAGCAAGCAAATAGGGAAGAAGTTTGCTAGGGGTTGCCTACATTTTACAAAACAAAGGTACAGTACATCTAAAACTTTGGGTTTGTTCCTTGGGAATTTCCTCAGATGGATCTCTTGCAAGTGAGGACAATGAAAAGGCATGGTGCTGCCGTGTCAAACAAGGTCACATGCCAATGTCTATTTTGAATGATTCTGTGTACTGGGCCGTTTGGATTAATGGCCTCCTCTCACTTCTGAGCGCCAAGAAGTGATTTTGCTTTGTGCTTAAAGTCACAGTAAAACATAAATGTTTACATAAAGTAGAACTAAATCCAATTTTTCTTTTTTTTTTTTTTTTTATTGTTTTGAATAGAGTAAGGAAGATAGTAACCCCCTAAGTTATCTAAAAAAAAATTAAAAAAAGTGTGTGTGTGTGTGTGTGTATATGTATGTATGTATGTATGTGTATATATATATATATATATATATATATATATATATATATATATATATATATATATATATATATATATATATATTATATTTGCCATCTCTATCCTATTGAGGAGGCTGTCCTTCACTACCTGTCCCAAAGCCATAACCGGAATTAAGGTACAAGCGCTCCAAAGTGATGAGAATCCCTGGTCACCAGAACTTGTGTCCCCATTGGTAGATTTCACCTCTTGTCAAAATTTTTTTTTTAAAAACTTTAAAATTTGGGATTTTCTTTCATTTTGACTCAGTCATGAGTCACCACAACAGATAGAGAGGGTGAATCTCTGTATTGGGGGCACAGACTGCAATAAAAACCTGATATTATTATTATATAGGATATATATCGCTCCAACAGTTTGCGCAGCGCTTTACAACATGTGATCAGACAGTACAGTTATAATTCAATACAGGAGGGATCAGAGGGCCCTGCTCGTTAGAGCTTACAATCTAGAAGGGAGGGTTAAGTGGAACAAAAGGTAATAACTGGGGGGGGGGGGGGTGATCAGATGGAGAAAATGATAATACAGTTGTTTGATGTGGGTAGGAGGGTTTTCAGGGATCATCTAAAAACTAATAGAGCAGGAGATAATCGGACAGATTGGGGTAAGGAGTTCCATAGGATTGGAGAGGCTCTGGAAAAGTCCTGTAGGCGAGCATGGGAGGAAGTGACAAGGGAGCTAGTGAGCAAGAGGTCTTAAGACAAATGAAGAGAAAGATTACATTGGTATTTTTAGACTAGGTCAGTAATGTACCTGGGGGCAGAGTTGTGGATGGCTTTGTAAGTAGTTGTTAGTATTTTGAATTTAATTCGTTGGGTGAGCGGAAGCCAGTGGAGGGATTGACAGAGGAGTAGCAGAGACAGAGTGGTTGGTAAGGTGGATGAGTCTGGCAGCAGCCTTCATGGTGGATTGAAGGGGGGGATAGACTATGTAGAGGTAGGCCAATGAGGAGGGAGTTGCAGTAGTCGAGGCGAGCAATCACCAGGGAGTGAATTAAGATCTTTGTTGTGTCATTGCTTAGAAAGGGGCGTATTTTGGAACTGTTGCGGAGGTTGAGGCTTGTTCTAATCCCTTACGCCTCTATCCAAAATGAAGAAAAAAAAAAGTTTTGCCTTTTAGTTAGACTTGTAAAGCGAAATTACATCAAGAAAAATGGATGAAACCGCATTATTTCAAGTGTTTGTGAGGCAGGCCATAGAAAGAAAAGAGAAATTTTGCATGATTCCCCCGTCAACACAGACAGTGACAGGGGAATCCCTCCTGCCAGGCAATTGTCTGCTCTCATCGGGGGAAGCCGTCCCCGCTTGGAGAAGACCGTGGTTATCGCTAGCGGCTATAGCAGCCATTAGTGATGAACGTAAGAGAATCTGGCAGGCTGGTTGTACCCAAGTTGCTCGATCAACATGGTACATTCATGGTACATTCCTGCCTATTAACAGTTTGAATCTCGGGCGGTTCCTGCTGAATTGGTCGAGGTTCGAACGGTGTATGGCCGGCCTTAGTGCTGTATCCATTATGAATCTCATTAGTGATGGGTAATGTGAAGGATAAGAATCCAGTGATGACAATTATGTGGGATTCGACTGCAATATAGTTAATTAGTTGTACTATCAGCATGATGAGCAGATATTGTTAATAACCTTCTGGATTCAAGATCTTGGGGAGTTTAGCATATTGTGAAAGGGTAGGGGTACGGAATCTGCTTGAAAAGTTTGCCACAGGAACACTATAGAGAAATCCATAGATGGAATGAGTATTAAACCCCGTTTGGAAGTTGCCATTCTGTGGGTCTTGTGCCACATACAGACACTTATTCAGTGGTGCTGAACCTAGTTTTTACTACAAGTATAGTGAGTGAAAATGAATGTGCAGTCCAAGAATTGGAGAATGGCGGCATCCTTCAGAGGCTTGTACATGGAGAGTTAATGTACGAGATATCTTCTCCATAAAGTATCCTTGAGTCCCCAGGGGGGCAGCTGCTCTTCTACGTAGCTTCTTCAGCTGGCCAAATTTAAAATGTAATTGTCATACTGTCACCTCTTGTAATATCAACTGAAGACTTTAGATTAAACAGGAGAGATCAAGCACTGCAGCATGACATTGAGTTATCACTATTTAACGAAGTGTTAAAAAAATTTTTGGTTTGAGCTTCAAAATGAAAATCCACAGGGCCCTTTACAGTCTCCTTCAAATTTCATGTGACAGTCTTCATATGCCCTGACCAACCATTTAGTAAAATTAGACCTTTTTTCAAACAAGCCTGCTAAAGAACGAGGCAGCGAATTGCAAAACTGAACAAGGGCTATGAAAGAAAGAGAGAAGCGTGTTTTGTTCTATAAAAGGGCACAAGGTCTGCTACAATCCTAATTATTGAGAAATAAAATAAAGGTTAGCTCCCCCAGCTTTACAGTCACACACACATTTGTGCAGTTAGCTCTTATTTGGACATCTCAAGAGGCTGTTTTATTAGGAAGCTTTTTAAACAGACCCTAGCTATAATTTTAGGTTTTTATGTGCATTTTCTTTCGAGCAAATGTTTCATTTAAAATAATTTTGTATGTTAATTTCCATCCAATGCAACCTGTGTGTGTGTGTTCTTTGTTTTTTTTTTCTCCAACGTTCCCACAGCACTCTATAGTCTGCTTCCTCCTCTAGACATCTAAAAGTTGTCAACACGCTTGGTGAGTACCACATCCTGGGAAAGGGAGATCCACCGGTTTACTGCTCTAAAAGCAAAGAACCCTTCCCCCAAATCTAAGATTTACCCTCCTTTCTTCTGGCCTCAAATAGTGTGTACCCACTTCCGAGACCTTAAACACTGCATGAGCTAGTTTCTTTTTGCAGCTATCTGTAAATCGACCTATTCTCAGCAGTAGCTTTGGAGTCCATACCCTGACCCTACTGGACAGCATGATTTTAGGGCCTGCCTGAAATTTGACCTTTGGGCGCTTTCAGATCCACTGGATCTTCTTATTCAAGGACCAGTTTATCATCCTGCTTCCTGGTCGCTGGCATTAACAGCATAGCTCTTGAGGCTAAGGGCCCTCTCGGACTGTGATCTCCACAATGTTAAAAGCCATCACACTTCATTTGGTGTGAGGTCAGAAACTTTCAACTGAGAAAATACACCATAGTATGAACCATGTCCTTATTATATAATCAGGCCTGGATGAATAACTTGTCTTGAGCACTTGCAATCTTGATCCAGAGACTGCTAGCCACCCATTTCTTAAGATCTTCATACAGGATGTTTCTCATATGGCTCCCTCTGTGCACCCACCTGGTCTTCATGGGGTTTGAATTTTAATCACTCAGCATGTAAATAATAGTCTTTTGAGCCTATCAGGGATAATCCGCTTTTCACACTGGCTCACAAGGTTATGTTCCTTGTTGCCATCACCTCTGCGAGGCATGGGTCTGAACTGGCTGCTTTGTCCTGTAAAGAACCTTTTCTGGTCTTCTACAAGGAAACAGTTGTGTTTAAGGCCAGAGCCTCCTCCTTCCCAAGGTGATTTCAGCCTTTTACCTTAACCAGGACATAAGCTTCCCTCCCTTCGTTCATTCTCATTACTTAAGAAGGAGATTTCCCTTCAATGTCTGGATGTAGAGTAAGCTGTTTGTGTCTACCTCATAGCCACTGCCTCCATTAGGAAGACAGACTTCGCCTTTTATCATTCATGATGGTCCCCATAAAAGGGAACCAGCTTCTTGTTCCACCATTTTTCGTGGCTGTCAAATCTTTCAAGCTTATGGTCTTAAAGATTGGCCCCACCTTTCACTGTCAGGACACATTTTACTAGACCAGGGGTCTCCAAACTTTCTAAGGAAAGGGCCCGTTCACTGTCCTTCAGACTTTAGGGGGGGGTTGGACTGTGGCCATTGGGAGTGGAAACTGTCCTGGCATCAATGGAAGTAAACCATGCCCCATCTTTGTCAGTGAGTTGAATTGAGCCCCATAGTTGATGTCATTGGTAGAAATTGTGCCCCATCATTGGTGTCAGTGGATAAAAAAGTGCCCTAAAAGCTGGCTAAAAGCAAGCAAAGGGCTGGAGTTTGGAGACCACTGTATGTGACTTTTTAGTGGGATTTTCAACATCGGTGCACAATTTCCCAGATTTGCAAAGCTGCCACCTGATTGTTTGCTCACTTGTTCTGGAAGTTCTAGATGCTGGCTATTCTGGCCTTTTCTGATGCCAACTTCAGGTCTAAGGTCCTTCAGGCCACTGCTTTGAGTTGCCGGCAGTCCTAGTATAGTTTATTTGGGCCTTATAGCATTTTGTCTGCTGTGTTGCGTGCCCCTCAGCTGGACTGCTTTTGGAGATCCCAATTTTCTCTGATCACTAAGTTTTTCCATGCACAAGAAAATTGGATTTTTTTACTTGTCCCAATCCTGTTTATGATCTGGCCCTTAACACTTTGTGTGTCAAACAAAGGCATACTGGTAGTGGTAGTTAGGCAATGTCCAAATCCTCCTGTTAGCATTAGTATAACCCTATTGTTTCTGAATCTTGTGTCCCTCAGTCAACTGCAAGAAAAGTATTTTATGGTAAGTACAAAAATTATTGCTGCCCCACAACCTCTTTTTTTTTTTTTTCTCAATAGAAAATACTTTGCTGTGCACGATATCTGATTCTTCACTCTGGAACCTGAGACATAAACTCTGTCTTCCACAGAGTTGCATTGTATATAGGGTTGCCACCTCATCCCTTTAAACCCGAATGGCTGGCTGTTTTCTATAACTGGTAGAACACACAAAATGCCATGTGGTCATGTTGTAAGTATTTACAGCATTTCCCAAATCTCTCAAATACAGTAAACCTGCAAATGGAGTGTAAACTATAGCTGCATTCAGCTATGCCATGCTAACATCTATTGACAAATCAACG
Organism: Lithobates septentrionalis; assembly: GCA_037952835.1. NCBI lineage: Eukaryota > Metazoa > Chordata > Amphibia > Anura > Ranidae > Lithobates > Lithobates septentrionalis. The sequence continues at coordinate 177,263 of JBBDGP010002257.1, forward strand.
CACACCAATTTGTTTAATAAGCATTGGTAATAAAACCTCCGTAGTACTACCTAAATACAAAAATAGCGTTCTAATAACAATTATCAGAGTCAAATTTTATATATATATTTTTTTAAATACAAAAGTCTTACAATTTAATATGATGATCTTGTGCGTGTTCCCAGTTTCTGGTTATCTAGGGGAATTGTACTGGCTCGTAAACTGATGGAAGGGACACCTGACCTATGAATAGGACTTGTATCATAGTTTTATGGGTCTTCTTGGACAGTGTGATGTTCTTCTTCTTTGTGAACTGATATCCAAATGTTTTTGACAATCCAAAGGTTTTACATCAATCCCAGTACTTATAAACTTTTGGTCAGTGATGTCATCTAGGCCCTCATTAGCACATCTCCCATACAGTTTGTCAAACACGGTTTGAGCACTATATTCACTTTTTTGCAAAGTGTTTTTGGAAATTTTATGCAGTGACATTATTGCTTCCAGATTTCTTGGTGGTTATACTATAGTATATTTTAAGGAAGTATACTTTTTAAGGGATCAACATTTCCTACAACCAAAAAAGGAACTGTCCTGTTTTACATGTTTATTGTTTAAGTATAAATGTGTGGGTTACATGTACTACTGTATCTACAATCTTGCATGGCTGTAGCTTCAGATCCTGCCAGCTTACTCCCAGATCCACCATGTTTCTTCTTCTTGCCACTCTGCAGCATGCTAGGTGTCGGTAAATCCCCAGTAAAGCTTCTGTGATTCAGTACAGTATGTATGGTGCCAATTGGTGCATGGGTAGTGAAACCTTATTAAGATTCGAGAATAAGCTACGGGGACTTTTATTGGAGGTGATCTTTGACCACAGAAGTGAGTTTATTTGACACAATCTTTCGCCAAATCTAGCTACTAGGCCTTCATAAACTTTAAAGGCAAAGATCCAGGCAAGCTACTTAATACACAGTTGAAATGTGTACATTTACCAATTCACCTGCCAACAAAACCATGCCATGATACACAGTAGGGAACATCAGTCTGCTTCTTCTTGAATCGGCTTTATAGGTTTAGGAAGCCGAATTTCTAAATAAGGAAATAAGTTAATAAAAAAAATATGTATGTGTGTGTATGTATTTGGTTGTTTGCTTAAGATTAATTTGGCTATGTCACACAATGAAGCCATAAAGTACATAGGTGGTTGTAAGATTTGTACAATTATGTAGTTCTGTGACAACCTTAAAGTAATTTACATTGTTCCTTTTATTTCTATATAATCTTAATTATACTCTACAAGACACAGGCAACCTATTTATACATCATGAATTGTAGGATCATATCCCACTCCATGAGTCCCCAGTTTTTTTGCTAGTGTCTCAAGGTGATGGACCTTTTCCTTTCCGGAGAAATCTGCTTCATTAGTTAATTTTTTATTTTTATTTTTTTATTTTTATTATTCAGTTAACCCTGACTGCCTTATATTCCTATGCAGAAGCAGTACATCTGGATCAGTGCAACCTCGGTGAAGACTTGGGAGCCGTACCCGCACCCCATGCTGTCGGGTGACATGCAACGCTGCTTTTAGGTCACTGGATCCTGCTTCACATCTGACAGACAGTACATCTCTAATAAGCTAGAGAAACGATCTGAGAAAACCTACATTCTATTTAACCCAAAAAAGCTTTTTCTTTATAAGAAAAAGTCAGTTTAATTATGATTCAGATAATATAGGGGAGAGGAGAGCGGATGAAAGCATTTAATTGCACGGCACTTTTCAGACAAGTATACTTTGCCAAACAGCATCTTTTCCAAAATATGTCATTACTATGCAATTAGATTTCTAAATATAAGACTCCCTGAATACAGTTTTGGAATAAATGTGGGATGTATTTTTGTCCTGCCCTGTTATTGTTGCACTGTGATGTTTTGATTCACAGCAGTCTGTTTCAAGTAAACCTGTTGAAAACTTGGGAAATTCCAACTGAGCATAAGATGGAAAAATGCATAATCAGAGGTTGCCTTCCTTGAAAACCGCATGTCACAAATGATCAGTGCATCCAGAGATACAGGCAGCTGAAATTAAATACAATTTTTCTCCCTACTCCACACCCTCCCCGTCTGCCTGTTGAGTGAGACTGTCCTATAAAGTATAATGTGTAAGTGCCACTTACACTTTAATGTGTCCCTCTGGGTCTCTGGGTTTGAATTTAGCGGACCAGAGAATGACATCCCAAATCTAGTGCACACATCAGTCTTTCCCCAGCAAGATCGCACCCCATCACACAGATTGGTCCTGCCACTATGAGATCCCACCTCCAGAATACAGATTGGTCTTGCCACTATGAGATCCCACCTCCATAATGCAGATTGGTCTTGCCACTATGAGATCCCAACTCGAGAATACAGATTGGTCTTGCCACTGAGATCCCATCTCCAGAATGCAGATTGGTCTTGCCACTATGAGATCCCACCTCCAGAATACAGATTATTGCCACTGAGATCCCACCTCCAGAATACAGATTGGTCTTGCCACTATGAGATCCCACCTCCCAGAATACAGATTGGTCTTGCCACTATGAGATCCCACCTCCCAGAATACAGATTGGTCTTGCCACTATGAGATCCCAGCTCCAGAATACAGATTGGTCTTGCCACTGAGATCCCAGCTCCAGAATACAGATTGGTCTTGCCACTATGAGATCTCACCTCCCAGAATACAGATTGGTCTTGCCACTGAGATCCCAGCTCCAGAATACAGATTGGTCTTGCCACTATGAGATCTCACCTCCCAGAATACAGATTGGTCTTGCCACTATGAGATCTCACCTCCCAGAATACAGATTGGTCTTGCCACTATGAGATCCCACCTCTCAGAATACAGATTGGTCTTGCCACTATGAGATCCCAGCTCCAGAATACAGATTGGTCTTGCCACTCAGATCCCACCTCCAGAATGCAGATTGGTCTTGCCACTATGAGATCCCACCTCCATAATGCAGATTGGTCTTGCCACTGAGATCCCACCTCCAGAATACAGATTGGTCTTGCCTAGGAGATCCCACCTCCAGAATACAGATTGTTATTGCCACTGAGATCCCACCTCCAGAATACAGATTGTTATTGCCACTGAGATCCCACCTCCAGAATACAGATTGTTTTTTTGCCAATTTAGATCCCACCTCCAGCACACGCAATCTCAAATTTTCCCTCGAGAGATGCTGCACTGTGTAGTACCCACACACCCGTAGCAATGCTAGCAGTGGGATGGCTCCTCCGGTATACAGAAGTCTCTATCCAGTTTGTGAATAGACCCTTCAGTGGTCATTCCCCACAGAATGAGCGTTAACATTCAGTCACCTAGCCCCAGCTTGTGAGCTTTAATGTCTCTGTGACCTCTCTGCAGTGTATGAGCATGTATACGCATTAACCACTCAGTAATGGATCTGCAGTGAATGCGCATTTAAACCCTCTGTGGTTAACATATGAGCATTATCCTCTTAATGTTTAGTCCTCCATTGTCTCCAATTCCACTAACACAACTTTTGTAGTCCACAGTACTGTTGACACACTCGACACTACCTCTACTGTGCCAGAATAACCACCCTCAGTGTCAGTATGCGCATTCTTTGGATTTTTGGTTGCCGCTGCTCCTATATAAATTTCGGTACCCACAATGTTTGCATAGCAATGAGGAAAAACCAGCAGAACTCTTACTGCATTAAATCTGGAAAATTAATTCAGGTTGAATTTTTTTTTTCTCTGTCCTAATCTCCTTGCAACACATCAAACTAGGGTGAGAAGATTTCTAAGAAAATGTTGTTTAACCAAAATCTTCTGAACAAGATGCAGAAACATAGATTTAGTACCTCCTGCTGACAAGATCCAGTAATGCAATCATACAATATGATTTTCCATTGAAACCATTGTTTTATTGCAAATTGTGAAAATGGCAAGAGGTGAGAAATCCCGTGGTAAAGTGGTTTTAGATGAAGAGAGCCTGGTGTCCAGTGAAATGCAACTTTTCAAGTATGAATCAGACAAGTCCTAAAAAGTAGCAACATGTACATCAAGCCAACACATTTCAGGGGGAATAGACCCCCTTCTTTAGGGCTATTGCTGCATACTTTTTGATGGGAATATTTCTCATGAATGGTTATGTTGGATCAAGGTTTCAGACATCAGGATAGCAGGATGCCGGCTTTAGTTGCATAGGCAGCAATTGGGGTTCACTCCTTTTTGCCCACACGAATACCCACCCAGGACCAGTGACCAATCCAGTCAGTCCAGCGCAGTCTCCAACACAAGCTAGTGGTAAATTGGTTGTAAACTTATACCCACTGAAGTGAGCCACCCTCAGATGATGCACAGAGATGAAAAAAAAAGCTCCTACATAAGTTATATTTGTTTATCTGCAGCCATCTCTTATCTACAGCTGTTCAAAGTACACAGATCAAAAGCTATTTCATTGCTCCAACAGGCAGGGAGTGGGTATCCAGCTTCACACCCTGCACTGCATAGAACACAGAGCTGAGTGTAATATAAGACCTGAGTGGAGGGAACACACAAACCGCCCCACTAAGTCTCATAGGGAAACATGCATAGCTGAGGCTCTCAATTACCTGCTATGTGCTAGGAAGGGGGAGCTCATGCAGATAACAGAGACGTGAGAGCAAACCGAAATCACACCAAGTGCTTTGGGTTGAGCCAAGTACACTCTTTAGAAGGATGTGCTGTTAATTCTTTACTTCAGAGGTCTACAACCACTTTAATACTGGAGTTTCTCCTAGACTAATTGATTTCAGTTCCACTTGGAAATGCTTCTTAAAGTAGAACTGTGACCTGCATCTAAAATATAGTTGTGTTCAAAATAGCAGTCCAACATCACTACCCAGATCAATCGCTGTTTGTGGTATAAATTAGATTTCTACATGGCAAATAATTTACTAGTAGGTGTAGTAGAGTAATGGTGGGATCATTCAGTCTGTGAAAAAACACGTGTCTCAACTCCATTTTCGGGGGGGGGGGGGGGGGGGCGAAATAGCAAAGAAAAATTGCGACACAACTCATATTGTAATTGAATGTTATTAAAAATGACCTTTCCTTTTCAATCTGCTGCCGCTGTCATTTTCTGAAAATGCAATGCAATATGGCTACCTGGAGTTGTTCTGTACACAGAATGTGTACTGACCACCCCCAGAAACATTTCCTGCTTGTGTGATTGGCTCACCAATTTTCCCAGGAGTCTGCACTAAGATACAAGTCAGATTTCGGGCATCCCCTGCAACAAAAAAATTAAATTTTTGGTGAGATACTCCCAATAGGAGCACGTCTGAATGGCTTTCCTCATTAGTGCTCTGCAGCTGCACAGCTGACGGATAATTATGAAACCACTCCCATTAGACCCACCCAGAACTGAGGAACAAACAGGGATTTCTTCAGAATAACAAAAGGTAGGAATCTACAACAAAGTTTATTATAATCCTTGCAATTTACATAGGTCACT